>CAOLHI010003550.1:0-168938 GCA_948474755.1 Ctenosaura bakeri | reverse complement strand
GGAACATCTTAGCCACCACACAGCAGAGCATCAGGCATGCTTAGGCACACTAAAATCAGTGGGTTTAAGTGCATTTAATAGTGTTGGACTACAGCCATTTCTAGTTAGACTTGGTCTGCAAAGCTGTCATGTACATGCAAATCCTTTAGTCCCATTGATTACATGTGTGCTTAAACCAAGTATATGATTACAGCACTAACAAAAGATCAGCTTAGTGGAGTAGTATAATGTTTCTAGGGGGAAAAACTATTTACTTAGCTAATGACTTCCCTTCATGTGGAACTAGATTTATAGGCATATTCATGCTTTCATTTTCATTCACACCAACTTCATTTCAGTTGCAATTACCATATGCAAATTTCAATCGGAAAACTTAATGCTGACAATTGGAGCTTAACTGCTCACTCTTCCAAATGTCCCAGTAAACTCCATTCTTTTTTAGTGCTTTCTGGCTCATGATCATCTGTCATGCTCTCCAGGATGGACATGGCCCATAATAATATACTGAGGGTGTCTTTTGGCAGCAGGAGAAGAAGCTGACAGGAGAGATGAAGAATTGGTCTGCCTGAGCCCTAATAGTTAATAGCCTCTGAGTGAGAAGAACTGAAATTGGGCTTTGTATTACATTGTCTCCTCTCTGTCCTAAACACACAGGTATCCAATATCTCATAGATGAAAACTGGGACATGTGTGGCCAAGTACATCAGAGTGTGCTCGAAATGATAAAGGTTATTAAGGAGGAAGAACACACAAGCTAAGAAAAGCTGCAACCCTTCACTTTGGTCTAGTCTACTGGGAAGGGCAAAATTCCTCCTCTCCTCCTCCTGCACTGATTTAATTGATTGCAGAGTTCTTTTGCATTTTGAACTCAGATTGCTGCAGCTGAAGAAAGCTGAGGATAAAGGAGGAAAGTGGGAGAAGGAGAGAGGAATTGGGACATTTTAAAAGCAGCTGGAAAAACAGGACAACAGAGGATTAGCTGGGACTATCTCTGCTAAATTAGAACAGTTGAAGGGTGTGGTTTTATGAGGGAGTAAAAGGAAATCACATCTTTTTCCTTTCCAACTTTACAGACAACTCCTCCTCAATATATTTACACTGATACACTAAAGTGTATTTACCTATTTTTGAAATTTATATACTGATTCAGTTGATTTGAATGAACTTTACACATACATAAAGTACAATACTGTTGAAATGATGCACTTCCTTTATCTTTGTTTTTAATGTAATAATTTATAGTCTACTCCTTTTACAACTGAGCTGGGTTAGACAAAAATAAGAAGTACTATTATTACAAATATTTTTATTTGTCCTTCATTTGCAATGCCAGTTCCAGCTCTGCGTGGATAGAAACTACAGTTGACCTTCCACATTTGTGGGTTAAGCATTCACGGATTTGATTATGCATGGATTACTGGGAAGAAGGGGAAAGGCCAGGGGGAAACCTCACACATGTTTGGTCGCTCATGCAGGTGGGAATGAGATAGGACAGAAGTAGGGAGGGCACATACGTACGCACACTTGCTCAGTTGTGCAGGAGGCAGGGGAAAGGGATGGGATGGGAGGAAGATGTGCATACATTTGCTCATTTGCTTGGGCAGAAGGGAGGAGCAGATGAGATGGAAGGAGGGAAGATATGCACATTCATTCAATCATGTGGGCAGGAAGGGGGAAGGGAATAGGATGAGAGTGCACATATTTGCTCACTTGCATATGTGGGAGGGGGAAGGGGATGAGATGGGTGTCCCTTTTCTCCCTCCTCCTGTTCCCCCATCCCATCCCCTTTCCCACTCCCATCTGTGCAAGTGAGTGAGCAAGCGAGCAAGGTAACATACATGTGGCCAGGCCAAACAGCCTGCCAGTACAAGTACTTTTTTATGTGCATTAAATATGGTTTGGAAGGCTTAAGGTATTCACAGTTTTTCCACTTTCGCAGAGATCTTACACCCTTAACTCCTGTGAAAGTAGAGGGCTGACTGTACTGATATTCATCTGATTATCTTTTGTGAGCAAATTACTAATAAAGCTTAAAAGCCCTCTTGGAACACTGTTGTCCTTTTAAAATGAAAAACAAAATTGACTTACCAGTTTTTCTTCTTTAACTGCTCCACTCCCTTAATTGAATTTTTCCCTCTCCTTTATTGCCATGACATTACATACTGAATGGAGCTATATTAATAAAATGTAACTTATGTTTCTTTTGGAAGGAACAAACAAAATAAAAGCATTGAGGGAAAACATTAACAAAGGAGGTAAAGTAGTTGGAGGTATTACTAAATAATATGCTCTCTATAGTTCACTGAGAGAATTGAGCAATAAGGGAGACAAATAAATGACACACAACTCAATAAACCCCACCTAATGCTATTCCCCTTAATGGAATTAGAGTATGGATGGATTTGATCCAAGTTGCTTTTGATTTTTTACAATATTGGTTTAATTATAGGTGTGGTAGAGAATAATAGCAATGTACAGTTGTAGAGGTACCCATTATGCCTAGCATTAAATCACAGAATAATTGCCCTCATGGAGTGCTTGGGACCAATGAATATGTGTGTGTGAGAGAGAAGTATGCAACATACTGCCGGTATTTCAAGTGTTTCATTTTCTTTTGGCTGTAGACACAGCTCTTCTAATTCAAGTGACCTTAATATTGTTCTTATGGCAGACCAAGGTGTGCATTGCTATGCACAGGTCATTATGAAGTGATCATTTGTTAATGCAGACCTAATGCTTGCAATGATATATCCATCCATTGCACTCTTGAACCTTGCTCCTTTGACTGATTACATCTAGCCAAAGAGATATGATGACCGGATGAGTGCAGGCAGTTTGAATGCTTCTTTATATGGGAAACCAGTGCCTCCTGTTCTTGAAGTTTCCAGTGGTTTCAAGCCAAATCTCCACTGGTCACAAATACTCCTTTTGATGAAAAGTTCTCAAGCAAATTGAAGCATTGCAATTGCAGGTAATTTTGGGTTATACTAATAAAGCATAGCCATTTCAGTTCTGGTTCGGAACTGAAATGGTCTTGATCCAACTTCAGATTTGGGGCAGAGGGAGAGGTTGTGTACATCAATATTACTACAGTCTCTTGACCTAAGGAGCTGGCAAACACACACTGAGATGACAATGCTGAGTGAATATTGAGAACTGAATGTGAACACTCATATAGGGATGATGGATTCTGTAACGATCTAGAAGATACATGATTCAATCATCCTCTGAAAACAGCCCTGTTCTTGACTTAGCTAGGGGCTGTCAAGGAAAGACTTATGGGCAGATGTTCAGGGTCCCACTCAGCAGCATGAGAAGTGACCCAAGTGCAGCAGGGCTAGATTATAATATAATTCAATGCATGATGGTATAATGGACATTATTATCTAAGGAGGGACCTCCTCCCCTAATATGGCCACTTAGAGCAAGTAAATTACCAGCTAAGTGTATACACCTTGCTTCTAAAGGGAGAATGGAAGGTGTTGTTATTCTTATGTCCCATCAAGTTGGCTTCAGCTTATAACAACCCTGAATGAGAGACTTGCAGGACCACTGGTCATAAAGAACACTGTCTTGCAAATTCAGTGCCACTGCTTTTTAAAATTGATTCATTCCTTCTGCAATGTGATCTTCCTCTTTTCCTATTGCCTTCCACTTTGCCAAACATTATCATCCTTTCTAATGAGTTATGTTGTCTCATGATACTTCCGAAGTATGATAGACTCAGTTGGTCATTTTGGTTTCTGGGGAGAGTTTAGATTTGCTCCAAGGCCTATTTATTATGCTAGCTGGCCATAGTATCTGTAGAACTCTCCTCCACCACCACATTTCAAATGAGTTGATTTTCTTCCTCCCAGCTTTCTTTACTGTCCAGCTTTTTTTATTATTATTATTTATTTGTATCCCACCTCTCCATATGGATCGAGGCGGCAAACAACTTACAAATAGCATGTATTTCTATACATATTTCTATACATGCCCCCAACAAGCTGGGTACTCATTTTACCGACCTGTGGAAGGATGGAAGGCTGAGTCAACCTTGGAGCCCGCAGGATCGAACTCACAACCTTGTGGCTTGCAGTACTGGCATTTAACCACTGTGCCACCAGGGCACCAGCTTTCATCACGATGCACAGAAATTAGAAATATAATTGCATGGATAATTTTGACTTTGGTATTCAATGATGTAACATATCTATATACTTTTGGGAGTATAAATGGGAGGTATAGTACCATTGACAGCCAGAGTGGTAGGGATGTGAGTGTTGGAAAAGGGCTCCAGAAGACCAGGCTTTGAATCCCCGTTGACTCATGGAAACTCCCTGGGTGACCTTGGCAAATCACCCTCTGTAAGCCTCAGAGGAAGACAATAGTTAATTCACCGCTGAATAAATCTTGCCAAGGAAACCCTGTGATAGATTTATGATAGATTTATGCATCACCATAAGCCAAATACAGATTCTGCATCCACAGATTCAGCCAACCATGGCTTGAAAATATTTCGAAAAACAAAAAACAAACAAACAAAAAATCTAAAAAGCAAGCTTTGATTTTGCCATAATGCCATTTTACTATACTATTGTAAATAATGGGACTTGATATCCACAAATTTTGATATCTATGGGGGATCCTGAAACCAAATCCAAGTGGATACTGAGGGACCACTATAATGGTTTACTACCCTAAATTATACATAGATTCTTGCTGTTGTGTGCCTTCAAGTTGTTTCCGACTTATGGCAATCCTAAGGTGAACCTATCATGAACTTTGTGCAACATGCCTAAGGTCAACCAGTGGGTTTCCATGGCTAAGTGTAGAATCAAACCCTGGTCTCCAGAGTCATTGTCCAATGTTCAAGCTACTACACCATGCTGGCTCTGGTATGGGTACATCCTTCCAAAACACTGCCCGCCAGCGGCTACATCTAAGCTGTAAACACACTAATAGCCACACCAGGGATGGGTCTCCATATCAGTGCTACTCAAAGTTGTAGTCTATGGACTGGTGTCAGCCTGTAAACCATCAGCTTCTGATCTGTAGCAAGTTTCCAGGAAAGAAAGAAAAAGTTGTAGACAATATGCATAAATATAGCATGTTAGGAAAAAAAGAATTGCTGACCACCCACATTAGATAGCCTAAGAAGCACTGCTCTGAACATTGCTAGACTATAGCTCTCAGAATTCCTCACACCTGGCTGTCCTTGCTAGGGCTGTGGGAACTGCAGTTCAGCAACATCTGGAAGGCCAAATAATTCTACCCTCAAACAATAGACAACGAAGTGGAGGGGAACAGCAGCCAAGGCTAGGCCACTCTCGAAACATCTATGCTATGAAGTACCAAAGGGATTCTTCAATGTTTTGGGGGAGGATTCTATTTTCCAGTCATCATTTTTTGCAACAGGAGGTCATTCATTCCTCATAAATCAACAGTGAATTACCAAGTACCATTTGAAATTGGATTTTTTTTTAAAAAAAAATACATACAGTAGGAAATTTGCAGTTAAGAATAAACATTGCTATTGCCTCCAAGTAATAGCAATAAGGCTTAAAGGAGGAAGCTTTCTATAAATACTGTTATGGCTCTTTTTGCAATTCCGTGTTTCTCACTAAATTACATCATCATCATCATCATCATCATCATCATCATCATCATTATTATTATTATTATTATTATTATTATTATTATTATTATTATTATTGGAGGGCAAAGACTGAGTCATGAAAACTGTCTTTTTTCTTGAGATGTACTAATGAATGGCCTACCAGGAAGAAAACAGAAGAGGTTGGAGGGGGAGTGATCAATGTTTGCATCTTGTACCAGTAACTTCAATTATACCCTGAAATGTAGAAGGTGCAAGGTTAGAAAGTAATTTGTTCAGTGCTACACATTTCATTTATTCTACAATGGACCAGCTGCTTGTAAGTCATATTGTCATTTTTCTCTTGAAATCAGGTTGCTTAAGACTAATATTACAAGTTCCAGTTAATTAGTAACAATGGGTAAAAATGCTTCCCTAAACAATATCAAATGATGATATATTTGTGTTACTTTCCCAGATTTTTCCCTAGTCAGAGACCCCTTTCTTATATTATACTGGTGGCACCAGTACTAGCCACTGGAGCTGCATGTCTTCCTCCTGCACTGCCAAGATGACATGAGAAGTCTTAGACCTATGTCAGAAATACTATAGTGGGAAGCAGACACAGTGCAGACTCCTTTCATGTATCCCAGGCTTTTCACTTTTTTCTGGCAGTGCAGGAAGACATTTTTAAAGGAGTTCTCTTATCAACGTCACAAAAGAAGAAGTGGCCAATTCAAAGCAGTATTTATGTCCTATTTATATACCAGCGTATTTACCCGGTGTTGCCCGGGGCTTTTATTTTATTCTTAAGAACTCACCAAGCTGTTTTCACCATTTCCTGTAACTTTGCTCCATATTTCCCAATGCAATCTATATTCAGAATTATTTACATACACAGTTTGGGTTCCTGAGGCAGTACACTGTCCTCTTCCTTGCTGCTAGGCCTCATGTCCATAGCAACCAGCCTATTTCTGTACCTGTAAATTTTCCCCATAGTCCCCAATCCAATCTGTCTTGTCTGGTGACGTTGATGTCCTGGCTTTTTTTTTCTCTTTCTGTTGAATTTGTGCAATGGCTTTATGTTTTTCTGGAAGCATGTTTTGTTTTGAATTTCAGCTTTAAGATTCCTCACATATGGAACCCATACAATCTACTGTGTGAGGCGAGAAGACCTTGTAACTATAGCCATTTCTGCACTACACTGTTATAGTGCTATTATTCCACTTTCAACATCCTATGGAATTCTGGGGTTTGTAGTTTACTGAGACCAAAGAACTCTCTGGCTGAGAATTCTTAAATGCTCCTCCTTAAACTACAAATCCCAGGATTCCACAGGATGTTGAAAGTAGAAGAATAGCACTATGGCAGTGTAGTGCGGAAATGGGCTATGTTGTGTATGTCACTTTAATTTTTCTCAGATATGCCTGCCTAATGTTTTCCGGCATCCTTATTGATGGTAGGCCTCATCTCCATAGCAACTGGCCTGAGGCCCAAGAGCTCTCTGGTTGGGAATTCTAAAGGCCCCTCTCTAAACTGCCAAGCCCAGATTTCCATGGAATCTTCACAGCCAGCCAATCATATGAGGTCTTCTTGCCTCACACAGTCAATCATATGCTGATGCAGACAAACAGACAAATGCACAGGCAAACATTGACTTTTATATAGTTGATGGCGTTGAAGTAGTTGTGCACCTTCAAAATGTTAACTGGTGACCCTACGGTGAACCCATAACTGATTTTTCTTAGCAAGATCTATTCAGAGGAGGCTTGCCATGGCCTTCCCCTGAGACTGAGAGACCGTTCCATCTAATCTAATACAATACTGGTTGCTTTGCCGTGTAATAACTTAAAATGCTTTCAGTGACATCAACAAACACAATATCATGTTCACAATTGCTACTTAATTGCTGTGGCATTTCCTCTACCAATGTTTCTTTCATATCTGATATTTCTTTAATATTTCATATTCTTCCAATGGAGAGATAACCTGAGCATGAGAAATGTTATGTCACTGAATAGGAATTAAAAATTTTCCAGTTTTTTTTTTCAAACAAAGGAAAGAAAATGCAGGAGTATGGAAACAAAAACTATCCAGAAAAAGTATGAGGTTATACAAAAATGAGTAGTGGCATAAATATGACCCTTGGCTTATCATATTTTCTTTGTGAGCAGAATTTAGAAATCAAAATGGAGCCAGAACGTCTCTCTCATCATTCCTGCCAACTTCTGGAATCTGAAAGAGTCCTGATGCTGGAACTAACATCTACATTTATAAATGACTGTTAAAATAATTTATATCAATGTAACTTTCTATTTTCAAAACAGGAGAATCTAGAATGATTTTAGACTTTTCCACCTGTATAGGTAGGGGGAGGAGTGTTATACTCAGGTATGTATGCTTTGTGATAATTAACAGCTATATGAGTGAGATGTGTGCAGCTCTGGAATAAATGTAAATTTCTGCCTGTGCATACCTTTATTGCTTTAGTTTAAATTGAAATGTTTCTCTTCCTCACACACTGGATAGATTTTCCTTAATATTATTGGAATCATGCAGTTACATGACCAAATAATTAGGAGAAAAGATATTTGCTGAGAATAATGATTTTGAGTACTGCTCTAAATGCAATGCAATGTGAAGCTTCACTTTCTGTTTCGTTACTATATGACCATTGTTAAAGAGATGAGAGATATTAGTGAAAGTTCAGAAACCAAAAGCAAGTATATAATGAAATAACCTTACTACATTCACTCACTCCTTAGATAATCTGTCATAACATAAAACAAAGCAGTCAATCAACGGATTGAAAATATTTGTGATCAGTTATTCATTTCTGAACATTTATTTGTATTGGAAACACAAAATCATGGAAAAACATCCCCCAGACAGCAATGATTTAAACGCTTGGTCAAAATACAGCTTGAACTAAAGAGGCTGTTGATCTCAGCATCTGTTATGAACAAACATTTTGGGTCACACAGTAAATTGTATGCCTGATTTTTAAACAAGTCTTTTGCAGACTCATTCACTTCATTAATAATCATCTAGCACTACTTTCCTCTGCAAGCGGAAATCCATCAGTTAATGGGTAAATTTCCAAACCAATTTGAATTCACAATCAATAGGAACAATTTGGTTTGCCAGCCACAAGGGAATGTACATGCATTGCTGGTAAGTATGGGAAAGATCTAGGAGAAATGCATGTAGACTTATATTGGGTCTTGAATATAGTGGCTTGAAACAGCAACTGTGGGTACTCTAAGGTCGCTGTACATTGAGTATGTACCGATTTAAGCACAACTATATATATTATTGCCATATTTTCTAATACTTTATAAAATAGTTGGTCATTGATGTGAATAATAATCTTATCTGTCATGGAAATACTATTGTGTGTAATAGAGAAAGAATAAAAGAAAGTTTGAAAGATTATGTTTTAACACAGACTTGCATTCTGCTTGTTATTTTATCAACAATTCCAAGTAGTGAGCTTCTGCTTTCCAAACTGGACAAAGAGCCCTAAAAATGACGTTGAAAGACTGGAAGCGCCATAATTTTCCATTGTGCCCTTTAGTAGGGTAGATTTCAAAGAAAGACATTGCAGTTCAGACTAGTGTGCTGCCTGAGAGGCTTTTTTGGCTTCTTTTAAATCCATTATATACCCTTGTGAGGTCTAACTGTGGAAGACTGATGTTGCTAGAGAAAATTTTGTGCTTGAAAGCTTCAGGAAAGCATGACTGTTAGTTTGTAATGCAACATTTATGAATGTTAATGCAGCTTAGAAAGCAGAAGAGAAACACCTATATGGCACTGTGCTTCTTGCTGTCCAGGCTCAGGGGCTGATTGGTTAAGCTAGTGTGGCTAGTTTGGAATGTTCCCTTACTAAGGGAGCTAAAACTTTCAGGTCCACTTCTGTGATAGAAGGAAAAGTTGATAATTTATAGAAAGTGAAACCTCGTGGAGGATGACGGAGCGTTGAAAAGAAGCCTTGGGGAGACTAAGAGCTTTATCATACCAGTCTGTTGTCATGCAACAATCTCGCTGCTTAAGCAAACAGAAACATGACATTATGGAAAAATCACTTTCATACCTCTCTGCAATACCGCTATGGTGCTGCTTTGGTGATGCACATTCCTACAATCAGCCTTCTGCACTGCCTTGTTGATCCTGCCTTCCTACCTGTGACTGTGCTAGATAGTGCATGAGCCCTGTTTATTTTGTCTTTTCTTTACTTTTTTTTTTTAGCAATTGCGCAATTGTTTCATGGAATTGAGCAATTGTTTTATGGAATGTACATATTTGCTTTGCTGTAAAAGTGTGATCACAGCCTGCTGGTGACTGCCATGGCAGTGCAACTGCAAAATTAAGGCAAACAAATTAAAAAAGAAATACGTATCAGGGAACAGAGTAAAAGCAGTGTTGTTCCTATTTCCCCCCCCACAATTGTACAATTTCCTTTTCCTGGTATGTATTACTTTTTATTATTATTTTGTCATAATTGCAGCATGCTGGTGACTGCCACAACAGTGCACTTGCACAATTATGGCAATGAAAACAAAACGAAGTATGTACTGGGAAACAGAGTGAAACCAACATTGTTCCGGGGTGCCATGATGTCCTCTTTGTTCAAACACCAGAAGTGGAGTGATTTCACCGTGCCTAGGGATAGGGAGGAAGGGAAGAGGAAAACCACACTCACTTGTACCACATAACTGCCGGAACTGCAATGGAAGGAAATGATTGTACCTAGAAGCAATAGCCGAACAGCAGCGATACTGGAGCCATTAATGGGTTTTCCTGTCAATGAAAAGATGCAACTCAATAACAATGAAAATGCAATGCAACAACAGGAGACTCACAACATGGTGTGATAAGGAAAGACCAAACATAGAACCAAGCCAGTGCAATTGTACAACAAACCTATTGTGTGCTAAAGCTGTAAGAAACAGGAATCCTAGAAACAAGATAACTGAATCAAAGATGCTAAGTAGGTTTTATAGTGGTGAGGATGAAGGAATCTAAAGGCAGAGTAAGTGGAAATATATATTTGCAGGAAGTCAAGAGTCTAGAAACCAAGAAGCAAGTACAGTGACCCCTCTCTTACTGCGATGTCCACAAGCACGAATGTGAGGCTGTGCAAAGTGCTGTGTCCCATTATAGTCAATGGACACAGCAGTTGCACACATGTCACATCCATTGACTATAATGGGACACAATGCTTCACAGTTTTTGTTTTACACAGGGGTTCCTGGAATGGAATCCTTGCATATGTAGAGGGCACACTGTAATGCAAAGGGAACTGAGGAAATCTTAACAGCTCTTTTACCATGGAAGGGAGAAATGAATGCTAAGCCAGCTGGTCAAGAAGCAGGATAGTAAAAGAAAACAGGAGCAACTGAACAAAGCCCTAAAAAACCAGAGCTAAGAAAGCAACATTTTCCCAAGCCTGCTGATACCTCTCTCTTGTTTGTTGGATGGCATTTTTTTGGCTACATTTTGGCTACAGTGTAGATTTTACTCTCATCCCTGAATTTCAGTGACAGAGGGATACATTTTCTCAGCAATGTCAGAGTCCAAGGCAGTAAGCCTATGCACATCTGCTGAAGTGTGAGCTATACTGAACTCAGGGAGACCTTAGTCTAAAGAAGTGGCCATGTAACAATGTAAGACTATCATTTAAATAGAAACAATGTGTGAATGGAATGTAAACAAACAGACTCAACTGGAAAGAAAGAAAAGAGCTTTAAATTTCAGTAAAAAATATAATACAAAAAATAAAGAAGTGGTCAGTGGGGACAAACATTTAAACTGTTAACCGGAATTAGAGCATGTTCTAAATCTCTGTATACAAGTGAATACCAAATGACTTAACCGATGCTAAAGAAAATAGCCTCAGTAACTCAGCTGGCAATGTGCATGGGGGGAGGGCGCTTGGAAAGGTTGAGGGGGAAGAAACACCGTTACGGATATCATTCGAAAAAACACAGGAGAAACTTTTAGGCCATTTCCGCACTAGACGGTTATAGTGCTATTATTCCACTTTCAACATCCTGTGGAATCCTGGGGTTTGCAGTTTATAACAGAAATGGTCTTAAAGGGGCTTCATCATTTCCAAAGGCAGGAAGCATCCCTCCACTTCGAAATCGACGCTGCGTTTATGAGAAAAAAAGCGACCCCCTTCACATCTCCCTGGCTTTGTCCCAGTCGCCTCCGGGAAATCAGGCGTCCCTGTCTGTCTTGCGCCAGAAGCGAAGGAATTCCTTCTCTCCGTCCCGCGGCAGCCTCGCTTCTACTCTCGATCGCTTGCTTCGCCTCCCTCGACCTTTGGGAGCTGTTGCGTCAGCCGGTTTCAGACCCGGCCTCCCTCCGGCTCTGCTCTGCCTGCTCTCCAAAAAACGCCCGTCCCTTCAGCGTGATTTGAGCGTAGGTTTCTCTACACCACGTGCGCGTCCCTTCGGGTTCGGAAGCGAGTTCCAATCGCTCTGGTACAATCGCATTTAAAAAATAGCTTCCAATCAGCCGAGCACGCTCCTATTTATTCCTATCAGGTTGAACACGCTGTTTTATATCCTTCGAAATCATTAGCTTATAGAAGTCTCAGGCCTTTGGACAAGGGCCATTTCCGCACTAGACTGTTATAGCGCTGTCATTCCATTTTCAACATCCTATGGAATCCTAGGGTTTGCAGTTTGGGGAGGGGTCGGCCGGCCGGCCCCTCCGCGAACTGCAAACCTCAGGATCCATAGGATGCTAAAAGTGGAATGATAGCGCTATAACAGCCTAGTGTGGAAATGACCAAGGGGCAAACGAAGCAAGAATCTTTCCACATCTTTCTAGATCCGTGTGTACGTTTCATTGTCCACTCTGGGGTACATTCTTAGTGCCAATTCTCTTTCAAAAAGGGGATCGAGGCCCCACAGCCGAATTTACTCTGCATGTCAACTGACACTGGGACCAATGCCCTCCTTGCTCTTCTAGCAATGCCAGACTACCGTTTCTTCACACGGGTATCCCCTGTAACACTGTTAGTTTCAGCAGATCCGGGAGGTTGGAAAAATGGCTACACGTGTCTACTTAGAAGTAAGCCTCAATTCAATGAAACCTACTCGCGTTACAAGAGTGTACAGGATCGTAGCTTGGCTTTTAAGGAGAGCGCTGCAAGTCACCATGGCTGTAGGTGTCCCGCTGCACATCTTTGGGCAGCCGATGCGTTTAGAGTGGTTTTCGGGGGGATTCACATCGAAAGCGCGTTTAAAACGGATGCTTTCCATTTAACCAGTGTGGCTCTAGCGTGTTGCAAGACAGAGCCGGTCCCTCCCCAGAAACAGCCAGGTACAGGACAGTCAGTCCCTGATGGGAGCGCCCCACTCGCTGCCACATTCCCAGTCCAACGTGTGCCTAGACGTCTCCTTGTCGCTCGCTTTCTGTAACCCATCCTCATTTCCTCGTTCTTGGGCCATTTCCGCACTAGCCTGTTATAGCGCGATGGTTCCACTTTCAACCTCCTCTGGAATCCTGGGGTTTGCAGTTTCGGGAGGGGCCGGCCGGCCCCTCCGAAACTGCAAACCCCAGGTCCAGAGGAGGTTGAAAGTGGAACCATCGCGCTATAACAGGCTAGTGCGGAAATGGCTGTTTAAGAAGGAAATAAGTCGCTTTCCTGTTCCTTCCCCATTCCTGTCGCATTATGAACAGCAGGAAGTGCCTTATCTTTCATCCTCACTACGGAGCTTGGAACATTTTAGGAGTTTTATAACCGTTAAATGGATCATAACCGCAGGCCCCTCTTCACTCCACGTCCCAACGCGTCTCGGGCGCTCTCGGTTGGATACAGACCGCGCTGCCCTTTCAGTTCTCGCCTCAGGAAAGGAGGGAAAACCCCTCCTATCCCACCTTTCAAGGAGGGAAAATCTCTTCTACCCCACTGTGCTTTTATGAGGCGGCGCCCATCTCGCCGAGTGCCTGACAGAAGTGTTTTACCGTCTCGCCCCTACGCAGCAGGAAACCCCCTCCATTTCTAAAAGAGCTAGGACTGAGAAAGCGTATCGCTTGAGATTGCGGCCCTCCCAAACTAACACAGAGTTAGCCAAGTTAGTCTCAGAGTAAACCGTAAGACAACAGCCACGCCTCAAGGAACTCCCTCTCTTTTTTGGCCTAGCCGTTTGTTGTTTCCCGTCAGGGGAACGCCCTCCCCGCCTGGCTGGCTGGCTGCCTCGCTCGCTCCCTCCAGGCAGCGAGCAACACAACGCGAACTTTATTGAGAAACCGACGCCCTCCCCTTGGCTCCTCTCCCCCTCTCGGCTGGAAGGAGAGCAAACAACCCTCGCGCCACTCTCGGCCAGAAACCGTTATAAGAGCCTCCCGCCCCCCTCCCCCCGCCGTTCTACTGGTCACCCTCGGGTGTGTGTGCATATATGTGGTGGGGGGCGTCAGCCACGTTTCGTGACGGCGGTGACGACACGCATAGCCACACTCACACGCCCCGTTCTTCGCCCTCCTCCCCCCTCGGTCCCTTTCCGTCAGTCCGCTGACAGCGCTTCCCGCCCGAGAGCTCCTCCAGCGCCGCCGCTCAGCCCCGCCGGCTCCTTCGCTCCCTCCCCTCCTTCTTTCTTTCCCCTCTTCTGGCCGCGCCGGGGAAATTCCGCTAGCGCCACCTCTTCCACCCCCTTCGCCTCGGCCCCGCCTTTGGTTGCCCCATGTTCAGCCCGGATAAATTGTTGGGGCAGCTGTCCAAGCTGGACAGATACGGGAATATGGCGTCCATGGGGGATTTTAACTCGGTCAGCGCCAACATCCCGGCGACCAGGGTGGAGGTCTCCGTGTCCTGCAGGTGAGATGAGCCGCCAGTGGGGGGTGGCGGTGGTGGGGAAGAATGAGGGGAGAGGGTGAGGGTGGTTTCCGTCCTCTGGGGAGCGTCTCTCAGCCGACGGGAGAATGAAGGGGGCCGGAGAGGGGGGGGTCTTGTGTTTTCTGTGAGAGAAATCGCCCCCCTTTGAGGCGTGGGCTGATGGACGGATGCGGGAACGGAAGGCAGTCCTTGCCCTCGGGGCGGGCGGGGGAGAAGGGGTACGTGGGGGGGTGCAGAGGGGGTGAGGTGCCTTCCAGCCGGGGTGCCCCCTAGACGTGGCATTCTCTGATCCCCCTCAGGGGAAGGCGAAAGAGGCTTCCCATCCCTCTCCGTCCGAAGAAGAGGTGTATGTGGGGGAGGGAATAGCTGCCTCGAAGTCCAGGTTGTAAACGGATAATAACGTGACCCTCTGCTTGACCGATTCCTTAAGCAAACTCGGGGGGGGGTCGCGTGCTCCCCGGAATGTTGTTGGGGGGAGTTGAAAATCCCTCCTTTGCACAACGTCGGGGAAGAGGGTGGCTGCGTGTGACGTGCGCACCCGGGGTTAAGAGTAACTTGATTTGCGTGCGGTCCGTGTTCCTTCAAACCACCGCATTAATAGTTAAAAACAAGACACAACAGGCCATTTAAAAAGAAGCCAGAGAGAGGGAGGAGGGAGGATATTGATTGGGAGGGTTTTTTTTTTTTTAAAGAAAACAACAACAACGAGGCAGCACCCTTGCTTGCCACGACGGGACCTGTGTGTAGAAAGCTGCTTGAAAGAGCTCCCTTCTCTCTCTCTCACTCACTCTCATTCTCCCTCACTCAACACGTGTATAGTTTCCACACTAGACTGTTATAGCGCTATGATTCCACTTTCAACATCCTATGGAATCCTGGGGTTTGCAGTTTCGGGAGGGGCCAGCCAGCCCCTCTCTAAACTGCAAACCCCAGGATTCCATAGGATGTTGAAAGTGGAATCATAGCGCTATAACAGTCTAGTGTGGAAATCGCCTAGATGTCCTTTCACAGCCTCACTCCTTGCAAGCAGTGAAATGCCTTGCTTTGACTTGTTGTGTTTTGCGGAGGGGGACATGGTACGAAAACATATTCTTCCCCTGAACTCTGTTCCCTCTCGCTGGTGTAGTAGGCTGTAATTTCTCCTTCCACCTGTGGTGGTACTTTCTCATACTCCTGTGGATGTTAGACTTCTAATGGGTGTGAAATGCTTTTGCATTACACATCAGCAAATCATTTTCATTGGTGTTTTCTCTGTATGCTTCTGCCTATATTGGCAGAACTTAGGCGTTCTCTGGGCAGGAGGCTGCGGCACTTTCCTCCCCAAAATTTCTTTTACTAGAATGTCTGCTAAAAAGGGGGATGTGGGTTTCTCCTCCCTCCTCACCCCCAAATATCCTGGATGTGAGTGAGATGTAGGTAAAATGTCCAGTGGTAACACCCTGGTTTTTATGGAATAAGAATCCCCTTGTCTTTGTGGTGGACTGAGGTTCACATCTGTTTTCTGTTTTGAGTAAAATGCATGGGATTTGGGTCTGAAATCTCTATCCCTGTAATGCACAGAGAAGTTGGAAGTTAAAATCCTCTCAGTGAGTCTAAGATGACAAAAGAAGAATGAGAGTGCCATTTTCCCCCCCTGGTGCTTTGACATGAGGAAGTTAATGAGGCTTCACAAACTGGTTGCTTTTCTCCACATGTCAGGCACCATTCAGTAGTGTCTTATTTATAGTGACTTTTTTTGCAGACTTTCTGAGCTTGTTAAAGATACCATTCCTCTCTTTGTTTTGGTACCAGATCAGATGGGAATTTGTAAATCCAAGTACAAAAAGGCTTACTGTTCAGGTATCTTTATTATTAGCCCCTATCTATTACCGAAAGAAGTAAATGATAAGGAAATATTGATTGCATTAACTTTGTGCGAACATGCAAGGGTTAGCATATTTCCTAATTATTAACTAATGGAGTGAGATTTCCCATGTCAGATTTATTCTAAAAGAATTAATTTGAAATTCTCTTAATAGGGAACAGGTAATTTAGCCCAGTTTCTTTGCTCTTACTCATATCTTTTCTTTCAATGCTCCAAAACTGGACCGTTCACAAGATGTGTTTTAATTGTGATCTATAATGTAAGAGCGTAACTAAAAGAAAACATTATGGAGAGAGACAGGTGAAATACCTTGTGTTTATTATGACATCAGCATGCTTTGTCTGACTTCATAATTTTTATTTTTAAAAATCTTTGCAGAGTACTATTCTAACAAAGAATGGTAGCTTATTTTTAATATAATATTTGAACTGAATAGGAAAAATGGATATTTATTTTATTCAGAAACTTGAGAAAAGGGGACACTGTAAATATTATAGTGTCCAGATTATATTGTTTATTTACTTTCTTGAATGGTTATGACTGGAGAATAGTTTATTTCCATTTTCTCTGCATTTTCAGAGATCTTCAAGAAAATCAGATAGAACCAGAATGTTCCTTCCTTATCCCAGAGTATTTTGTAAACATAATTCCATTTTGCATTGCAATGTTTAATTTCAAAGTTAGTACTTACTTGCTTTCAGCATTGGTGGTTAGGCATCTTTCTCATATGTTTGAATTACTATATGGACAATATATGGTGCAATTTAGGTTTTGCTAGCATTCTAGAACCAGACTTCCATGACAGGCAAAATCCTATTGTAGAGGAAGGACTGGCAAAGTCATCTAAGTGTTCTTTGCCTTAGAAAACCCTGTGAAATTCATGGGATTGCTATAAGTCAACAGGCGACTTGAAGACACACACACACAGACAGATATCAGACTCTGGCATTGTATTTGTGCTTTTGTTGTTTTAGTGCACAGCAGGTGTTTATCCTCCACCCTTAATGTTTTTGAAAAGTTTGTCTTTTTTTTTCCTGAGGGAATAGGGTTGGCTACAAATAGAGAAGAATTTTGAACAGAGCATGTTGGTACTGATACAGGGCTGAAAAAGTCTGGTGCCATATTTCTTGTGCAGTTAAGCAGTTGATGCTGCTACCTAGACATTTGCTGCATTTGTTAATTTCTTTTTTTTTTTTTTGTAGAGACAGTGCCTACTGTGCAGTGTTCTAGAAACTGAAATTAATGCTCCATTCCAATAATTTATATAAATCAGAAGTTTATGATGGGATACCCTAACCACTAAGCCAGTGCTGCAAAGCTAGATACTGGTATTATTCAGCAATATAGGACTGGAATGTCTAGAAAATTTCTTGAATGTGACAGATAGTGTTGGATGGATGTTGTGTTGGCAGTTGGAACCTAATTGATTGTTTGTACTTTTTATGATGGCATTGCCTTCCATTTAGAAAACTGTTGAATTTTTGAGCCATATACTGTTTAATTGTTTTCCTCACTTAGTCTTTGATCAAGACACAATTGTGTTATATATTGTGCTGTAGTACATTTCCTTTTTTGCTCATTGAGCCCAGAGTCCATTGTTAGAGGTACTGAGCGTGATGGGTATTGTCTAAGAGAGGAGGCTATGGTGTGGCAAAAATTGTAAAAAAGGCTTCATGTTGTTGCTATTGGTATTGTTAGTTGTTGTCAAGTTGGCTTTGCCTTCTGGTGACTATGGATGAGAGATCTCCAAGACACCCTGTCATCAAGATCCCTACTCTGATCCTGCAAAGTTAAGGCGGTGGCTTCCGTGATTGAATCTATCCACCAGTAACATAGTTTTCCTCTTTTCCTACTGCCTCTCATTTTTTCCAAGCATTATTGGTTTTTTTCTAAGAGGTATGTTGCCTCATGAAATGTACAATACCATCAGTCTAGTAATTTGGGCTTCTAGAGAGAGATCAGGCTTGATTTACTGTAAGAGTCATTTATTGGTCATTTTGGGAGTCCATCGTATCCATAGTACTTTCCTCCAGTGGAAATGACTTGATTGTCTCCTTGTCAGCTTTCTTTACTGTCAAGCTTTCATAACCATATACAGAAAGGAAAAATATAGCATGAATGAGCCTGAGTTTGGTATTCAGTGATGTATCTTTGAACTAGAGGATTTTATCTGTTTCCTTCCCGGTTGCCCTTAGTCTTCTAATTTCTTGACTGCAGCTTCCATTTTGATTAATGACTGAGCCGAAGCATAGACAGTCTTTGAGTATTTCAAAGTCTTCATCATTCCATTTAAAGTTACATAAATCATCTGTGATCATTATTTTTGTTTTCTTAATACTCAGTTTTAATCTTGTTTTTGCACTTTCTTCCTTGACTTTCCTCAATAGTTGTTCCATGTCTTCACTGTTTTCTGGAAATCATATGATGTTATCTACATATCTTAAATTGAAGTTCCTCCAATTTTCACACCGTCATCCTACAAATTTAATCCACTTTTCATATGATATGCTCTGCATATTAAATAAACAGATAGGGTAATAAAATGCAGTCTTGTCTCACCCCCTTGCTAGCTGGAAATCATTCTGTTTTTACATATTCTGTCTTTCCAGTGTCCCTGAGTATAGATTACACATCAAGACAATCAAATGTTGTGGCATGCCCATTTCTTTTAGAGTGATCCATAGTTTTTCATGATCTCCACAGTCAAAGACGGTGCTATAGGGCAGGATGATTTTCTTTTGAAATTCTTTGGTGTCCTATGTTATCCGATGTATGATTGAAATGTGTTCTGTAGTGTCTCTTCTTTTCCTGATCCCAGTTTGGATATCTGGCATTTCTCTAAACTAATTAAATACTTTTCAATTAATGTTAGCTATTAATAAACTGAAAGATCTAATTCAATCACATGTACATTAGAAGTGGGAACAATTTAAGTATATTTTTTGTTTTAATGCCATTTAAGTGTTAGGTAGAAGCCCGCTAACAGCTTTATCAGAATGAAGCTGAAAAATACCATAGAGGATTTTACCCAAGGTCTCTCCCCTCCCTTCAGTTTGTCCCTATCTTTAGTTTGGGAGAGAAGGAAACAGTTGTGTGAATTTTTGAAAACCCTATTTTTTTCCACCCACCAAGACTCTTATTGCTTTCATTTTCCTCTTATAATCTCTCCTCATTTCTTTAACTTAAGTTCTAGGGACAAGAGTTTCATAATTAAGTTTCTTGGATGGATGAGGAGTCTTTATGTGGTGTCTGGTGTAGTACGTAGGAAAAAAGCCCCCTTGCAAGCTATCCTTTACTACTTGTTTTAGATATGTTTAACCTTGGAGTTAACTAAATGATCATAATGTAACCATGGAGAGAAAGAAAGATTCCTATAGACATTAACATTTATTAAAGAGATGGCTGGAAAATGTAAAAAAAAACAAAAGCAAACCAAAAACCATTTATTAAAGAGATGGCTGGAAAATGGCTGTGTAGAATAGTTTCTCAATTAATAACTTACCTCCAGAATTAAGTAGATGCTGAAAGTCCAACTTAAGTCAGTCAAGTCAGTTACTTTTTAAAAACTAAGTTTGTTAGAAAATTTCTAACTTAATTGATTTTAACTACTTCTTATCACTGGACTGTGGTTGCATATTTAAAACAATTGAATGTAGATTAGTCATCTGTTAACACTGTAAAATACCTTGCTTTGAATTCAGAGCTATCTGCCACTAGAATAGTGAATGCAGTTCCCCAATAGGCCAAATCTGACTAGATTTTCCCTCCTGCCAGCAGTTTCTTGTCTCTCTGCCCATCTGCTCCAGAAGGTTGGGAGATGCCCTGGGAAGCATAAGGAGCTGAAGAAGGGGGCTAGGAAAGAGTAATAATGGAGGTAACCCCTTGTATTCACAAGTAGGTTGGCTAGTGTTAAACGTTAAAATTCATCCTTGTCAGTGAAAAGAAATTTTTAATCTTAGTTTGTGGACACATAGGAATCATCATACTAGGTTAATTGTTTATAAGACATAAATATATTTCAGTCGCTTTCCAGGCCTACAGTATTGTGATTTTAAACCTAAACAAATAATATCTTAGCAGATTTGTTCCAAGCTGTCATATCATTGGGGTAAATTCGACTCCAGTGCTTTCATATAATTTGATATGTTTTTAAGAATAATGATGATTTGAAACTGTATCTCCACTTCTGAGTCTTCAGTTCTGCAGAAGCTTTTACTTCATTATTACACTACATTTTTAACTGAGTTAATTTCTCAGAGGGATGTCAACATTTTTTAAGGAACTTGTACAATGGCTACAGAGCAGAAACATGGTTTTCATAAATTAAAAGCATTTGGATTTTTTGGAAGTCCATAAACAAGGTATTTCTACATCCGTCTCAAAATGGGAGACATTAAGCTTATCTTCAAATAGTTAAGACATTTCTGCTTTAGCTAGAACACTGAATATTAGAGTACCATTGTTCTAAGACATTTTATTTCCTAGGAGAAAAAGCCTGGAAGCAAAAAGTTTGTCACTGTGACTGTGTCTAATGGTCAAAGCTCAAGACAGGAGGTTTACTTTATAATAGAGAAGAGAGCTCTCCTATAGAATAAGTCAAGTTAAAGATGAGAAAGAATATTTGACAGGGGCAGTTCCTTTGCCCTTTGGCATAGGTGAATCAGGGTAAGAAGCAGAGAGGGGTGGGTGTGTAAAAAGGTGGGGAAGAACAAGCTTTTAGTGTTAGCTAAGAATGTATGATTGCAACATGCAAGAATGTATGATTGCAACATGTACCTATACAGGTGTCATAGATCTCTACTTAGCTATTGAACTTTGTTCAGTGGGATAGGTATTTTGTTACACTAATCCTGGTTTTGCAGGAATGGCCATAGTTTAGTGCAGGGGTGTCAAACTCAATTTCATCTTGGGCTGCATCAACATTATGGTTGCCCTCAAAGGGCCAGCTGCATCTGTAGGACTATATAAGTGTATCTGCTCTTTTATCATATTAAATAATTGCCTCTGCATTCGATTATTACTGGTTTTTAAATTGCCTTCTCTCTGCATCAACTTGTCTTTTCTTGGGCATTTTAGGGCTATTTGATCGTAGTTTATGGTCCCTATACCTCTGTAAAGTGACATAGAATTGGTCAGTATACCCAAAGTGTGCCACTTTCTGCTCCCAGACCCTTTCTGTGCCTCTTTCTATCCTTAGGCTTACCACACGGGGGGAGTGCTGGAGCTGCAGGACTAATGCGAGGGCCACATGAAATGGCTTGGCAGGCCAGATTCAGCCTGCGGGCCTTGTATTTGACACATGTGGTTTAAGTGGTAGAGCATATGGTCTGAATTTAAAAAATCTTGGCTCTAGTCTGCAGATAGGGGTGAAGAAAAAAAAGCATGTCTCACCTCATGGGGTTATTGCCAGTAAACATATGCAATTGTGAGCTGGGTTCTGCCTCAGTTTAAGACAACTTCCAATGTTTCTCTCTCCTGTACAGAATGTGGTTATTTTAGATAAAAATTTAAGCCTATCCAGGGAGTCATTTCATGGTGTACCCATGCTGTGTTTTAGCCTTTATATAGACTGACTCAGACAGGTGGTAACACTAGACTTGCTCCATGTTTGGAGAAGTATGTGGTGTCTTCCAGTATTTAAAATGGGTGGGGAACATGTATATTGGCACCCAAGAAAATATACATTCATCCTGTAAACACAAATCTTGAGCTAGAGCAGAAGCGGCAACGGTGTGTTCTCAGCAGATAAAGTCTGGACAAATTCCTTGCTTCACTTTGATAGCAGGTTGTGGACTTATAGATAACACTTGTGGATTTAACTCTGTAGATTAACGTTTCTTTCACCAGGAAAATAGCTTCATTATATTTCAGTTTAAGTGACAAAAAGATGCTGTATCTCTGAAAGAGAAATGCTTTGTTACAACGAATGTAGACATCTATCTTCTGCAAATAAGCACCAGTAAATAGCAGGTAGTTAAAAACTTTAGTTTCTAATCTTTTTGGACCAATGGATGCAGTGAGAATTTTGAGAAAGTATCATAGGATTTGTCAAAAAATGACTTTTATGGTAGGATACCAGTTCATATAATTACTTTGGTGGTCATCAAAGTACACCAGTTGCACAGAAGAACAAATCTATAAGTTGCATGTCCCAGTACCAGAATACATGCAGGAGAGAGGTGTTTTACTCCTCCTTTGAATTCAGCTCTTGTCCATAGCTATCTCAAGCCATCATCCCTTACTGCCAGTATATAAGGCCCTTTCTCATCCATTCACAAACATCCCTTTTCCTCCATCCCTACCTGGGCCCTTTGCCTTCCCCACCAGTTCTTTCAAGGTAATCTGAATGTTCTTTCAAACAGTGATACCTACATTCACCCCATTGTCAACTCAGTCTCAATATGGAAAATTGGTCTAGTGAGACAAGCATGTTTAGTCATATTTCTATACCAAATTTGTAGTGGTTATTTTCATGTATGCTCAGAAGCTAGTTGCCTATTTTCAATCTTATCTAGTCGTATGTAGGCTTTACTCCAGATCATGCATATTACTAAAGATGTGGTCATGCTCCAGTATCCCTAGACTCAAAGGTCTGGAAAAGGTTTCTAATCATTAACTGCTTTTAGCCAAACAAGATTAGAGAATTATTTGCAGCTCTTCATACTGTAGGAATATCTTGTATCTATATCAATGAGGATGCAGTGTAAGCTTTTGGTAGGAAACAGGAGAAAATAGAAAGAAAGAAAGAAAGAAAGAAAGAAAGAAAGAAAGAAAGAAAGAAAGAAACTTGCAAGCAAGCTTATATTTAAGTTTTGAGATAAGAAAGGAGATATACTGAAATTTAGGTATTCTTATTTTGCCTAAGAATCCCTAGAAGCTGACTGTCACATGTACATGTAAGCCATCCTGAGGCAGGGGCTTCATGGATGTGCTCAGACAAAGGACTAATTAACCTTTGGAAGAAGAGGGAAGTGACCTCTGCATGCAGAAAGGAAACAAAAAGGCTTGAGTACTTAGATCAAAGAAAGAAACAGGGAAGTGAAACAAAAGGGCAAGCATGCTTTCTAGAATTCCTTGACACTAATCACTTTACATGCTAGTGTTGATACCTCTTTGCTTCCAATGCATGCCTGGGCCATGAGCCTTTTTTTTTTTTTTGGCCTATGGGAGAGTTTCAGGATCTGCATTTCAGCAGTGGATGTAGAAAGGCATAGTATGGCCAAAGCAAAGTGGACAAGACCACATATAACTTAAAAATTTAGATAGCTTCCTACTATCTACAGCTCAACTCTGCAAGTCTACTTAGGTGTAAGCCTCAATATAAACAGCTTTCGTGTCTGCACAGCTCAGATCTAAGCAACAACTTTCTTGCCTGCAGAGAACATCTGAGTTCTGTGCAGTGTATTTAAATTAGAAATACCCTCTTATACTCTTTAAATACCCTGTTATCTCTGATTACTGATTGAAAATAACATCAGAATTGCATTCAGCCAGCTATCCTTGGTGTAAAAAGCAGCTGGGCATGTTGGAGGATGGCCTTTCCATTTTACAGCTATGCATCTACAGGCAAATGTCTACATTGGGCTCCTCTGTTGCCAGCTTCTGGTTATATCTTTCTAAGAGGGAGATTGATCTCTTGTAACTTAGAACATTCTTATCAGGTTTCCGTAACTATTGAAAAAGGCCAAAGAAGACATGACATAGGAATTGTGGTGATGCTGTGTATCTCAACACTTCCTGCACACAGGACTTCAGAATAGTTGCTCCTCAATTGAGCTAATGAGAATTTGGAGTGTGCTTAGATTAGATAAGTGGTAGAGGAGGAAAGGTGAAACACCCTCTTCAACCAGCACCATCTGATTGTGGATCTTGTGTGTGATGTCTTAGCCATCCCAACATATAGTAGACCAGCTAAGCCAGAATTTTTTTCCAAATTGTGCACTCTGGGTTAAAAGCATTCCGCTTACTGTGGACATGCTTAAAAACATTTCTTGATATGGATCCATTCTCACTTCGTTATCTTTATGCCTTTTGTTTATAAACTATGTTAATACAATTTTTCTACTGCTGATTGTAAGTGCCCAAGAGAATTAGATGACAAATATAAAATGGATAGACTTAGACAATAACCACGAAACAAGGAGTGTATTTGTTCAAAATATATTTTCAGAAGTAAATACAGTTGTCTCTGTATGTTTGCAGGTTTGACCTATGCAAATTTGATTATTTGTGGATTGTTGAGGGGAAGGGGATCAGATGAGAGGAAGATATGTGTGTGTGTTTGCTTACGTGTTCACTGGTGTGTGGGTGTGGGGGAAGATGAAGGGACTGAAGGAGGGAGAGTGCATTTGTTCCTTCACTTGTACAGGTGAGAGGGGGATGGGATGAGAGGAAGACGGGATGAGAGGAAGACATGTGTGTTTGTTCACTTGTATGGTGGGAGGAAATGGATGGGATGGAAGAAGGGAGGGCATGATGTTCACTCACTTGCTCATGCACACAGCCAGGAGGAGGAAGGGGGATGGGATGGGAGCGCATGTGTATTTACTCACTTTCATGGGCAGGATGGGTGTCCCCTTTCTCCCTCCTCCCACTCCCCTCCTATCCCCTCCCACCCGGCGGCATGAGTGAGCAAGGGGAATGTATGCGCAGTCAGGCTTGGCCACTGTATCAATACAAGTACCTTTCTGTGTGTACGGTATGTTAAATATGATTTTGGGGGCTTATGATGTTTGTGGTTTTTCCACTTTCATGGGGATCCTGTCTCCCTAACCCCTGCAAAAGTAAAGGGCCCATTATATAACTTTCTTTGAAAATATGTGTGTGTGTGTGTGGAGAGAGAGAGAGAGAGAGAGAGAGAGAGACGGTGGCAGGGGGAGAGAGAGAGGGAGGGATTCACTACAGAATGTTATGCAATGGAAAAATTTGTCTCAAGATCATTTTATGCCTACCACTGACCAAACATTAAGGACTCCAAGGTAAACTTAAAGATTTCTTTGTTATGTGTACAAATTGATGCTTTTGTGGAATGGGCAACTGTACTGAGGGTGGAGGCCAGTTTTGGCCCCTGCACCCCACCCCATCCCTGGCAGACTAGAAGTGACATAATTCCAGTTCTGAATTTGTCTTTGGCTCCAAGTTGGTGATTCTTTTTTCCCCCCTGAGAACGTCAAACAAAGCAACATTATGCTTGAAAGTTTCTTGTTGAGCTGGATGCTATGATGTGATAGTCTGTAAAAGCTACACAGTTGGTAATGAAGGTGTAAGATCTGAGAGTACCCTCAAGCTTATTCTGGCATGCTCACTGCCAGTTCTGAATTCATTTTTACCTATATGGCTCTTAATTTGCATAGGAGTCCCACACTTTCATTCCAGTTGAGTCTTGGGAGAGATAGCTATGATGTCTGACAGAGCCTACTTTCCCTCATGGTATAAGATGTATGTAGCTTATAGTTTAGTTTGACGTGTGTACTCCAGTTCTTGCACATGTATAGTACTGGAGTGGGAAAGTTGTGGCCTGCAGGCGATATGTAGTTTTTCATGGGCCCAATATCCTGTTTTAGACTGAGGATAATTTTTTTTCACCCCAAATGTGATTTTAGGCCCAAGAGAGGCCCCTGGTTTTTGTTTTTGTTTAAAAGGCCTCTCCTGGATGTAAAATAGGCCAGGGCTCCCACAAAACAGGGCAAAATATGGCCCATGGGAGAGCTTTTGAGTAAAAAATAATTAAAACAAATTTGGGAGGGTTTGGAGGAAGGTGTAGCCCTGCTAAGGGCCCTTTTTGCACGTTACCTGTTTGCACGGCTGGGGGGGGGCGTCTCGCGCGAAAAGCCTCAGCAGGAACGCTGCCACTTCCCTGCTGCTTCATCCCGCAGCTTGCTTCCTGGTCGTGCAACTGTCACGCGAGCGCCCTGCCCCTTCCTTCCGCAGCGCAGCCTGGGATCTGTAGGCTGCACTGGGGGAGGAAGTGTGACCGGCCCGTACGATCCACCGCATGGCAGGTAAGTGCACGAGGGCCCTGGGAGCATTGCGCGACTGTGCAGTATTTTCAGCTCCCAGCCGAAAATAAAAAAAATGCGCACGCAGCCCGCTTTAGGCACGTGAATGGGAGTGCGTCGTATGGACCGACACTCCCATTCACGTGACGCTCAAGGGGCCCTCTCGCAACAGAAATTGCGTGCGAAAAGGGCCAAGGTCTAGCATAAGGGATATTATTCTTTACTGGTGGTCTTCTTGAACCAGTGAATAACTAGCAATTTTCTTCAGGCAGCAAGAAAGTCTTCAAAAACTTCACAGTTCTTGAAGATTATTTACAGTTTGGGACTTGCAGTTGCACAAAATTTGTGTGGTTGTTTTGTGCAGAAAAGAGCATTCTCTATGCAGAAAGCAGCATTTTTGGCACAGGAAATAATATTCCTGTGCAGGCAATGCTGTTTCTTGTGCAGAAAATGCTTTTTTCTGCACCAATCAGCCACATGTGCATTTTGCCAGTCTGAACTGTGAAGATTTTCATTCAAGATTCTTCTCATGTGATTTGCTTGAAATTCAAGAAATATGCTTTTTAAAAAAAACATTTTTGGGGAATATTTTCAATGCTTCTTTGTGATCTCTGAGGCTCACACAAATGGGTTATCTGCATCTGCAGAATGTGTTTTGGAACCTTTTAGAGCAATATGACATGCATTTTGGAAGTAGCCTTGCCCATCCTCCCCACACCTAGCCAGTGTGCATCCTGCTTAAACCCTCAGTTTTTGTTCATGAGCTGCTACAGCAGCATTGATTAAGAGCCTTCTGAGCATAAGCTTGGTTCTTCTTAACTGCTTGGCTTTTGGCTATGGTTTACAGATCTCTTCTGCATTTTGGCTTTTTCTTTGGTCAGATTGTTCCTACAGTTTTGACCAGGCTTGTACTTACCACTGTGCCTCTTAAGTTGAAAGTGTGCCTTTGGGTGAAATCTTTGAAGGCATCAGATCTGATTGCAAAAAGCAGAGCACTTTGCATTGTTTAGGTGACCACTGGTTAAGCTCAGTCCAAGACTTCATCCCGAGCCCTGTTAGTATGAACCATATCAGGCTTGTCAGTCTGCACTGCTTTAAAGATCTAGCTTATGGAGCCATCATTGAGCTCTATTAAGTGCTGTTCAGTGGAGACACTGGCTTTGGTACTGGCTGTTGCTAGGCCTTGAGTTTCTTCAGCTCCTGAAATGTCCATCAAGCTTCTAGCTGAGGCTGCTTCCAGCTATCACCAAAATTGAACACAGGTTCCACTGACCCCAGGGAGGTCTCTGGAATCAGTAGCTGACACTATTTTGAACTATCACCAGCAGGTCTGCAAGAGGAAAAGGGTCAGAGGAGATGACCTCCTCTTGGCATGCTCCCCCGGTATTGACTGAACAATCTTCTCTGTCTGTGAGTGAGAATAAGATGTCAGCTCAGATTGTGATTTTCTCAGATCAAGGAAAATGTTGTTTTGCCAGTGAAGTCTTCACAGCTGGGCCTCCAACAGGGGAATTATGGATTTCTCTCCAACAGCTCAGGAACTGACTTCTCTGCCAGCTCCTGAATGTTGAACTGCAATCCAAAATAAACCTCTCCCATTGTCTCCATCTTCTCCTAAACTGATTGCAACAACACAGTTGTTGTTGTATTGTTCAGGAACACAGGAGAATTCCACCTGCTAATGCTCAGCATCATCATAGACATCAGTTCATTTCTTTTTTGTTCAGTTCTTCTGACTTCTGATCCCATAGCCCTTAGTATGATCATTTCCATAGCCCTTGGTACTATCGGGTTCAACATAGACTGGTACTATAGAGACTGCTGTTGATAACATGAACAGGAGGATTCCTGTGCTCACTCAAACAGGATGGACTTTCTGTATGGATACACTAAATTTTCACCATTGCCTGATTACTATCATTATTGGGACTACAGGCATCATTGGTGCTGTGGTCACCCAGAGGATGTGTGCTATTCTTCGTATCAACACGAAGAGTCAGCCCATCCCTTGATTTAGTCCATCTTGGTAATAGGGTGTTCTAGGTCTCCATCTGCAGCTTGATTTGCAACCTGTATACAGTCTCCATCTTGTACAGTACAACACTCAGTCAATACTCTAGGTTTACCATCTTGTGCCAATGTTGAATGTGAAAGTCCCTCAGCTTCACTAAAGCATTGACCACTTTGAACTGTCTTGGTTTCTTCGACTTCTTTCCTCAGAATCATCTGTTGAGCCCATGGATGTGTCTCTGATGATTTTAGTAGCAGAGTGCAGTGCTGCTACGGCTACAAACAATGTAATTTCCTTTGTCGACCAAATGTTGTAGATGTTATGGTCACTCAGTTTGCAAATCTATCAATCTGAACCTATGATCCAGGACCCAGTATACCAACAGCTAAAGAGTCAAGCCTCATCTCTGGCCTTGCTTCTGTTGCTACCTTACCTTCTGCAGGTTGTAAAAAAATCATGGGTAGCTCCTTTGTTAATTCCATCTACATGTAAGAAGATAGAGGCCTTGTATTAAATTGTTGAGACTAGATCTGAATGGCTTGTTCAACATTCCAAGACTAAATCAATAATTATGGATGCCATTCAGTCTTAGATGTCAGAGAAGTTGCACTTGATCCCTGCAGACAAAGAAGGAAAGAAGTTAGACACTGTGGGGCACAAATTTTACTCCACTTCAGCCCTCCTTTTCTGCATTGCAAGTTGCAGTGCCTGCATAGGGAGATATCAACAATTCTTATGGGAAAAGCTCCTACCTTTCCTTGACTGGCTTCCAGAGGAAAACAGGCAAATAACAGCTGAGGCACATAGACTGTCCTGTCAATAAAATATTACTATTTGCCATCTAGCCAATTGTAGTGACAAAGCTTTGGGATCATTGAGTCTGTCACAACAGGTGCAGGCAACAACAGAGAACCTCTCTTTTGGTGAAAAGGGCCTGCCACTGGTGACAAATTGGAACACATTCATAAAATGAGGTTCAAAGTGAGGAAATTTAGGGTCCAGCCACAGCTGCAAGTTTCCTGCTCCTGGTTCCACAGGTTCTCCCCAGGCACAGTCCTCTTGTAGGTCATCAACAAAAGCAGACTTCTCTACAATTGCCTATGATTTAGAGACTTCCTTCACTATCATGTACAAGCCAATCCAATTCAGAGAAAGGCACCAAGCCTCCAATAGACAACTTCCTTGACTTCTCTCTGGATGATCGCCCTGCCATCAACATAACTTCCACCACAACTTAAACCATAATTCCATGGTGACTGGCTCAGGAAGTATCATCATGCTTGGGTTTCCATCACCTCAGATTCATAGGTCCTCAACATCAGAAAGGGATACATGATAGAATTCTGGAGGATTCTACCAACTCAACTTCTTTGTATCACTCCTTCTTCTCCTGTATTTGAAGAGATGGTGAACAGCTTACCCGCTCAAAGGGGCCATACAGCCTATCTTTTCTCACATCTGCATCAGAGCTTTTCTCCCTATCCATCATCCCCTCATCATGTCCTGCCTCTCCTTTGGTCCTTGGCTGCTGCTTTGCCACCCATGGAACTGAGGGTTTAGGAGGGAAGTGTGCCAGCTAGGTGTGCAGAGGATGGGCAGGGCTGCATGTGAAAACACGTGTCATACTACTCTAGAAGATTCCAAAACATGAACCTCACAGGCGCAGATAACCCATTTGTGAGAGTTCACAGATGACTACTCAAAGAACCAGTCACAGGCAAGCAACCTGTTCACTTCTTTCCTATCCCTATTCTAGTGGTGTATATGTGTGTGTATAGGCATATGTATGTGGTCCCCACACAAGGTGTATTTGTCCACACCCAATTCATGCATTTTTCTCTATTGTTGACATGGTAGAAATACTTTTTCCAAAGTCCGATAGTACCATATTTATGACAGCCAATGTGGTATAGTGATTTGAGCATTGGACTACAACTCTAGAGACCAAGGTTCCTATCCTCGTTCAGCCATGGAAACCTCTGGGTGACCTTGGGCACATCACACTTTCTCAGCTTGAAAGGAAGTCACCAACAACCCCCTCTGAACAATCTTGGCAAAGAAACCTCATGGTAAGTTCACTTTAGGGTTGTCATATGTTGGAAACAACTTGAAGACACACAATAACAGCCATATTTATGCCTACTGGCTATAATTGCTTCTTTCTCACAAGGGTCTGGCAACTCACTAGGGATGGGCAGTGAATGGTTCTTGGACTGGTATTGGTCCATAGGTCACTGCATTGCTTAACACCTTAAAGTAACTTGGCTGTACCTCAGCGGAGGGTAAAACATGGTCCATAGGCTGCAAGCAACTCCCCTGCCCATTTTTGTACTACTGCCAACACATACTGAATTTGATGCCAGATTTTGATAGTGTAGAGGGAGGAAAAGGGCCATAATTATGTCTTAAAATAAGAGGTCCAGTTTCCACACACATTTTCTCAAAGTTAAACCAGTTTTTTCATTTCAGTTTCACTAATATTTGATACTGAAGGTACTACAGCAGCTGGAAATCTGCTCATTTCTGCTCTATTTAAATTTTGAGAGGTCATATTCATAGAAGTAAAACAAATATCTTGTGCCACCTTAAAAATTAATACTATTTTAATATTGTTCTTGTGAACTTCAATCTATTTTGACCAAACCTTATGCTGAAATTTAATGTACTCAGGCTCTTTGATGTTCTGTTGCAACAGACTAATAGAGCTGCTCCTTTGAATATTCTCAATATGTATCCTGGTTCTTCAAGTGGTAAAATTTCAGGAGTTCCAGTGTTTACACTGGGTTTGATTTCTTTTCAGTGGGATTCTTGGAGATGTACAGGATCTTCTAATTTTTGTACATATTCAGAAACACACAGTTTGAGCATAGCTGGAAGAGCACAACATTAATACCTCAGAGATTCCAGTAAATTTTCCACAATCCTGGTTGTCTCCTTGACTTGTTGCTTGTGCCTTTCTGAGTCTCTGTGTGTGCCTTCAAAACTACAAGCTCAGCTCAGCTCACCTTCCCTACTCCTGGCCAGATGGCAGACAAAAACATGAGTCATTTTTCTTTCCAGTCAGAAAAATAGTTATTGATAACCATTTAGTTAACATTAAGAGACATGCCCAGGCAAGAACCAACTGGGCCAGTTTTTTGTTTTTTGTCTGCACTGGGTTCCAGTTTTCTACCACTGCAGTCCACATCCTTGTGCAGAACTGGAACCAGAAGTGACATCACACCACTGCTAATTTCATTTTTGGACAATTTTTTAAAAACTTATCTTGGAACAACTCATGATCAGGAGTGCATACAGAGCAAAACTGCTGCAGTCTGCAATTTTCATCATATTTCACTGACTTTAAGGGAAAAACCCAAAGCAATTTAAAAAAAAAATGGGATATGGGGTCTGGTGCTTGCAAGTGTCCAAGGGGATCAGGGACATCCCATGGGTTGCACTTTTCCCCACCACTGAACTAAATGATTCCCTGTGTTTTTACATTCAAGTTGAAAGGATCTGTGAGAAGTCATTTATACTAACTTTGACTTATAGTAGCACATTTGTGTTAGAATGTTACAACATCCAAAGATTTTTACTTTAGTCGAATTCTGCTCTTGGTGGAGGGATCTGAAGAACTGCTTTCATTCTTTTGATAATATTTTATACCAATCTTTAAATTAATGATTTAGGAGATCCGATTAAAGCTGTTTTGATTGGAAAGTTCAGTGGAACATTATTAGATAATCTGTCAGAAATGCTTGTACTTTCTGTAGTGTTCTAGAAGAGCTCTGGAACATACCCAGAAAATCATCATAAGTGGCTATAGTACCCCAAAGTTCCATGCAATGCTATTTCCCACTATCATCTCTAGTGCTATTCACTACTTTCTGGTGTCATTTCCACAATTACTTATCTGCCCGCCCTCTCCTGTAAGACAAATTTTGTTAATATTTAGCATTCTTGCTATAGCATCTGAGTCAGTACGGATGCTGGGATGAGTTTGTTTCACACAGTAATGAATGACACTGAAATGTGATGACAAAAATAGTATTAACTCTGTAGAGCAGGCTGGGGTTAGTAAGTTAGTTAAAACACTGTTAGCTAACAGTAGAAATCATTGCCCTGATCATTCGCTGGCTAGTAAATTTGCTGTCCCTCCTCTTATGCCCCAAATGGTTTTTTGGTTTGAGTAGTATATTCTAATGTGATGTGGCATTTGAAAAACTTCCCTGGTGGTGGATTGTTTCTGCACATTCAGTCTAGAGGTGGGAGTTTGTCACTATAGTGGTACTCCCTATTTGTGCCCTGCTGAAGTATATTTGCTAGACAGCTATATTTCTTAGGCAGTATAAATGTGAGCAAAAATGAGACCTGGTGCAGAGTTCCCAAGTAAGCAATGCCAGCTCATTAAAGCCTATCATACTGTCTGTGGGATGTGGGCTTGGAGGTTGCATTAATGATTTATGCTGTATTTTCAAATGGCTTACGCATCAATTACTTACATATATAGATTATCTTCCTGCATGGAACCTGGTTCAAAATGTACTAGAGCTGAATCATTTTGGCAAGAGCGAATCTCCTATACTCAAAAGCTGTGGCTCCCAGTCACTTCCTCTTCCATTGCTGCAACAGTGTTATGCTTTACCAACATTCTTGCCTTTCTGGAGTTCTGCCTATGGCCTTCATGAGCTAGTTAAGGATTATTGTGTTGTTTCTGTAGTTTTATTCTTTTTTTCCCCTTCTATCATGTATCTCATTCTTTTTTAAAAAAAGGTTTTGCATCTTTTTTCTTTTTAGTTTGCCTCAAGACATTTTTCATGGGTCTCAGGGGTTATGGTATCTAAGCTGTTCTTTAAGAAATATATGGCTCTTTCAAACAAAGCAAATATATCAGGAGGTGGTGGTATTTGTTGCTGCGCATCCCACTTCTTAAAAATAAATTTTAAAAAACATTAAATAAAAGACCATATGGTGTTTTATCAGTCACATGATGTTCTGGACTTTTTGCTTCCTTTTCCTTGATCTTCCCAGATATTTTGGTCTTACTCAGAAGACATTTTTTTTTAAACCAATACATTTTGTCCTCGTGTCAGTTGTGACAACTGAAGTGGGCCTTCTTTGCCATTTCCTGTATCACCCCATGCCTCCTTTTTACATTTTTAATTTTTTAAACTCTTTCTGAAGTCCTAGTAATAAAACACTAGATTCTTGTGCTCAGAAAGACCAAATACTTCCTCTGTACAAGTTAATTTCATCTTGGGTTGAAACTAAAAGATTGGGAAAGGTAGAGGAGAAGGCATATAAATGGAACCTTTCCTTGGGTGGTTGACAAATGTGTTTGTACAGGGCTGATTCAGAAATCTACAGAAACCTATTGTAATAAGGCATGAGATGATCCTCTCTTTTAGCTCTCTAGAGCCGAGCTTTCCAAATGGTGTGTCGCAACACATTAGTATGTCGCCTGTAGTGTGTTGGTGTGTTGCCTCCCCAGCCGAGAAAGACCCTCCCTCCCGAGCCTGGCCCACTGCCATTGCTCTTGTTGGGGCCTTTCCCTGGTGAGAGCAACAGCAGGAGGCAAGGACCAGGTGAGAGGGGGTTGCCTTTCCCTCTGCTGTCACTCTCACTATAGCTTTTCCTAGTGAGGGCAATGACAGCAGGCCAGGACTGGGGGGGGGCTGCCTTTCCCCACCCTAGATACGCCTCTGGTTACCTCTGGTTTCCTATTAAAATTGAATTACTGTGTCGCAAAATGATGCTTGTCAAAGAAGTGTGTCACCAACATGAAAAGTTTGGAAAGCTCTGCTCTGGAGTGACAATTCAAGAGTAGTAAACTGTAGTATTTCTCTTCCAATGGTTATTAACATGGAGTAAGATCACGCCTCCCGAAGTTCAGAGGTACTGACTTCCTGTGTAAGATGCAGCATTGGAGTGTGTAATATGTATGTAGTATGCATTAAGTGTATGTTGAGGGGGTGTATGTCTCAGAGGAGTGATTTTGCTTTGACAAAACCACAACAACACAGCAGTAGCACTATTGTACTATGCCACTTTAGCACTATGTTAAACCAAAATTAAGGAGCCACTAGGCAAGAAATAGAAGGAGGCTGTGTGAGGACTGCAACAACCTGGCAACACATGTGAGGAATTTGAAGGGGCTGAATGCACCCACATCTAACGTCACAACCCATATCACAAGCAAGACATCCACAGATTGTAAAGGTATTTGGAAGTGGAAGCAACAAGAAGCATCAAGAAGCAATGTTAAGTAGTATGATATTTTAAAAAATGGACACAAATCACCAGCCTTGATGAGGCTGTGCAAAAAATATTCCTTCTTCAGGTGGTCATTCATTTTGCTTGCTTTGTTTTGGGGAGGGACACATTGTTGAGTCTTGTCAGCAAGTAAATTTTTATGAAATGAGTCTAGGAAACAGTTCCTCTTATCTTCATTTTCTTTTGTGGGTTTAGGTATCGAAGGGTGCTCTGAATTGTCCTCTCTATTTTGCATATCAGTCTGTTTTAGACTGGTTCCATCCATATCTTGTTGATTGCTGTACAGATTTGCATTTGGAAACTAGTGCATCTTTAGAAGAAGAAATGGCTTTGTCTTCAGTTTTTGTTATTTTTGTTGTGTGCCTTCAAGTCATTTCTGACTTATTATGACCCTAAGATGAACCTATTTTGGAGTTTTCTTGGCAGAATTTGTTTAGAGGGTTTTTTCCCTAGGCTTCCTCTGAGGCTGAGAGAGTGTGATGATATAGGATGGGAGTGAGTAGGCTAGGAGATGCTACTTGGGCCATTTCCACACTAGACTGTTATAGTGCCATTATTATTACTCAAAGGTCTCTCTTAAACTGCAACCCTCAGGATTCCATAGGATGTTGAAAGTGGAATAATAGCACTATAACAGTCTAGTGCAGAAACGGCCTTAATTAAGTAAGTAGTGTCTCACGGTTAAATGTACCAGAAGTTCACTTAGCTAAGTAGATGACCTAGCATTTTCACCCTAAAATTTACCCAGGCCTGTTGTTGTTTTTGTTGTTGCATGCTTTCAAATTGTTGCCAACTTATGGTGACCCCAAGGTGAACCTAACATGGGGTTTTCTGGGACTGAGAATGTATGTGGTGTCTGAGGTCAGCTTGGTAGGTTTCCATGTCCAAGTGAGGATTCAGGCCCTGGAGCCAGCTGCCACTCTAGTCTCTGCAAAGTTGGTACTAGTTTTATTAGATGCCATTTTGTTTGACACAATCCATACCTGCAATGTTGCTACTTTCTTCTCTGCTCCTGCAGTCACTCATTATAATGCTTGTGAAAATAGGTGTAGCCCTGAAGCATTCACCATTGGTTGAGATTATATTTCTTGGATCATTTCAAGAAGTGAGATGAGATATATTATCCCAGTACTGATGATAGGCAGTTTTCCATTGTGTGAGAGATCATTGTGGCATTGAGAGAGATCTTCTGGGGTTTGGGACAGTTCTATGAATCCCAGTTTCTCTAGTGCAGTGGTTCCTAAACGTGAGTCTCCAGAGGTTCATAGACTTCAGAAGCTCCATGGCAAATGATCTGGAATTCTGGAAGCTGTAGTCCTACCACTTCAGAGTCTTTAGATCTTACTCTGCTTACTGTCGCTGGTAGAGAATTACTGCGAAGCCCATAATTTTACTTCCTATGTCCGGGATAAGAGATCTTCACAGCAATTTACTCTTTGATGGATTCGAGTCCATCATGTTTGAGATTCAGCCAATAAAATTAATTGGAATTCTCTAAGAGATTAGACCAGTAAGGATTACTAGAATATTAAGGTGAGGGGTAGGAGAAGAAAAACTTCTTTGACAGTTAGTAACAAGTATTTGGCCAGGTAGTGGGAGGCTAGTAGTGAGAGTTGCAGATCTACTCAGATGGTGTTTATAGCTAGGGAATCAGACATTCAGAGAGGAGGGTGTTAAGTTCTGGCTAGCTGGGAGAGAGAGAAGAGAAAGTGAGGCTTAAAGAATTCAGGGAAGGTTAGGAAGAGATACAATTCTAAATAAGGGAACTAGGAAGAAGGAGCAGCCTGGTAATGTTAAATGTATAAACATTTATTAAACAGAATCAAGCAACAATTTTACAGAACAATACACAAAACTAAAAATATACAATACAATAAAAATGAAAAGACAAATGATACATAACAAACTACAGACCTCCCTCCATATTTGTGGGTGTGACGTTTGCAAATTTGATTATTTGCGAGGCACTTGCTTGCTTCCCTCCATTTTCCTCCTCCCCTCCTTGACATTCCTCAACCCAGGCTTATCAGGCTTCTGTTTAAAATGGACTCCCCCCCCTTTTGGATGAGTAAATCCACCTCCTACTGCTGAAGGAGTGACCTCTCTGCCATGTGGTTGCACATTTTGCTGTGTATTAGCTGCTGATGGATCATGTGCTCCTTTCTCAAGATGGCCACCAGAAGTAACTAGAACTCCAGAACTCCTCTGTCTGAGGGAAAAGTACCAGTAAGGTTGTCCTTTTTCTCTCCCTCTCCAACACCAGGGCCAGAGGCCAAGGAATGGGATGGGGGAAGCACCGGAGGGGAAAGGAAGGAGAATGGCAGGGGGGAGTTATTCACAGTTTGTCCACTTTCATGAGGGTTTTGTGCCCGGAACGCACAGGAATGCATAGGAGCATATATTCCTAAGAAGACTACAGTAAACTAACAAAAAGCCTACAAATAACTAAAAATTGGTTTCCACTCTTGTTGCAATAGCACTTGTTAAACAGTTACACTTAATTATTAAATCCTTAAATTTATACAAAAAAAAAAAATGAATACGTCTCAGATCATGCTTATCATCCCAATTATATCCCTAAAAACTAGTTAATTAGTAAAAAAAACCCTAACTATAATCCATTATACTTACTTGTCAACAATATATATGTGGTCTGTATTAGTTTCAGTGAGTAGTCAAACATCAAAAAAGTAACTCTGACAAAATTAGTAAGGAGAGAAACTTAATAAGAATCACATATATCATCCATCATTCAATCACTTATAATCACTCACTGATCATTTATAGTTCTTCATCACCTAAGTTCTTTAGTTAACCCACAAATATATATGTCCTTATTAACTTATTACCTTTAACTTATTTTATATTTTATATTCTTCTCTCCTAAATTAATCTTATTCTATATTCTGTATTAGTTTAACAATAACAATAGAGAAAAAAGTAGTATTCTCTCTCAAAAAAAGGTGTTAGTAATCTTTTGTGCAGGAAATAACCTTTAGAAGCAGCAGAGTAAACTATTAATTCTAGTTACACTTCTCATATAGTAGAAAAGAAAACTTTAAAATTAAGGCTTAAAAAAACCTTATCATTATAATCAAATCACCTTTAAAAAGATTTATCAATATCATCATGAAGTCCCCCTCTTTCCCAATAAACAATATTAATAAGTCAATTTTTTTCTCAACATCCTTTGACTGTTCTCCTAATTCTTTTCCTTCCTTCCTTCCTTCCTTCCTTGATCCTTCTTTGGATCAAGTTTTCCTAATGGGCCATTTTTTAGATCAGTCTTTCATTCTTGTAAGTAAAAATCAACTTGGCAAGTCAGTCACAGCTAGGAGATGTTGCTTTTTTAATAAGTTTGTCTGTCAAAAGAGTAATTTTTTCTTTTCTTGAAATCTTTTAGAAGTATTAGCAAATTGTCATAAATTTTTCTTAATGTCTTCTGATTAATCTCTGAGATTTGATTTTTCCTCTTCTCAGTTGAAGACTGGGCTAGTGCATCACTTGAGGCCTCCATCCTTCTTTCATTGCCTATATGCTGGCTCACTTCAGTTAAGACTGTATAGTCTCAATTTGGTTATTCATGACCTCCAAATCAGAAGTTATTTCTGAAGGATTCCTGTAGCTTCCTCCTTGTCTTAAACTTGAACAAATATTTTGTCAGGCCTCTGTTGAATTCTTGCAACTTTTCCTGTCCCGTGCTGAAGGTCTCCTGTCTTTTGGCCTATAATTGCTTCAAACTTCTTTTCAATGGAGACTTTAAATTGCCTGATTCCACTAGCAAGCTTGCAAAATAATCTGGAATGTAATCTTCTTCAACTAAGTCTTTTCTATTTTAATTAATATTTTCCAGGGTTGGAACCATAGTCTTTACATATGTGTGTGTTTGTATGTATGTATAAAAGGGAAAAATACAAAGCCTCCTTGTTCTCTAATGTTATTTTTTCCTGACCATTTACAGTTCAGTATGTTCTCATATAAGGCAGCTTGTATTCCCAAACATAAGAAAAGGGGTGGCAGACTGCCAACCAGCAAGCAGACCAACAAGATTGCCTTAAAATCCAGTCTTAAAATCTCATCTTCATAATTCCAAATAGTGTATAAAATTCTATTCAGTTAAACATATGAACCAGTTCATTCATTCAGAAAGAAAAGAAGAATAATTACTCCAAGTTTCCAAGATCAAAGTCCACAGGAAAAAAAAATCAGCTTTAAGAACTAATAGTCCTATCCTTTAAAAAATCCATAGTAAACCCCAAAGTAAAAAAAGAGGAGGAAAACAAAGACTGAATTATTTACCTCATATAGTTCATCATTCCTGTAGCAATAAAAAAGGGTAATTTCTTTAAATCTTCTGTTAGATGAGAAGGCTCTTAAATTTTTAGGGATATAGATTCTACTGAAACAGTCAAGGGCTTTTTCTCTTCCTTGAGTAACAAGTTAAAATATCAAAATATATGCATATTTTGGTCTAAGCAAAGTTTGGTGTATTGTCAGTGTCGGGGGGTGAAAGACAGCCCTCGGTTCCACCAAAGCACATGATCACCTCCACAGCCTTGAGGCTTGCAGCAGCCACTCCATTCCCAAGCAGACATGCTGCAGATCCTGATCTTCACTGATTTGAAGACTTTGGATTCTCCGTGGATTGGAGAGTCCACAAGCTTGATAGGAGGATCCTCTCCTGTCAGGCACAAAGCTTTAGGGATTGTGGTCTAGGAGGCTCGCTAGATCACATCCTCCATCAGCCCCAGCTGGAAACCGGAACCCTTATTTATTTATTTTGAGGTATAAAACAAAAACAAACAAGCAAAAAAAAGTGTTGTTTTTTTTCCCTTCCAGAATTTGAGCAAACAGCAGTGAAAGATGGCTATGATCTTCCAATCGGAAGTGCATCTCTTTGCTAGGTGACAGATTAATACGACTTACAATTGGAAGATTGTAGATCAAAGGTGATCGCACTGTGTACAGTTGTGATGTACAGGCTTGTTAAGGAGGTACACAGAAGGACTGATTGTTGGAAAGAAATCAAAATCCTCACAGGTGTTGCACGTCTGATTGCAGAAGGGAATCACAGAATTCTAAGAGCAGTTATGAACATGGCACAGCTGAAGCTCTAATTTCTTCATTCTTTAAAAGAAACCTTATATATTGTCTATGATGTCACTACAGAAAATGGGAAGATTTGTTTTGCTTGAGCCATTCTTGTGATATCCTGTTCTAACACAAAAATTCATTATTTTCACTGATGTAATGGAGGCAGCACTTGCAGGGTCAAAGTATTGGCACTTGTAGATTACCGAGAATAATGTCTTAAACCTAATGTTAATTTTGGAGGGATTAGATAGATTGATGGAGGATAAGACTACAAGAACCAGCATGATATAGTGGTTTGAGCATTGGACTACGATCCTGGAGACCAGAGTTTGATTCTCTGCCCAACCATGGAAATACATGGGTGACCTTGGGTGCATCACACATAGCCCAAGAAAACCCTGTGATAAGTTTCCATTAGTGTTGTCATAAGTGGGTAACTACTTGAAGGCACACAACAGAAACAAGGCTATACAAGTAGCTGCTAGTTATGATAGCTGTATATAGTATTATCAGTATCAGAGGCAGTATGCCTCTGTATAGTGATTACTGGGGAAGAGAAGCAGGAACATGTTATTATCTTCATTTCGTTTTGTGGCTTTCTCACATATATCTGACTGAGTATTATGGGAATGAAACTATGGACTAAATAGACTTTTGACCTGATCCAGCATGGCTCTTCTTAATGTTCTTCGGTATGCTCTGTTGAAACATAGAAGAGTTTTTCCTGTACAGACGGTTATCTTATGAGATTGTTTAAGTCAGCCCTTCCCAAAGTAGTGCCTTGAGATGTAACTATGATGTCCAATATTCCCAACCGGCACTTGTTATCTAGCACAGTTGGGGAAGGTTGGGTCCAGCTAACCTGCACTTGGTTTAGTAGATCTAAACCAATTGCAAGGTATGAGAAAGTTACTATTGAATTTTTATGGTGAATTCTTACATATGATAAGCATTTAAAAGTTATTGCAACTGGAATTATATTCAAACATGATACTGATGCTGTAGTACAGTCCAATTCCTGATACATTTATTTATTTATTTTTAACTGTCACTAAGATTTTTGTTGCACACTGGTTACTGTTCCTAAAATATTTTATATGTTACAGCCCAAACACTGAACAATTGTTCATATGATGAGCACTGCAGTATATTTTATAGGTTGTATTTGAGCAGTGTCTTACCTGGGGATCCATTAATACATTTAAATATCTTTCTAAAGCTGCCAGACAAAAGATTTATTTTGTATAGTTTTATTGCCTCAGATCAAACCGACTGTTATGTGAATTTCTAATAAACTGTAATCCAGTTTTCTTACCGTTTTTGTTCTTAGGCTGAGGGCCAGGTTACCTGTCATAACATTCTTTTGACATTTAAGAAAAGTTACTGGAGGAAGCTGTGATCTCGAGGGAATGGTATACTCAATGGGAGAGAAATTCTGCTTACTCCTTCCCCCTTCCCCCCACCCCCACCCTCTACTATACAGGTACATATAATACCCAGCAGCTCCTTGACTGATGAAAAAATCAAGGCATGTTTGCCTTTGGTTCTACAGTGTATTTGGAGCAGAGTGTTCTTTCTAGTAGAGATGAGAAAAATAAGTTTCCCAAAATCGCTCCATCTCTGGCTCATAGGTTCAGATGTAGTCATTCATCTATTAAAACTGTTACTACAGGGAAAGTTTGCTCTTTTTGCTCATTGCTCATTTCCCAAAAGTCTTTATGTCTTTCTGGGCTGTTTGGTGTTATCATTAGTACAGAAGATATCTATAGTATGAAAATCTGTGTCATAATATCTCATATAATAATTGTTTTTAAATGGCTAAATAGTCTGCTGCAAACTTTACAAGTGCCATAGCTAGTTTATTTATCCTAAGTACTTACATAGTGGCTTGGTAAGCTTTGGAAAGGAGGCTTTAAGTGTATTTTTAAGGTAAGTGTTAGAAAGGAAGTTTTATAATACAACAGTTTTATCACTGTATTTTATAATGCAACAGCTTTGTCAGCTTTATAATATCCATATATCTGATAATATACATATATCTGTATATACATCTTGTAAAATGCGGTGGTAAAATTTAAGGTTGTAAAATGGCCTGCATCTCAGACTGCAGGTGGCAGTATCACTTTTGAAAAATCACATTAAAGAAAAACTTTCATAAGAAATAAAATAGCACATCAGGGAGAAAAGAGTCTAGCTCAGCTTATTGTCTACTGGTTTTTAAAAAAATTAATAGCAAGTTTTTATATGTAGGTGGACATTCAAAAATGTGAGTCACCTACCTGCTATTTGAACTGGTGCTGTGCATTCTGTAATAGGGTTCTACCACTTCATTGTTTAGCATGGGATCTAGAGGTGTGTTACATACCATAATTACCCTTGAAGAGCCCATCTTCCCCAGCCACATTTATTGGCCATTTCCGCACTACACTCTTATAGCGCAATTATTCCAGTTTCAAAATCCTATGGAATCCTGGGGTTTGCACTTTCGGGAAGGGCCAGTAGAAATAGTCCCATTTGTCTTAAAGTGATTTTGCTGAGTTGGATTGTGGATCAAGCTGGCAGTATAATAAATTTCAAATACATTCAGGTATATGTAATGTTAGTGTCAGCAGAATGCATTGTTGATGACATTTCTGTTTCTCTCTGTCACATGAATCATATGAGGCTGTATACATATTGTGTCAATCTCTGTGTTTGGTAATGAGCTAATAAGGGCCAAAAAACTAAGACTGACAAAATGGAGACACTGCTTGTCAGTGATACTCATGACTGCAAAATGGGTATAGAGCTTGTCCTATATAAAGCTGCGTTTCCCCTAAAAGAGCAGATGTGCTGTTTGAGGACTTGGTGGCCAGGAGTGATTTTTATCACTTTCATCTGGTTCACTAGCTACTACCATTCTGGATGGAGATAGCTTCCCACAGTAGTCTATATACTGGCAACCTCTTCCTTTAATTATTGTAATGTATGGGTAGGAAAGTGCAGCCTTTTCCCAGTCCCTGCCTTTAAAGAAATCAGTCTGATTTTCATGCAGAAACTGTATAAAATGTTGTGAAATCATGCAAAAATACTGACCTACAAAACCCATCCCCACCTGAACTACAGTTATTTTTCGCCAGGTTGAACAAAGTGGCAACCAAAAGTGACACAATGTCATTTCTGGTTGCTATTTTGGAAAGATAGAAATGGAGGTGTTTGGGTACATTTTCAGGTGCTCTAGCTTGCAGGTGATTAGGAAGAATTGGCCCAGTCCCTGTGTAGTTGCATACCCCTCGTGTATTGCATTGGGACTGCCTTTGAAGACAACTTGGAATCTTCAGCCAGTGCAGAATGCAGGCCAGGACTGTAATGGGTGTAATCTGGTTAAGTTACAGCTGTTTTGAAAGAACCACAGTGTTGTTCTGTTCATGTCTAAGCAAAAACTAAGACTGTGGTACTAGCATTTTCAGTGACTTTGAACTCAAATATTTGAAGCAATTCTCCTTGTGCCAGCCTTTCTGTGTCTTAAAATCTCTAGAGGAGACCTTGTCCGTCAGTACATTAGGTGATAACAAGGGATACACCATTTTTTGTTATGATCGCTCACTTATGGAAAACCTCTGTCATGGAAGAATGGCTGGCATCAACATCATATTTTTTTTCAGAACCTATCAAAACCTATTTATTTAGCTAGGCATTTTAAGTTGGTTTATGACACAAGTTGTTGTAGGCATCTGTTTTATGTATTTTATCTTTTCTGTTGTAGTTTATCTGATTTTATTAGGGTTTTAATAATAGTAAAGTTTTATTATATTTTGTAAACTGTAATGTACATATATTTAAACAAAAATTATATAACTAAGAATGGATGTATACCTTAAGTAATATCTTACTTACTAATATCTTCTCTTTTATTAATAGGAACCTTTTGGACAGAGACACTTTTTCAAAATCTGATCCAAGTAAGTACTGTCTTAAAATGATACATCTCTGTTTAAATTAAATAAAATATCATCTTGCTGTCACATGTAATTATAAGCCATGGTGTGCTATTCATTGTGTGTTACCAATCACAAACCACATCCTGAACTCATGCTTTCTTGATGAATTACAAACTCTATCTTGTGTCAATCATGGTTTGTTATAAGTTGTGAACTCGTATCTGTGGCTTGTTCATGCTAGTTTTTACTAGCTTCCCACCTCTGAAACACAAACTGATAAAGGAAGTGCCAGATAAACAAACCAGAAAGAAAATGGAAATTGGAAAGACAAACCTAGGTTTGTTGATTTGCTTATTGTTCTGTTTGTGGCTTAAGCCACGAATCAAAGTTGACACAAACCATACCTTAATGTGATGTACTAACATTCTATCTGGTTCTTTTTAACTTTTTACCACACAGATAAAGGTTTTCCTTTAGATTAATCTGAATCCTGCAAGGGGCAGGAGAGAAGGCCCATAAGGCTTTGGCCCTTTCTGCAACTTACCTGCGTCCGGTGCAGTTGCATGGAGATCATGCGAGCAGCCTCTTCTGTGAGGCTTTCACGTCTCCACTGCTTCTGCTCCACAGCAGCTGCCTGCCAGCCAGCAGGCAGCATGACGACTCCGCCTCTTCCTTCTGCAGCGCAGCCAGGTATTTTCCCAGGCTGCACTGGGAGAGGAGGTGTGAGGGCTGCGGCTCTGGAGTCTCTGCACGTATGGTAAGTGCATGTGGTGCCCCGGAGCGATGCGCAATGGTGCACCATTTTAGGCTAAAAGGCGAAAATGATATGGTGTATGATCGGCGCCTGCTGGCCCCAGCAGTGTTGCGCGATTGTGAGGACATTGTCTGAAATGCTCCTCGCAATTGTGCGACACTCCGGAGGCCCTTTCGCATGACAAATACCATGTGAAAAGGGCTTTTGTTATTGCTGAAAATTACATGGTACTAATTCTTGTGTAAAGAAGTTTATACCCTACCACTGTAAAACACACTTGTTGATAAACCTGTTAAAGTTATTAGCCTTCAAAATGTTTTTCTTTTTCATTTGCTCTTTATTTGTGAGAGCAGCCCGTAATGTAGACTTCATTTCTCCTTAGCCTCTGAATTACAAATATGTTATTCCAGTCCTGAAACCATGATAGGCAAGGTGAAGCTCTGCAGGTTTTGTTGGACTGCAACTCTCACTGTGCCTCATTATTTGATATGCTTGCTGAGTCAGCTTGGAGCTGGAGTATAACAACATCTGGAAGGTCACACTTTCCCCATCCCTGCTGTAGTTCATAAAGATGTATACTGCTCTAAGCTTCAAAACTAAGGTAAAATTAGGAACATGAGCTTTAGAAACTCCTTAGATCCTGCCTGAATCAATGCTCTCTCTCCTCTCCCTGCTCTTATCTTCTCCTCAGTCACCATAGTTTTTTCTTTCTTTCTGGGTTTTCTCTTTCTTGATCTTAGTTCATTCAGCCCTTCCCTCTGCTCTGTCTCTTCCACCACTATAATCTCTGTCTAAGATGTCTCCCTCTCTCAAAACTTTTTGAAGAGTTTGGGGCCTTTCAGAGGGAAATGCTGCATGTTGCTGTCTCGAGTCCATGCTATCAATAGGCCAACTAGGCAGCATCAGAGGGGCACAGTCCTGACTTTGAAGGGCACAGTTTTGTAAAGATTGGTTTGTTCAACCCTTGTAAAAATGTAACTTTTTTTTTATTTTAAGAGGCACTGCAATAGTCCTATGGAACATAAATAGTTGTAAAAGTTTATGAAAAATCTGTTGTTGTTAACTGCCATCAAGTTGACTTTGACTTATGGTGAGCCTGTGAATGAGAGACCCCCAAGGTACCCTATACTCAACCGCCCTGCTCAGATCTTTCAGATTCAGGGCCATGGCTTCCTTGATTGAGTCCATCCATCTGTATTGTGATCTTCCTGACAGTCTCAGTTGAATCATCTTGGCTTCTAGGGAGAATTTAGGCTTGATATGCTCTAGGACCCATTTATTTATCTTTTCAGCCATCCACAGTATGTGTAAAACTGTTCTCCAGCACTACATTTTAAATAGGTTGATTTTCTTTCTATGAGCTTTCTTCACCATCCATCTTTCACAACCATACATAACAATTGGAAATACAACAGCGCAGACAGTTCTACCTTTAGTATTCAATTATATATCTTGAAACTTACACAATTGCCATAAAACATAACTGAAAGAAAATGTTTTGCCTGTCTGTTTAAAACAAGTTGAATGTGTCAAGTCTTATAAAACTGACAGAAAAACACCATTTTCAAATGTTTTAAAATTTCTTATCAGATAAGATGTTTATCGAAACTTGGGATGGGCAAAAGATTGCCTGTGAACTGTCCTTCAGTTTCTAGCAGGCTTCTGGGCATCTGATGATTCTTGGCAATTTTCTGAAGAACGTTATGATCAGTTGAGCAGTCAAGATATTTCTTACATTCTTAAGGCTGCAGCTTCAAGATCGTTTAGCACAGGTTAGATGGGCCTGAGATAGGGATGGAAAGAATATATGAAAATATTTGAAAATTGATGTGTGCGTATGTATATATTTATGTTTGTTTGTTTATTTCACAAGTGTTGGGAAAGCTAGACAAGGAGACTCTTGTATAGGGATGGGAATTTGCCAGTTTCGTGAATGTGTTGAAATCAGAGTTCCCAATCTCTCAGGTGCAGGAAGAAAAAATGTGAAGTTCCCACAGCTTTGCTGGGACATTTTTTTTCCCTGTCAGGCCGAAAGCTGCACAGCTTTCATTGAAGAGTGCATAGCTTTTCCAACTGACAGGTTCTGGCTACTGTTTTTCTGCAACTTTCCTTCCCTTCTTCACGCCCTAGCCCCAAAGCTTTCATTTGAGAGCTCTAGTCTCTAGCTTTTGTGGACTGCTAAACATTTGAGATTTATTATTATCATCATCATCATCATCATCATCATCTTTCATTCATCATCATCATTATTATTATTATTATTATTGTCAGTTTTACAGAACTTGTTACATTCAAGACTAGAAATCCTCACTCAGATTCTCCAGACAATTACAAAGTTCTGGAAACTTCCCAAATGAGTTAAGTTCATGGATAAACTGAATTATTAGGTAGCATAAAATCAGTGCTGCTTCTTTGGGTGCTCAGCATGGAAGTATTTTTAGGACTGAAGGTCACTTCATCAACTATCATTGCAGGCTGCTGCGCCCCTCAAACATCTCCAGAATGAAAGACAGTCGAAAGAGTTACTTCTGCCCTGTAATTTCAATCACGTAGGTATTTACACTGCCCGGTGAAAGAAAGCTGAAGCTTTCCTGAGTCTTTAATAGTTGTTATCACCTTTTCCTCTGATGTGGAAACCAGACAACAAAGTCATCACAAAATAATACATTGGAGGATGGAATGGAAATCAAATGGACCTTTATAAACTAGAAAAATGGGCTGAAATTAACAGAATGAAATTCAACAGAGACAAATGCAAAATTCTACATTTAGGCCACAAAAAATAAATGTATAGGTTAAGATGGGGAATACATGGCTCATCAGTACTATATGTGAAAAGGACCTTGAGGATATTTTGATCATAAGTTGAATGTGAGCCAGAAGTACAATGCTACAGCAAAGAAGGCAGATGCTATCTTAGTCTTCATAGCTTCCAAGTCAAGGGAAGTAGGAGTCCCCTTGTATTCTGCGCTGGTTAGACCACATCTGGAACACTGTGTTCAGTTCTGGGTGCCACATTTTAAGAACAATATAGACAAGTTGGAGTGAGTTCAGAGAAGGGCAATGAGGATGATAAGAGGTATGGAGAACATAACACAAGAAAGGTCGAAGGAGTTGGGAATGTCCAGCCTGGTGAAGAGAAGACTAAGGAATGGCATGATTACGCCCTTTAATAGGGATGGACTAACCGAATCCTCGAATCCTTGGGAAGGAGTTGAGATTTGCGGATCCGAATCCCTGGGCCAAAATAGGCGAATCAAATCTTTCGAATCCACTGGGTGCCTGGGATCAGGCCTGTAGGGGCGTGTGGGGCCGGCAATCCCTGCGTACCTGCACATGCTGGGGCCTGCACTTGTGCAGGCGCCCAGGATCAGGCCTGCAGGGGCATGTAAGGCCAGCAATCCCCACATCTCTGCATACCCTGGGGCCTGCACTCACGTGGGTGCCCGCAGTTATGCCCACAGGGGCATGTAGGGCCAATGATCCCCACATCCCTGCATGCCCCAGGGCCTGCGCTTGCATGGGCACCCGAGATCAGGCCTGCAGGGGTGTGTAAGGCCGATGATCCCCACCTCCCTGCATGTCCTGGGGCCTCCGCTGGTGCAGGCACTCCATAGGAGGTCTGCAGGGAGGTGCAGGGCCAGCAATCCTTATCGCCCTGTATGTCCCGGGGCCTCCACTTGCTGCAGCAGAGGAAGATGGCATGAAAGCCGAATAGTTTCAATAAAAGAAGCCACAGCCATGAGTCTGCAAGATATGATCAGGGCTATTGATGATCAGGACCATTTCCACACTATACTGTTATAGTGCTACTATTCCACTTTCAACATCCTATGGAACTCTGGAGGTTGTAATTTACTGAGGCCAAAGAGCTCCCTAGTTGAAAATTCCAAATGCCCCTCCTTAAACTGCAAACCCCAGGATTCCATAGGATGTTGAAAGTGGAATAGTAACACTATAGCACTCTAGTGCAGTAATGGTCTTGTAGACTCAGGGCTGTGGCTTCCTTGATTGAATCTATTTGTCTGTCATGCCGTCTTCCTCTTTGCCTACTGACTTCTATCTTACCAAGTGTTATTGTTCTTTCTAGCGAGTCATGTCTTCTCATGATATGTCCAAGTACAACAGTCTCAGTTGAGATCTCTTGACTCCTAGGGAGAGTTTGTTACTACGGTTATGATATGTCTGGTGAGAGCACTAGATATCTCTTGATATCAAATAATTTGGCCTTTACTTGACCTTTCTCTGCCACCCTACTCCACGTGTTTGCAGAGGTCCACCGGACAAGCACGTAATAGGTGCGGCCGTTAATGGTTGTACATTCCAAACCTCATTTAGGCAGGCAACTTAAGCCTCTTTGATGCTTTAGGGAACACCTTCTTGCAAACCGGCCTTGTTCAGCATGAATCTACACAAAGACACACGGCCGAGTGCCGAGCCATTCCTTTATGCTGGGCTATTTGCATACTGGCCACACTACTGTCATCAAGCGCTAAGCTCATCATGTAAAACCTGACCTTTTCCAACTCCTTTGTCCAGCTACAAATTTCCTTTGTTCTTACCGAGCATGATATGGCCTGTAGGTAAAATCCACCCTATAAAAGGTCCCCATTTTCTAGTCCTCCTTGGATCGCTCCTGAGTTTCATCCAGCCTTGCTGTCGGTTTGTCCAGTGAGCTCCCCTCAGTGAACCGCGCTGAGTTTCTTCCTCTCGACCTCCTCTTCTCTCCAGGACTACGAGACCAGGTGTCATATTACCCATTCCCCTGAAAACTCTCCATTTCTGTTTCTTAGTTAGCTGTGTGCCTGTGCTGTCTTATTCGTTGTTTGTCCTTTAATAAAGCTATCATTCTTGTTACTTTTAAACATGTCTGGCTATGCTCTCTGACCTGATGCTGTAGATATAGGGTAAAAGATCCTAGCTAAAGTTATCCTGCCTCTCATTAGCTTAAGAGAGTGCTCGAGACTAATTTCCCCATCTTGTTGTTTGGTTATTTGGGCACCCCTTCAAATGAGTTGATTTTCTTCCTATCAGTTTTCTTCACTGTTCATCTTTCGCTACCATACACAGAAACCAGGAATACAATGGCATGGGCATTCCTAGCTTTAGTATTCAGTGATATATCTTTACACTTGAAGATCTTATCTAGTTCCTTCATAGCTGCCCTTCTAAATCCTAGTTTTCTGATTTCTTGACTGCAGTCTCCATTCTGATTAATGACAGAGCCAAGGTACAGAAAATCTTGAACAATTTCAATGTTTTTATAATCTACATCATCTTAAAGTTATGTAAAGCAGCTGTGGTCATTATTTTTGTTTTCTTAATGTTCAACTGTAAACCTGCCTTTGTACTTTCTGCTTTAACTTTCTTTCTGCTGGTAATATGGTGTCATCTTCATATCTTATATTTTTGCTGTTCCTTCCTCCAGTTTTCATGCTTCTTTTCTCTGACTCTAATCCTGCTTTATGTATGATATGTTCAATATACAAGTTAAACAGATAGAGTGATAAAATGCAGCCTTCCCGACCCCCTTGCCAATTGGAAAGCATTCTGATTGTTCATATTCTGTCCTAACAGAATATGTTCTGTGTACAGATTATACACCAGGACAATCAAATGTTGTTGCACAGTAATTCTTTAAGAGTGATCCATAGTTTCTCTAGATCTACACGATCAAAGTCTTTGCTATAATCTATGAAGCATAGGTTGATTTTCTTTTGATATTTTTTTTTGGTGCACTCCATTATCCAACGTATGTTTTCAATATGATTCTTAGTGCCTCTTTCTTTCCTGAATCTAGCTTGGACATCTGATATTTCTCACTCCATATGTGGTAGAAGTCTTTGTTGTAGAATTTTTAGCATGACTTTGCTTGCATGGGAAGTTAATGCAATGATCCTGTGTGTGGTTACTGCAGTCTTTGATGTCCCCTTTCTTGGGGATTGGAATGTATATTGAGCATTTCCAAAGTATAGCCTGTTCTTTTGTTTTCCATATTTGTTAACAGATTTTAGTTAGAACTAAAGGAAATTCTGTCTCTGTAGGCTGAAACAGCTTTATTGGTATGCCATCTGTTCCTGGTGATCTATTTCTCCCAAGTGCTCTGAGTGCAGCTTTTACTTCACTTTCTAAAATGAGTGGTTCGTCTTCGTACGTTTCTTCCTTGAAGGAATCTGCCAGCCTTTCACCTATTTTATATAGTTTTTCCATATGTTATTTCCATATCTTTTTATTTCCCCTCGGTCGTAGAATTTGTTCTCCTGCTGGTCGTCGAGCATCTCCACTATGGGCTTAAATTTCCCTTCGATTTCTTGGCTCTTTTGGAGGAAATGTTTTGTTCTTCCTTTTTTGTTCTCATCTTATATTCTTCTGCATTGGTGACTATAGTAGTTCTCCTTGTCCGTGCTCACACATCACTGAACAGTTGCATTCAGGTTTTTGACTGTATTTCTGACTCCTTTTACTTTTGCTTTGCATCTGTCCTTAACACAGCCTCTGACAAAGAAGCTCCTTATTACAAAGGTTTTTTTTTACACTTGCCCAGCCCTTTTCTTCCTTATTCTGGAATATTCTTTTTAGCAGTGTATATGTATGTATATATGTGTGTGTGTGTGTGTGTTATGCCTGTCTGTCTGTATAGCACCAGGAGAATGGTAAAGAAAGACTGGAATAACACCTTCAGTATCGGGTTCTAGCAGTGTGACTGCGGTAAACTATAGAATAAAGTTTGAGCTGGAAAAAAATGAGATTATACTGCAACCAGTCCTATGTAGTTATTTGGGCCTGCCTACAAAAGGTTAGATGAGCAACAGCGGTTTCCATAATCTCTTATTGAGCATGTGTGAACAGCAATACTGAGAGAAAAAGGAAAGTGAATAAGTATGCTTTACCCAGCATGTTAAAAAATCAGAGATCCATAGATTTTGGCCACCAAAAGGCAAACATAAGAAAAATGGAGGCTGGTGAAAAAAAATTATCCCTTGATACATGTTGGAAGAAACTTTCAAGTGGTCATTATGAGGTTCAGAATGCTTCTGTTTACTTAGACAATACTTACTTGACCTGGTAGTTTCTTTTTATATCTGCATATTGTTAGTTTTGAATACAAACTTTACTGAAACATGTTGAACTACTTTACTTTTTTGTGGTGTAGGAACATATCCCTATTCTTTCCATGTTATCTCTGCCTGGTACCAAATATTCTGTTAAGGAAATAATGTCCAGGAATGCATCTATTTTGCTAATTAACATATATCTGTATCCTGTTCTTATCTGTTTTACAGTGCTAGTAATATATTCTTTTAATAAAGTTTGAAGAATATCTAGTCCTTTTTGATACTATAACAAATGAACATTTGTGCAGAGTTAAAGATCAGTAAATAATGGCTTACTACCTAAGAAAATATATCAAAAAAATGAGCTTCTAGCTTCTAGCAAGTGCTTTAAAGCAGAAAAGTTTATCACTTGCAGACTCAGGCCATTTCTGCATGGCATCACAGTCCCACCATGGGAACGGGATGGCAGGTTGTCACAGTTCTGCTGCCATCCTGTGGAATATTCCATTCGTGGAGTATTCATTTAACAGAATAAATCTGTTAACATGTTTTTTTTGTGCCCTGCAATGAACGCTCTTTAAACTTGGTAAAATATATATTCAGGGGTGGCCATGTTGGCCATACAACAAAATATAACAAAATCCAAAATCTACAAGCAGCAATACTTTTGTTGGGCCAACTCCAAAGCATAAAATGCATTATGCAAGCTTTCAGAACTTTGCAGGCTTCTTCATCAGGCAAAGATATTAAAAATCATACTGGTGAAGATGTTAGAGTCACAAGTCTACATTTTGTCTGAGATGGTGTCAGTTGTTATTGAGGAATTTCACTGCAGATAGAGGCCATTCACATTATTGGCCGTATAAGTACTAGAGGCAAAGAGCAATAGGGGATAGGTAATTAAATTTCAATTCTATTAGCAATAGACAAGTAGCTTCTCTTGATATCCAGATAGATGTCTTTGCCCTGTGTGAAGCTAACTGCTCTTTTTTCAGGTAAAGAACATTGAGTTTCTCAATGAACCTCTGTACTGTTACGTCTAGAAAAACTTGTAGCTGCTGTATAGATAAAACTTGCCAAATTGTAGTCCAAAATTATAGTCCAATAAAAGTGTTAGCTTTGCTGGAGGCAGAAAACCTCAAAGAGTTGTCCCTTTGAAACTGCACTGAAGGTCTCCTTGAGAAATTTAATGTTCTCTTCCTAAGAAAGGAGCAGTTAGCTCTATATGTATTTACAAGTTACAAGCATAGTTTAAATCTAATCAAATGATATTCATTAATTCCAGATGCCAACTTGAGTTCAGTGACTCCTAAATGGACTCAGATGTCTTTCATAATATTTGAATATTCTGCTTAAAACAGATTACAGATTACACATTTGTTTGTAATGGAAGTGTTAAATATAGATATTCTGAAACTGATTGCCTTTTTTTTCCTTCACAGTCTGTGTTTTATATACACAAGGCATGGGGAATAAAGAATGGAGAGAGGTAATTTTTCTTTATTGTTGTTGTACAGTAAATTATGTATACCAGTTCCAATTTGTAATGGTAGGAGATAATTTTATGGATTAGTTGAAGAGAAGAAAAACTGTGGAGTATCATATAAAGGAGGCTTAGAATTATATTTTTGAAAGTAGTATATGCTTGCTGTATTGCACATCATGCCAAATGTGGTCACAAGTTAGAACTAGACTGAGCTTACCTCAGCTTTTGTGCTTCTTGTTTTGCTTGCCTATATAGCTAGAAGAATGTCTTTAGCAGCTCTTAGTTATTGTTTCCCTCAATTTTGGTTTGTTGGATTGTTTTAACTGGAGATCATGATACATACCGGTAACAATCTCCTTTAGGTTATAACTCATGGTTTCAAGTTGGTTTGCTTATGTGTAACATATAAATGCAGTTGGTCTAACTCCAGTTCTCAGTTTAATAATTCCTTGCTTGTTCATGCCTGTGTTTACTTTGAAATAAGTCTTACTGATTGTGTTAAGCAAATAAATGTGTATAAAACTGCAGGCTTATTCTCCCAGCCTAGTAAATATTTCCAAAACAGAGGCCTGAGAACTCAGTCTGATGGTTAGTTCCAACTAGAATAAGCCCGTTCAGTGCATGGAACTTATTAAATCAACACTCACTGCTTCAGTAACTCTGCTCAATTGAATTTAGCTCCAAATTGCAAAATTCATCAGTCTGCTTAAAGATATTACAAATACTTCTTATTTAAAGTCTTAAAAATACTAGTATCACTGTAAATTCTTCAAAAGATGTATAACTATGTATTCCTGCATGGCAGGAGGTTGAACTAAATGGCCCTTATGGTCCCTTCCATTCCTATGATTCTGTAGAGCTCAAACTATTTGTTCTGGGGCTGCTGACTATCTGTCTCTGATGATGAATTAACAATTAATCTGAGTTACATTTCCACTGGTTGAGGACAAGTCTAGATTGACAGGGCCTGTCACAGATAGCACATCCATAGACAAGAAAAGATGACAGACACTGTACTTCTGTTTGTTCTGGAGTTTTTTCTCTCATCAAAGTTCTGTGTGCCAGCAAAGACTCTGTGATGACAGATGTTACTGTTACTTGCTAGACCCTTCAATCACTTTGGGTATAATCCTTTAAGTTTCATATTTTACAAATGTGTATCTTTTTAACAGAGTTTTTGGTGGTCTCTGGACAATTCCAAAGCCGTTTCCCCCTTTTTCTTAATGGGATCTGTAAATAGTTTGATGTACATTTGGCCCTCCATATTCACCAAGGTTAGGGGCACAGGAACCTGCAAAAGTGGGAAATGTATGTGTGCGTCTGTGGGAAGGGGGTTGAGGCATGGTGGGGAGAGTGGGTCCAAACCAGGTCAGGGAAAGGAGAGGGAAAGAGGGTGGGTCAACATAGTGGCCCTGTACTTCCTCTCTTGCTCATCTCCTTCTTTGAGTGTGTGTGGGGCATTGGGAGAGAGTTTGAGGTGCTGAGAAAATCAGGCTGTGATCCATCCTTATCTGGCCAGGCAGCGAGGGGAGGAGGAAGGAGGAGGAAGATAGCGACAACGATGACCAGAGGGCCACGTGGCCTGATTGGAGCCACTGAGAGGAAAGGTTCTCCTGAAAAAGAAGTGCTTGAGGTGGGGGGAGGCATGGGTTGGAGAATCTCACAAATAATCCAATCCATGGAAGTGAAACCTGCAAATGTGGAGGTCTAACCGTATTGCAGCTTTAAGGGACTGGAGTTCACTGCTTACACTATAGTATATTCTTAATTGTTGTCATCACTTTAATTCATATCTTTCTGACATCACTGTTACTCTTGTGGGAGGAATCATAGAATAATATTAAGAGAGAAACCCAAGTTCATATTCATGTTTTTGACATGGAATTTACCATATGACCTTGGTTCATTGTTATCTCTCAGCACATCTATCTTATAGGGTGGTTGTGGGAATTAATAGCAAATCAGGAACCACATAAAGTGGCTGTGTGCATTCCTGGTGTGATATATAATAACAACAACCTGTTGCCCTGCATAGGCACTTCTAATGTTTTTGTATTCTCATGGGATCATTATAGGGTTGTTGTTGTTTGCCATCAGTTTTCTCATTGATGGCAAAAAGGCACAGATCCATGAATATATTACAGAAAGCTTTTAAAAATGGCTGCCGTCTGATTCATAGGGGGAAATGCAGGGAAAAGTAAGGACAAACTTGGAAACTACATCTCCTCCCTTTTACTTGCTCCACATTGTAACTACAGAGGACAGGAAGTTAGGCAAGTAAAGGCAGTGGTAGTGCTGCTACTGCAAGACCAAGAAATGGGTCAGAGGGAAATGAAGCAGGGTGGGAAGAGATGGCAGCAAGAGCAGCAGCAATGATGGGGAGATTGCGTTGGGTTGGAAGAATATGGTAGTAATAGGGGTGGCTGTGGAAGTAGATAAAAGCCTGAATGGATGTTCTGGCACAAGCCCTTTTAAAAGAGAGATTAATGTGTTTGAACTGCTTGAGACAATATTTTAGAACTGAAATATTTTGGGTTGCATTTGGGTAACCCTTTAATGTCCAGAAACCATCCTGAATGAAATGTAGGCATACCTCAATTAACAAAGCCTCTAATAAAAAACCTCAGTTTCAAAAAGTCTTTTTACAGAATCCAAGCCCCGCTTGTCTTTTCTTCTGTCTAGATGGAAGTGTTATGGTTGTAGCATTGGCATTTGGAGAGTGGTGAAGAAGGAGGGTTGGAGAAAGACTTTCAATCTTGGGTTGCAGCATCATATCTATAGTAAGCAATACAATAAAGCCTGACATGGGAAAGAATGGGATTCTATTCTAGGCAATCCTGCTGTAGCTCTGTGTGCTTACATACAACAGGCAAGGTAAACAGCTACCTCCAGAACTACTAAGCATGTGTGAAGAGCAAAAACAGAAAGAAAGGGGTAAAGCAGATTAATCTGTCTCACTAGCTACCCTGGCATGTTGAAAAAGCACAGATATGTAAGTTTCTATCTTATTTCCATAAAATGAGAATTATAAGAAAATGGAAACTGTAGAAAGAAAGAAAAAATCACCCTGGAGTGCATTTTGGAAGAAGGTTTCAAGTACAGTTGGCCCACTATATTTGCAAGTTTGACATCCACAAATGTGATTATTTGCAAGGTGTATTCTTGCTTTCCTTCCCCACTCGGGTAAATGATAGGGGGAAGGCAGAGAAGAGCGTGGAGACAAAAACAGGCTCGCCTGTGCCTTCCCTCCTCACTTGGGCAAATGACAAGAGAAAGGCAGGGAAAAGTCTGGAGATGGAAGGTGCATGCATGCCTTCCCTCCCTGCCTGTGCAAATCACAGGAAGAAGGCAGGGAAGACCATAGAGACAGAAGGCATATGCATGCTTCCCCTCTCTGCTTGAGCAGGAGGCGCATAGGGAGGGAAGGCATAAGACACATGCATTCTTGGGCTGACAGGAGGATCAATCCACAACGCCTGGGTTTGATCCTCATGCCAGCTGACGCAGGAGCCGTTCTCGAGCTTGTCTTTGAAATCCGTTAAACTGACTCTCTATCCCTCTCCCTTCAGTTCCTTTTTCCTCCTGCATGACAGTAGGATGCATCAGGGTCTCTCTCCCACAAATAGGGTAGCGAAGAAGAGAAATTAACAAGTTCTGGGAGAAAGTTTTAGGAGTGTAGAAATGGCTACAGAGACGAATATAGCAATGAAGCAGAATATGTCAGACAAAGTGATCCGCAGCACCACAGAGCTGGGCTCGGTCACTACAAAGCAATGTTCAGTCCAGAAGACCACTGCAAGGCAGGCTTCGGACGAGGTGGTTGGAGCTGCAACACAAAAGAAAGCGCAGCGACTCTCGGATGAGAAACATGCTGCTGAGCTCCAAAAGATATTTCTGTCCTCCAGCGAGAGTGAGGCGGATGACTTAAAAATAGCAAATAATAAGAGGCCCACGGAGGGGAAAAACTCATCAGATAAAAAGGCTGATAAGAAGACAAAAGCCAAGGATAAGCAGGGGGTGAAAAAGGTATCAAAAATAACTGTAGGTATGAAGCCACTCACTCCGAGAGTTCCAGGCGCCATCTTGGAAAGAAGGATTCCAAGATGGTGACCGAAGGATCAGTCACTCCCTCAAATGTTGCAGATGCCATGTTAGGTGTGGTGATGCACGCGCTAAACAGCAAAGGCCCGAGTATGATGGCGACTGCAGAGGCACACAGGGCAGCCGTGCCTATATTGGCGGATTACATGGTGGCTGACCAGACTGTCTCAGCAGCTGAGTATGTGCCCTGGAGTACAGAAATGCGGCACTTTATGGAGGGATGGCTGCTAAACGTGCCACAGCGAAGGTCAGACCCACAGCGTGATCCTGACCAGGTATGCTGGGGCGGCCAAGTAAGTCAGAGGCCATGTGTAACTGAGAATTTTCGCACTGAAATTCACACTATGATCAAGGAGGCTGTGACTTCACAGCTTCAGGCAATGTTAGCAGAACAAATTCGCCCACTTAATGCTGAACCAATTGATTTAAATGAACATTTGGCAAGGCAGAAACCAAGCAGTTCATTCCAGCAGTGAGATTTGCAATCACAATTAATGAGCAATACTCGAAGAAGTGGTGATCAAAGACAGTTAAATTATGAGGAGTCTGTAGATTTTGAAGAACAATTGGAACACCGGTTAAAGAGAAGGAGAATTGAATATGAGATTAGACCAGCAACAAGTACAAAGGTGAAGCAGGGCTCTTCCAGGGGAAAGTCTGCATTAAAAGGAGTACATTTAGCTCAGTCAAGAGGGGTCACCTCAGACATACCTGAGGTTGATACTTTCACTGATGAGGAGACAGATGAGGAAGAGGTGGTAGAATTAGAGGAAACTGATCAATATTCTGATGTTGAGGAAAAGATTGATTCGGACAGGATGTTTGAGGCTGACTCCTTCAGAGGTATTTTAAGAAGGGTGCTTCAAGCATTAGGTCTGGACTGTGCTAAGGAAGACCACGACAAGACAAATAAAGAATGTAAGGTAGCTTCAGTGATAAGGAAGAAAGAGTCTAGGAGCATGGAATTCCCTCTGCCAGATTTGTTCAAAGATGTTATTACAGCAGAGTGGAGTAATCAGGGAAATGCTAAAAAGAATTTGTCATATAGTAATAAGTTCTTCTTCGTGGTCTCTGTGCCTCATACAATAGGAGCTTTCGCGCCTGCGCGGTAGCGTTCGGAAGATTCTAGAGCTCGCTGGCTTGGCGGAGGGAGCCCCTCCCCCCCGGTCGTACTGCGCATGCTCCTCCCGCCGAGCCGCGGTCTCTCCTCAGTTCTTTCTTGTCCGCCTCAGCGTACAGAAGGTTCTTCTCGTTGGCTTGCATTTCTTGCTGCGTAGTTGTTGGATTTGGATTCGGAATTGACCTCGGACTGTTTCTTGACTTCCTTCGGTTTTCGGTACGTTTTGCACGGTTTTTTTTTGGACTTTTGGGCTGTTTTTGGCTTTTTCCTCGGCTGGGTCTTCGACTCGGCGCGGCGTCTTCGGACTCTCCCCCTCTCCTCGCCCTTGCCCCGCGGTTTATGTCGGCTTTGTTCAAGTCCTGCGCCTCCTGCGGAAGGAAGGTCGCCCTTTCGGACCGACACTCGAAGTGTCTTTTTTGCTTGGGTGAGGGGCATAACGTCCAAACTTGCCCCGCGTGTAGGGAGTTCACCCACCAGACACTCCGTAACCGGGCGGCGAGGTTGAAGTCTTTTTGTTGGGAGCAGTCTCTCCGCGCCCAGAAGACCGTCCCCGCTCCGATGGAAAAAGGACTTTCTCCACCCTCCTCCTCCTCTCCAACGGCCGCCGGGACCTCGGTACCGTCGGTATCGAAGCCCCCGGTACCGGTGATGAAGCTACCGAGGATCCCGAAGATCTCGGCGAGTCGGCCCCGAGACGACCCCGCGGCCTCCTCTTCGAAACCGCTGACTTCTGCGCAGAAGAAGCGCCCTGCTACCGAGGAGGTAGCCAGGGAAAAGAAGAGGAAGAGGAAGGAGAAGCGGCACCCTCCGGAGACCGCCAGGCCACCGACCCCGCCGCCTACCCAGTTCACGGCAGAGTCGGCCCTCTCCGACGTCCCGGAGGAGGAAACGCCGCAGGCCCAGGAGATCCTGGAGCTATCGGACGACGACCAACCCGTCGAGGCCGCCCAGCCTCCGAAGCTAGTCGTGGAGACTGTGCCGCCGAGTCGCCGTCCATCTCCGGAGCGCCACGTGGACACCCCGGGCCGGAGACGTTCCTCCCCCCGGCGTGGCGAATCCCGACCTCCGGGCCACTGGGTCAGGCCTCCATCCCCGCGGTATCGGGAGATGCGCCTGGAGAGCGTGCGCGCGGGCGAGAGCGCTCATTCCCCGGCTACTTGGGGAGATATGCGCTGGAGCAAGGATGGCACGAGCCCCCGGGCTCCTACTATTCTTACTCGCCCTCCTACCGGGACCGCTACCATCCGGACCCTAGATACTGGTCCCCGCGGCCCCGCTCCCGCTCGCCGCATCGGGAGCGCCACTACTCCCGCCACGGGCGATCGCCAAGGCGTGGGTCCCCGAGCTCCCACGCTCCCCGGGAGCCGTCGCCCCGCCACAGACCGGTCTCCCCGCCGCCACGGACAACGGCCACGGCGACCAGGCCGACCCCCCAGGCCACCCCGGCCCGAGCGGGAACCTCGGCCACGTCGACGACGCAGGCGGCGTCGCACCCGAGACCATCGGTACCGCCCCCGGAGACCGTGCAGGCCCCGACGGTACCGCCGGCCGCTCTGCCGACGCAGCCGGCACAGCAGCAGCCTAGAGAAGGGGAGAAGACCGCGCGCTCGCCATCCCCGTCCGACGAGTCCTACGAGTCGGACTCGGACTCCGCGGAATCCACGCCGTCCTCCCACGAGTCACCGCCGCTGGACTTCGGAGACCCGCTCCCGGAATCGGCGCCGGAGGACGTGCGCCAGTTTTCCGCAATCCTCCTCCGGATGGTGACGGCGCTCGGCCTCAAGGTGACGGAGCCCGCCCCGCAGGCGCAGGACCCGGTCTTCCAATACCTCGAGACCCGGCCTCCATCGACCGCGCCGCTCCCGTTCCTCCCGACCCTGGCGGACGCGTTGAAACAGCCTTGGGCGAAGCCGGCGTCCGCACAGCCTATCCCGCATAGGCTCGAGCACCTCTACAGGACTCAGAGGGAAGGAGCGGAGTTCCTGTTCAACCACCCCGTCCCGAACTCCGTGGTGGTGGAGTCGTCGCAGACGCGAGGTGGCAACCGGGCACACACCACCCCGCCCGCCCAAGAAGGCCGGAAACTCGACGGCTTCGGGAGGAGGTTCTATTCGGCGGCGTCCTTGGTGTCCAGGACCGCCAACACCATGGCCTGCCTGGCGGCCTATCATCGAAACCTCTTTGACCGCCTGGGCCCCCTCCTGGCTGACCTCCCGGAAGAGTCCCGCGCTCTGCCACGCAGATTTTCGGAGAGGCCGTGGCGGTGGCTACCCAACAGCTCGCCACCTCGAGGCACGCCGTGGAGGCTACCTCGAGGGTGATGGTCGGCGCCGTGGCCCTCCGACGCCACGCGTGGCTCCGCTCCTCCGGACTCCAGGAGGACAGTCGCCGGAGAATAGAGGACCTCCCCTTCGACGGGCAGGGGCTCTTTCACACGTCCACGGACGAGGCCATGGACCACCTCGTGAAGGCCCAGCTGACGGCGAGGAAGATGGGGATCAACCAGCCCCCCAGGCTCGCCGGTCCTCCCAGTCCAGATCGTCCTGGCGGAGGTCCTCCTCGTCCTCGGCCTACCAGTCCCGGTCCCCGCGCTCGACCGCCTCGAGACCGCCCGCGGCGCCCGCCCAGAGGAGGCCCTTCCGACGACAGCCTCCGCCGTCGAAGAAGTCGTCGTCTTCCGGGGGAGGGCACGCTTTTGATGCCTCCCGCAGGACACCACCGATGCCGTCCTTCGCCCCTCCAGCAGACCTCATCCATCACCCGGACCTGGCCAGACACCTCGACCGATGGCGCGAGATCACCACGGACTCCTGGGTACTTACCATTGTCCGCCTGGGGTACGCCATCGAGTTCCGGGATATTCCACCACGGGGCGTCTACTACTCCACCCCGGCCAGCCCGGCTCTGCTGGAGGAAATCCAGTCCCTGCTCGACAAAGGAGCGATCGAGAGGCTTCCGCCTTCGGCCAGGACCACCGGCTTCTACTCGAGGTACTTCGCCGTACCGAAGGCGGACGGGTCCCTACGCCCCATCCTGGACCTGCGGGGAGTGAACGAGTACATCCCTCCCAAGAGGTTCAAGATGGTCACGCTACCGTCGATCCTCCCATTCCTACGCCGAGGGGACTGGCTGGCATCCATAGACCTCAAGGACGCCTACTTCCACATCTCGATCCGCCCCCAGCACAGACGGTACCTGCGCTTCGCGATCGACGGTACCAGCTACCAGTACCGGGTTCTGCCCTTCGGACTCTCCACCGCACCCCGCGTGTTCACGAAGTGCATGGCTCCCGTCGTCTCCTTCCTGCGGACGAGAGGCGTCTCGATCTACCCCTATCTCGACGACTGGCTATTGGTGGCGTCCTGCAAAGACAAACTTTACAAAGACATTCACCTTACCCTGACGTGGCTTACCCGGCTCGGGCTCAAGGTAAACCCCAAGAAATCCCACCTCGAACCCACCCGCCTCCTCGACTTCATCGGGGCGACCCTCGATACCGTGGCGGGAAGGGCCTACTTACCGACGGAGAGGGCTCGGACGCTCACGCGCGCGGTGCGGGCGGCCGCCTAGGCCCCGACGGTGTCGGCCAGGACGCTACAGCAGCTGCTCGGCTACATGGCGGCGACCACGGCCGTCACCTACCTCTCCAGGCTACGAGCGCGACCCCTGCAGCACTGGTTCGTCAGGGTCTTCGACCCGCTCCGGGACGAGCAGTCCCGCCGCTACCGTATTCCCCCCGAGATCCGGCAGACTCTCCTGTGGTGGCAGTCCCACCGGAACCTGATGTCGGGAATGCCGTTCCGCCAGCCCAGGCCCTCGGTCACGATAACGACGGATGCGTCCCTGCTGGGCTGGGGGGCCCACGCCGGGGACCTCCGGGTCAAGGGCGCCTGGATGGACGACGAGACGTCCCTCCACATCAACGCTCTGGAGCTCCTCGCCATCCACAAAGCCCTGATGGCGTTCCGGCACTTGGTGGCGGGCCGCGCCGTGTTGATCCTCACCGACAACACGACTGCCATGTGTTATGTGAACAGGCAAGGGGGGACCCACTCCACCACTCTCCTGACCATCGCGCTCGCCCTCTGGAACTGGTGCGTCTCCCTGAGGATCCACCCGCTGGCGGTTCACCTGGCGGGGCAGGAGAACACCATGGCGGATGCTCTCAGCAGGGACACCTCCTCCTACCACGAGTGGTCCCTGGCCGACGACGCCTTCCGGATGCTCCGACACCGGTGGGGCGAGCCGACGGTCGACCTCTTCGCGACCAGCCAGAACGCGAAATGCCGACGCTTTTGCTCCAGGGCGGGTCACGATCCCCGCTCCATCGGCGATGCGTTCCAGATCCCGTGGGACAAGGAGCTCCTGTACGCCTTCCCGCCGTTCCCGCTCCTCGGTCGCGTCGTCTCGAAGATCATCTCGGACGGAGCCGACGCGATTCTGGTGGCACCGTACTGGCCGAGGCAACACTGGTTCGGCCCTCTGATCGAGGCCTCGCGGGGGAGGATCCTCAAGTTCCCGCTAGCGCCGGACCTGCTCTCCCACTCCAACGGCCAGGTGCTGCACCCGGACCTCCCGGTATTGGCCCTCCATGCCTGGAGGATATCGCCGTAGACGACCCGGCCATCGGTACCGTCTTGACCGCGGCGAGGAAGGAATCGACACGGAGGAACTACCACTATAAATGGCAGCGGTTTGTCGCCTTCGCAGAGGAGCGACGGGAACCGACGTCCCCGGCCGGCCTCCGGACCGGCCTCCACTTCCTCCTCCACCTGCGACAGCAAGGCCTTGCCTTCACATCGATCAAGGTCTATCTCGCCGCGATCGTGGCGTACCAACCGCCGGGATCGCCCTCGGCGGCCCTCTTCCGGGATGATACCGTCAAGCGATTCCTGAAGGGCCTGCAACATCTCTACCCGCCGGTATCGCCCCCGCTACCGTCGTGGTCGCTATCGCTGGTGCTATCGCAGCTCACGAGGCCGCCCTTCGAGCCGATGGCGACAGCGGACGACAGGCTCCTGGCGATGAAGACGGCGTTCCTGGTGGCGATCACCTCGGCCAGGCGAGCCGGGGAACTGGCGGCGCTACGCTCCGACGACCCTTCCTGGTCTTCCACCGCGACAAGGTGACCCTCCGGCCTGACGTCTCGTTCCTGCCGAAGGTGGTGTCCACCTTCCACCTCAACCAGGACATCGTGCTCCCGGCCTTCTACCCCGAGCCGACCTCGCCCCTGGAGCGGGCCCTGCACTCCCTGGACGTCCGTCGGGCCCTCGCCTTTTACACGGATAGGACGGCGTCCTACCGACAGACTCCACACCTCTTCGTCTGCTACGGCAGGCGGAAAAGAGGCCACAAGGTATCATCCCAGCGACTCTCCAAGTGGGTCGTGCAGGCTATCCACTTGGCATACCAACTGGCCAAGAAGCCTCCGCCGGACCTGCTTCGGGCCCACTCCACCAGAGCCGTGGCCACATCCGCGGCCCTCCTGCGAGGGGTCGACCTGCCGGAACTGTGTCGTGTGGCGACCTGGGCTCAACCGTCGACCTTCATCCGCCATTACAGGCTCGACTGCCGTTCCAGGCAATATGCCCGGTTTGGTCGTGCGGTGCTGGCCTCTGTCCTCTAGGGTCTGGGACCTGACCCACCATCCTACAGGTGAGCTATACAGTCTCCTATTGTATGAGGCACAGAGACCACGAAGAAGAAGAACAGGTTGCTTACCTGTAACTGTAGTTCTTCGAGTGGTCATCTGTGCCTCATACACACACCCGCCCTGCCTTCCCCTCTTTTCAGGTCCCATGTTCTTCGGCGGACCAGAACTGAGGAGAGACCGCGGCTCGGCGGGAGGAGCATGCGCAGTATGACCGGGGGAGGGGCTCCCTCCGCCAAGCCAGCGAGCTCTAGAATCTTCCGAACGCTACCGCGCAGGCGCGAAAGCTCCTATTGTATGAGGCACAGATGACCACTCGAAGAACTACAGTTACAGGTAAGCAACCTGTTCTTATACTCCTTCCTGGAAGAGGATGTGAAGTTTTTAAACGTGCCTCCTATGGATGCTCCTATTATACGATTGGTGTCTGATGCTATTGTCCCCAGGGAGGGAGACACACAACTTAAGAAATGGATGAGCGCAGGGTAGAATCTTGCCTGAGGAATCAGCAACAATTGTTGCCTCAGCAACAATTAGAGCGTCAACAGCTGCTTCAATATTTGCCAGGGCAGCAATGCTGTGGTCTCAAGACATCTTAGAGACACGAGATCTTTCAGTGAATGAGTTAATAAAGGCAGTGGAGCGAGTTCAAAAGGTCCTTAAATATATTGCAGATGCCAGGTTGAATGCTATGGTTTATGCAGCAAGAAACATAAACCTGTTAATGGTGGTGAGGCGTTCTTGTGGTTGAGACATTGGGAAGCAGACCAAAAGTCTCGCAGTAATTTGGCATATGTACCATATCAGGGTGATCTGCTCTTTGGCTCTAAGGCATTGGAAAAGATCTTAGTGGAGACAAAAGACAAAAAGCAGGTAAATGCCGACCCTTCAAAAAAGAAAAGGGGATAGGAGAGGCTTTAGGAGCTCAAATTACACCTTTTGAGGTGGAGGAGTTTATGGATATGCGGGAAGTAGTTCAGAGTATAGATCAGGCAGGTTTCAATGGAGCAGAACAAAACCACAGTTTGCAAGACAGTATCAAAGCAATAGGCAAGGTCAAGGACAAGGAAAGCTTGGGGTGAATCCCAAGCGAGGGAAACAGCAATATTGACTATGAGCAAAGGAAAGTAGGGGGAAGACTTCTGTCTTTTGGGTACAGGTGGTCAAAGATAGCATCGGACTGGTGGGTATTAGGTGTGGTAACCCAGGGGTACAAAATATTTTTTCACACTGCCCCCAAAGACAGATTTCTTCCTTCCCCAGTATCGAAAGGTCAGGACAACCGCCACATAGTAATGCAAGAAATTATGCACCTCTTAGATATAGGGGCCATAGAGAAGGTTCCAGAACACCAAAGAGGAACAGGGGTGAACTCGGTGTTTTTTGTAGTACTCAAGCCAAATGGCAAGCACAGACCGGTATTGAACCTCAGGTACCTCAACAAGTTTGTGGAGTACAAAAAATTCAAGATGGAAACGTTATAAACAATCAAAGAGAATTTGGAAGTAGGGGACTATTTGGCATCTATAGACCTGAAAGAAGCATATCTCCACATTCCCATGTGTCCGAACGACAGAAGGTACCTGAGGTTCAATTACCAGAACGACCACTACCAGTTCAAGGCATTACCATTTGGCCTGGTGTCGGCACCGAGAGTTTTCACAACGGTCTTAGTTCCCCTAATAGCATTCTTGAGGATGCAAGGGGTACAGTTATATCCATAACTAGACAACATTCTGTTAAAAGCACGGTCAAAGTCCAAGCTAAACCAGGACTTGAAGATGACAATTCAAGTGCTTTCGGATTATGGGTTCTTACTCAACATCGAGAAGAGTGTGCTCACCCCAACAAGGGAATTGACCCATTTGGGGCCCCGAATAGATATAAGGAAAGGCCGGCTGTATCTTTCTACGGAGAGATTGGAAAAGGTAAAACAAGCAGCTCGTCTGCTAACGCAGAGCGGTTCTCTGGATTTAATGCAGTTGGCAATAGTACTGGGCATCTTAGTCTCAACAACACAATTGATTCAATGGGCCAGTTTTCATTTGAAACCTCTACAGAGATTACTGATGAGGCATCAGTTGGCCATCGCGAGCAGACGGCACTACAAAGTGGAGGTGCCTCAGCATATTCAGACTGGCATGTATTGGTGGCTAAAAAGAAGGAATGTGGCTTTGGGCATTCCTTTTCAAAAATGGAACGTGGTGCATATAACAACGGATGCCAGCCTATATGGCTGGGGAGTCCACTGTGCAGGTCTTGCAGTACAGGGCCGTTGGACAACCAGGCACAGGCGTTTCAATATCAACTTCCTGGAGCTGAAGGTGATTCGCCTAGCACTCCAGAGACTTGTGCACCTCATCAAGGGCCATCATGTGATGGTGTTAACAGACAGCATGATGGCCAAGGCTTATGTAGGCAAGCAAGGGGGGCTGCATTTGGTTCCTCTGGTAACGGAGGTGACTTGTTTGTTCAAATGGGCCGAGCTGCATGTACAGTCGATCTCTGCAGTACACTTGAAGGGATTCCAAAATGTACAGTCGGACTATTTGAGCAGAAGTTACTTACATCCAGGAGAATGGTCCCTCAATGTGGAGGTTTTCCAGGAAATAAACAACATTTTTGGGCCTTTACAAGTAGATTTGTTTGCTACTTCAGAGAACACCACGTTAAAAAGATATTTTTCAATGCTTGGAGACAAAGGTGCCGAAGCGTGCGATGCACTGTCGGTTCCATGGCCTCCATGGACTCACTATGCTTTCCCACCAATCAAAATTGTGCAGAGGGTGCTACTGAAGATACGCCTGGAGAAAGCCTCGGTGATATTGAAAGCACCGTTTTGGCCAAGGAGCTATGGTTTCCTTTACTTCTGCAGTTAGCCCAAGGTCCACCCTGGAGGTTACCGTGCAGACTGGATTTGCTGAGCCAGGGTCCTGTGAACCACCCAGATCCAAAGTGGTTGAATCTAACAGCCTGGAATTTGAGAGGCGATTCCTAACTCAGCAGGGCTATACGGAAAGTGTAGTGAATACAATACTTGGTTCCAGAAGGGAATCCACCCAAAGAATTTATGATAGGACATGGAAAACGTTCACGAAATGATGTACGGAAAAGGAAATTTCTTTAACTGAGGTGGGAGTGACGCAAGTACTCAATTTCCTGCAAGATGAACTGGAAAAGGGTCTTCGACCTAACACGTTGAAAAGGCAGGTAGCTGCACTGTCAGCAGTCCTTACAGAGGATGGCAGTTCTTATGTGAGTCATCCGCATATAAGACGTTTTTTGAGAGGGGCAACATTGTCATCATTTCCAACAGTGCACAGATTCCCATCATGGGATTTGAATTTAGTGCTAAATGCACTGACAGCGCCATCATTTGAACCATTAGCAGAGTCCTCCCTGAGGCTGCTGTCTTTTAAAACAGCCTTCTCTTGGCTATAACATCAGCCAGGAGGGTATCAGAATTAGCAGCGTTCTCAGTGAATGAGAACCTCTGCAAATTCGAGCATGACAAGTTGACCTTGGGTTTCGACCCCTCATTTAAGCCCAAATGTTTGACATCACTTACGCAACAACAACTGATACATCTACCAACATTTTGTCCCAAACCAGTCCATCCTTTAGAGAAAAAACGGCACACATTAGATGTTAGGCGGGTAGTAAAAGCCTACATTAAGAAAACAAAGGAATTTCGGAAATCAGAGGTGCTCCTGCTATCTTTCCAACCTAAAACGCTCAGTCAGCGAGCTAGTAAGGCAGTGATCGTGTCATGGATAAAGACCTGTATTTTCATATGTTATGATTATTCTAAGTAGCCAAGACCAGCAAATGTGTGGCCACATTCCACACGTTCAGTGGCTACTTCAGTGGCATATGAGTCCGCTTTTTCATTAGAAGAAGTTTGTGGTGCAGCAGGTTAGAAGGACGCTTCCACCTTCATCAAGCACTATAAACTGGATAAATATAAGTAATCACAGGCGGCATTTGGCTGCAAGCTGTGCTGTAGGGAATATACCCACCCATGTAACAGCTTGGGAAAATCCCAGGCATTGTGGATTGATCCTCCTGTCAGCCCGAGAATGAAGAGTTGTTACTTACGTGAACGATCATTCTGGGATGACAGGAGGAGCAATCCACACCCACCACTAAGTCAGGTATGGCAGCTTATAAATAGGTGAATTTAGAAGTACAGTACACTGGAAAAGAAAACTGAAGGGAGAGGGACTGGGAGTCGGTTTAACGGATTTCAGAGATGAGCTTGAGAACGGCTCCTGCATCAGCTGGCACGAGGATCAAACCCAGGCATTGTGGATTGCTCCTCCTGTCATCCCAGAATGATCGTTCACATAAGTAACAACTCTTCCTTCCCTCTCCTTGCTTGGGTAAATGATAGGGGGTGAGAGGAACTCATGAGGAGGGAAGGCATGGACATGTATTCCCTTGTTTGCTTGCTTGGGCAGGAGTGGGGAAGGTATTTCCATTTTTTTCACTTTTGCAAGTTTCCTGCATCCCAAACCCTAACAAAAGTAGAGGGCCCACTATAGTCTCTAGAAGATTCAAAATGTTTGTGCTTATGCGAGGCTTATCTGAGTTGGTTGTTTCATTTCACATGTGCATATTGTTAGTTTTGTGTTAAAAGTTTACTGAAATGTGTTGAACTGCTCCTTTTTTGTGTGGTGTTAGGAACCAAAGTCTACTCTTTCCATGTTATTTCTAGCTCTGATTGCAAAATTTCTGTTAAATTAGTAAAGCCCAGGAACCCAACTACTTCATTAACTGAAATACACCTGTAAAATGATCTGGAACACCAACTTCTCAGTAAGCCATGTCCACCCATTTTCATAAGACTAGATTGAGAGTAATGTCATAAGCCACACAAAATTTTACAACCCCCCCTCTTTTTTTTGTCTTCATTCTGGCCAAAACATTTGTCTTCTGGAAAATAACCCAGGAAGACAAATTTGTAGTTAGCCACACCTCCCAGATTCACCAATTGCACAAAACTAGATGAGCATAAGCAAGAAATCACCCCTCCCAAAAATAAATCTGCCTATACCCTTTCTTGGCCACACATCTATATTCTGGAAAACACCCAGGAAGGCTAACTTTTGGGATAACCGTGCTCATCAGTCCTGCAAAAACAGAATAGTTGCATATATTTTGACCCATAACTCTGCTCTTGCGAGGGTTAGTAACTTGGAATCCAGCCCAGATGACAGTCCAAAAATTACCAACTGGCTTACCTACAATCCATAGGTATGGTAACCCTCACCCTGCATCAGTTACATGGGTTGTCAGTTCCAGTTCAGGTAAAGATTCTGAGATTAGATTCTCTTCACATATTTACAAAATAAAATATTATTTTCTCTAGATTGTTATTTCTTCTGATACTGTTCTTTGTATTCATGTTTCTTCTTGTTGATCTACCCAACATGATTTTTAATTTTTTTTTATATTTTAGAGATTATCAATTCTGTTTGTCATATAATAAAAAAAATCTGTTTATAATGATTTCCGCAAATGGTCTTTGCAAATTCACTTTGGTGATGTGTGTATGTACTGACTTTTTTGAACTAAATGCAGTGGTAGTTATAATACGTTGGCCCTTTTTATGTTTTAGCATCTATTTTTGTTTGAATGTATGAAACAGGTGAAAAGGAGGGAAATAATCAGAGGTTTTGTTAGTTTTTTGTTGTTGTTGTGTTTCTTTGGGTAAAAGATCACAGGATATATTGCATTTATACTAAAGGATGGAAAAAACACACACTGTGGGGGTAACAGAAGAGCTCTGAGTTGATTAGCTGTTGTCATGGTATTGAGAGATTTGCTTGAGGTGGCTTCTGATGAATATCTTTAGAATCTGGGAAGTAAATTATTTTGAACATACTGGGCTATCACAAATCTCATTTTACTGTTCCCTCTTCTAAAACCTTATATAGGTTGAGCATCACTTATCTGAAATGCTTGGGACCAGAAATGTTTTGCATTTCAGATTTTTTCAGATTTTGGGATACCTGTACTTGTGTATACATAAAATACAGTACTATGCAAGAGACTTCCAGGGAGAGAGTAGGAGCACCACATCTGCAGCCTTGAAGGTGGAAGCAAGTATCTGATGGGCTCCCTGGAGATCGCCTGTACAGACAAGTATCACATCCATTGTATCCTCAGTCTCTCAGATCCTCAGTCTCCACTCTCATATTTCATTCACGTCACAAGTAGCAAACAAATGAGATGTGAGGCTGGAAAGCACGGGGATCTGAGGCATGGATTCCCACCATTTCACAGATCTTCGCATCTCTCTCCAGCCTCATGTCTTTTTCATTTGCTACGTATGTTGTGTATGGGACATGAGACTGGAGGGAGCCTGAGGATGTGAGAGATAAATGAGCCAGAGTTCCACTGCCACCATATTGAAGGTGGAAGCAGGCAGCTGGTGGCAAAAAGTTTTGGGTTTTGGAGGTGTTAAGATTTCTGGATTATGGATTTTCAACCCCAGCTGTATTGTGACTTTGTTTAATTTAATATTTCTTAATATAATATCAAAGGTGGTATTCTGTTACTTAAATTCCATTTCTGGCAAAAAATTACACTAGTAAAATGTAAAGACAAAAAAAACTTCTGTGTTTAAAAAATAGGTGAATGGCAATTGTTAGACTATGAAGAAACAGACTGATCTGATCAAGCATTAAGTATGCCTAAACTGATGGATTTCTGTGGATTTAAGCAAGCATGTAGGTTTGAGCTGTTTGAGCAAACTGATCTTTGCAAGAATGCTATAGATTCCCGATCACTTTTCTTCTGCTGTGCTAGTGTAGTGGGGAAGGGAAACTGCTAGAGAAAATCAGTATTGGATGGAAGTACTTATCCTTTCCTCTGCTGGCAAGTACCAACATGTGGCAATTGACTTTCCATGGCTGGGCTCTGAAACTGGGAGTAAGCCTCCCAGGAGAGAAACTCATCACTGTGTATGTATGTGTGTGTGCGTGCGCGTGCATGTGTATGTGTACTTACATGTCTGTGTGCACATGTGTGAGAGAGAATTACCAGGCATAGGAAGGGTTTAGTATTCCTCTTTTGTAATTACGCCTTTCTTCCAATATTTTATCTTAGTAACTATGGGGCTGAGTCTGCTTTTGCCAAAGTAACATCATCATCATCATCATCCATTATTTATATAGCGCCATCCGTGTACATGGCACTTTACAAAATTAAAATACAACAGTTGACGTAGAAAAGCACATAATAAAATGAAGGTACAAAAAATGAAAAAAAAAGTCAAGGATATATGCAGTTACAACCAGTGCAACATAACATTACTATAATGCCAATAAAATACAGTATCTAATTAACAATAAAAACTAGTCCAACATTCCAAAAATTTCAGAAAACAAGAAAGTTTTCAATTTAGATTTAAAAACAGTAAGAGAAGGAACAGTTCACAAGGTCACTGGAAGGTGATTCCACACATAAGGGGCAGTGAGAGAAAAAGGGCATAACCAAGCTAACCAAGCTACACCCTTTTTCTCTCACTGCCCCTTATGCATGGAATTGCCTTCCAGTGACCTTGTGAACTGCTCCTTCTCTTACTGTTTTTAAATCTAAATTGAAAACTTTATTGTTTTCTGAAATTTTTGGACTGTTGGACTAGTTTTTATTGTTAATTAGATATTGTATTTTATTGGCATTATAGTAAGTAATATAGTATAGTATACTCTAGGCTGAGTAAGAAGATAAGTGTTTGCAGAACGTAGGTTTCCAGAGGGCTAGTAAGGAGAGATAAATCTGATCCTGACCAACAGGGATGACCTACTTGATGAGGTAGAGGTGGGTGGGATCCTTAGGAGGGAGTTTGTCATTCAGTGGGAAGGAGAAGCCAAGTGTAGCGAGACACGCATCCTAAGCTTTAAGAAAGCTGATTTCTCTAAACTTAAGGAGTTACTTGCTGAAATCCCGTGGTCAAGAATACTAAAAGAGAAAGGAGTTCATGGCGGATGGGAGTTTCTTAAAAGTGAGATACTGAAGGCACAATTGAAAACTGTACCAATAAGGAGGAAAAATGGCAGATGTCTAAAGAAACCAGAATGGTTGACTGAAGAACTCTCAGCTGAGCTAAGTGTTAAAAGAAACATGTACAGGAAATGGAAGAATGGTGAAACCACCAAAGAGGAATTCAAGCAAATAGACAGGAGATGTAGGGAGAAGGTCAGAAAAGCTAAAGTGCAGAATGAACTCAGGCTTGCCAGAGACATCAAAAACAATAAAAAGGGCTTTTTTAGATATGTCCTCAGCAAAAGGAAAAACAAGGAAATGATAGGGTCACTGCATGGAGAAGATGACCAATTAATAACAGGGGGAAGTAAGAAGGAAGAACTACTCAATACCTTTTTTGCTTCAGTTTTCTCCCCAAAGGATAGAACTACCCAACCTGGAGTGTGGGGAGCAGGTGAGGTACTGCAGAGGAGCAAGCAAAATGCAGCACAGAATAAGTAGAATAGTAGTACAGGAATATCTGGCTAAACTAGATGAATTCAAGTCTCCAGGGCTAGATGAATTACATCCAAGGATATTAAAAGAACTGGCAGAAGTCATTTCTGAACCACTTGCAATAATCTTTCAGAACTCTTGGAGAACAGGAGATGTCCCAGCAGACTGGGGAGGGCAAATGTCGTCCCCATCTTCAAGAAGGGGAAAAAAGAGGACTCAAATAATTATTGGCCAGTCAGCCTGACATCAATACCAAGAAAGATCGTAGAGCAGATCATTAAACAGTCAGTTTGTAACTACTTAGAAAGCAATGCCATAATCACTAAAAGCCAGCATGGATTTCTCAAAAATAAGTCATGCCAGACTACTCTTACCTCTTTTTATGATAGGGTTACAAGCTTGATAGATGAAGGGAGTGCTGTGGACATAGCATATCTTGACCTCAGTAAGGCCTTTGACAAAGTTCCCCATGACATTCTTGCAAAGAAGCTAGTAAAATGTGGGCTGGACAGGGCTACTGTTAGGTGGATTGGTAATTGGTTGACTGACTGAACCCAAAGGGTGATCACCAATGGCTGCTTTTCATCCTGGAGAGAAGTGACTAGTGGGGTGCCACAGGGTTCTGTCCTAGGCCCAGTACTATTCAACATCTTCATCAATGACTTGATGAAGGAGTGGAGGGCATGCTGATCAAATTTGCAGATGATACCAAATTGGGAGGGGTTGCTAATACACCAGAGGACAGGATCAAAATTCAAAATGACCTTGTCAGATTGGAGAACTGGGCCAAAGCCAACACAATGAATTTCAACAGAGAGAAATGTAAGGTCCTGCACTTAGGTAAAAAAAATGGAATGCACAAATATAGGATGGGGGATGCGTGGCTGTGTTACCCTGTGTTTTGGGGGGTCCCGGGAGGGGCGCCCAGATTGCCAATTAAAATACCAATTGGGGAAATTATTTGGAACACTCTTTTAGCTAGCGAGAGGCAGGGTAACTTTGCAAGGATCTTTAAACCCAATGTCTACAGCTTTGGGTCAGGGAACAGGCACGCAGGGTTTAAAAGTAACCAAAAATAACAGTTTTATTGAAACACAACAGAAAATAAATAACACACACACACTAGCTGACTGGGAAATGGAATAGGAGAGCTTAAGGGTAGGCAATACAACACCTGGTCTCATTGTCTTTGGAGAAAGAGAGATGGGGTTCCAAAGAAGAAAGCTCAGCGTGGCTGACTGAGGGGAGTTCCTTGAGACGACCAGCAGCAGGGCGGGATGGCAGTCTAAAGTAGTCCGAAGACCGTTTGAAAGTGAGGGGTTTTTATAGGGGAGTTCGTGCCTCTCGGCTATGGCAAGCCAGGTGAGAACAAAAGGAGTTTTGGCGCTGGACAAGGGATTTGGAATGGTCAAATTTAACATGATGAGCTTAACGCTTGATGACAATAGTATAGCCAATATGTAAATGCCTTGTTTACCGGGAGGGCTCTGATGAGAGCCATGCAGCTATTGTGAAGTTTGCACGTGGAAGTTCCCTGAAGCTGGGAGCAAAGCTTAGGTTGCTGGCCTCAAAAGAGTCTGGAATGTGAAAGCAATTAGCGGCCACACTCATGCCCGTGCTTGTCTGGAGAACCTCGCAAACACGTGGAGTGAGGTGACTGAAAGCAGGTCCAGCTAAGGCCGAATTGGATGATATCAAAGTGATATCTGGGAGGCCCCACCCAGGGTGCCATGCCAGAGATTACAGCTGGACAGCAGTACATATGAAAGGGATCTAGGGGTCTTGGTAGATCACAAGCTGAACATGAGTCAGCAGTGTGATGTGGCAGCCAAGAAAGCCAATGTGATTCTTGGTTGCATCAATAGGAGCATGGTGTCTAGATCAAGGGAGGTAATGGTACCACTTTAATCTGCATTGGTTAGGCCTCATTTGGAATACTGTGTCCAGTTCTGGGCACCTCAGTTCAAGAAGGATATCAACAAGCTGGAACATGTCCAGAGTAGGGTGACCAAAATGGTGAAGGGTCTAGAAGCCATGCCCTATGAAGAACAGCTTAGGGAGCTGGGTATGTTTAGTCTGCAGAAGAGAAGGTTAAGAGGGGACATGATGGCCATGTTTAAATATTTGAAGGGATGTCATGTTGAGGAGAGAGGGGGCTTATTCTCTGCTGCTCCAGAGACTAGGACAAGGAGCAATGGATTCAAGCTGCAGGAAAGGAGATTCCATTTGAACCTCAGGAAGAACTTCCTGACGGTCAGAGCTGTCCGGCAGTGGAATGTGCTGCCTTGGAGTGTGGTTGAGTCTCCTTCTTTGGAGGTTAAAGGTGAAGCTGGATGGCCATCTGTTGGGAATGCTTTGATGGATATTCCTGCATAGCAGGAAGTTGCACTCGATGGCCCCTTGGGTCTCTTCCAGCTCTATGATTCTAAGAAAAGCAGCAAGATAAGGAGGAGCTAAATTATGTAAGACCTTAAAAGTCAAAACAAGGAGTTTATAAAGGATTCTAGTTTGGCCTTTAGTTTCTTAAATAAACATATTCTTTAAAACTGCCATATGCTGAAACAATGTTGTTCTAACTGGCTGTTGCAAAAGGGAGTTGTCTGAAGCCATGATACAGTTTGTATTAAGATTACAAGGTGCTCTGTGTTCCATTTGTATTTTCCAGCTTTAATTGCAAAAAGAATATCTTTTAAGAATGTTTCTGTGTTTGCACTTGGTTAAATTTTTTCTGTGTAATATTCAGCAATAGATTGCCACACCACCCTCTTTTTATATATTATGTTCTTTAAAATATTATGGATGAAGGATTAAGATATGTTTGTTCTCCTTTTACTAATAATCTCTTTTTATCAAAATAATTTTATAGGACCTGTAGTCCTCTCCCAGGCCTTCTGCCATATTGTTGCTTTTATTTATGTTTCATTTTTCAATTGCTCAAATTTGTAAGCTGATTTGAATTTTTTTTAAAAAAATAAAAAGGCAAACAGTAAATCGACAAAATTAATATTTGGAAATATTTTCTGATAGAGATGTCAGTTATTAGGTTTCCATACCAGGTGCTTTTAGTTTATTTTTCTTTCGGATTCCTTGTCCCCTCATAGTAGTAAGTGTTGATATCTTGGTGTGCTTGTGTACATGTATATAACATATAGGTTTTACTGATGTACATTGTGTAAAATAAATTTTCTTTTGTAGTTCGGGAGAACAGAAGTAATCGACAATACACTGAACCCAGATTTCGTAAGAAAATTTATAATGGATTACTTTTTTGAGGAGAGACAGAATCTGCGGTTTGACTTGTAAGTTTATTTACGTACATATTGTATGATGGTATAGTACTGTATAGTTTAGATACTATAATAAAATTATATGGTTCTACTATAATAATTGTGTATGGTTTTGATACTATAATAGTGCATGATTCCAATAAAGTGCAAATGGCTAAATGAAGTGGAATTTTAAATCATATAGTAGGAAAGTCTATTTTTACCTAATACACAAGATTGTTGTGAGTGATCACAAATGCGACCCATAGGTTCTTCTTTGTGGTTTCTGTTACAGAGGATTAACTGTATCTGTGAAGTGCATCATTCAGAACCTTCTAGAACTATTATGCAAGTGTTTTGGTGGTAGCCCCTCCTCCACTGGTACATGTGACCAGCCATGTTCCCACTCAAACCCTTAGTTCACTTTTCATCCGCCACAACTCTCTGCTGCTTCCACCACTGTTCCTCATACTACCGTTTCCACCAATGCTTTGGCAGTTGTTTTGGTTGTGAAGCCTTCTCCACACAATTCTTCTTCTTTTGTGTTGCACCTCCTTCTGTGACCTTGTTGCTATCTCCATGCAGATCACACTTTCACTGTTCCAAGTCCATTGCATCTTATGACACCAATTAGGATTCAACTTTATCTTTCTCCATTGTTGTTCAGCACACACCTCCTAACCTTCTTGGTGAGCACAAATCTGTTTTGCCCACTGATGACATCTACACCTTTGCAGAGTTGATAGTGTGCATGGCCAGGTCCCTCCCACTCAACACTAAGCCACATGGACAGGATCCTGAGGACCCATCTTCAGGAGACTTTAAGCAAAGGTTTCTATACTTCGTATCCCTCTTATTTTAGCTCTCTTTAAGATTGCAAGGCTGTCTTGGAGCAACCCATCATCTGTAAGACCTACATTTAAGAAGATGGACACTTTATATAGGGCTTTTGATTCCAGCTCTGCTTGACTCTCTCAACACCCAAAGCCCACCTCTGTTGTTGTTGAGGCTGCACAGACCAAGATAACTAAAAAGAACGTAATGACCTCTACCAACAAAGGTCACAAATTTGATGTCCTCACTAAAAAATTTTCTTCCACCACAGCGTTGTCCTTTTGCCTCGCTAACTGTGTATGTTGGCATATCAGCAACATCTATGGGAGTGAATGACACCACTCTTAGATGACAACTGTTGCTTGGCAACAGCTCTTCAATCTGAGGTTTATACTTTAGCATCACAGCAGCTTACAATATAGTGAAGCATGTTGTTGACTGCAGTGCAAAATCTCTTGTGTCAGTAATAGCCAGGTTTGTCTCACCACGCCAGGAGTACAATTGAGGACTTGCTGTTTGACAAGCCTGGGTTGTTCCACAAGGATGTGATGACACCTTGGAACATATCCAGAAGATGTAGACCACTGCCTGTAAGCTTGGCTTGCTTTCTCATTCCTCCTAGTCTTCCAGACATAAATAGTCTTGGCTGAGATACCTGTCAACTTCTAAATGAGCTTACAACATTACTACTCCTTCTAGCCCTCTGCTGGAGGAGATAGACACTCTTTTCCAGAAAGGAGCCACTGAACACTTACCACCATCCTCCATCCTGCATGGGTTTTTCTCCCACTGCTTCATTGTTCAAAGAAGCCTTGTGTACTTCACCCCATGGTGGACCTGATTGATGTGAACTCATTCACCCATCCTAGACATTTCTGTATAGTCACCTTGAAATCTATTGTTTCATTGCTGAAAAAAGAAAATTGGTTTGCAACCTTGAATCTCAAAGCTTATTTCCACATTGGTATGAGACCATTGCACAAGTGCTACCTCTGCTTCACTGTAGAAAGGAAGGCCTACTGATTTTGTTTCCTGCCTTTTGGACTGTACACCACCCCACACGTCTTTACAAAGTACATGGCAGTTGTGGAGACTTGGTTATGCCAGCAGGATGTCATTGTCTATCCATGCATAGATAACTGGCTCCTTGTTGCACTTTCCAGGTCACACCTCCTTTCAAATAACACATTTCACCCTTTGACTGCTCAACAATCTAGATCTCATCATCAACTTCGCCAAGGCCCACTTGTGGCCATCCTGTACCATCCAGATTATTAGAGCAGTGCTCAAGTTACCTGAATGTGGGAGTGTTCCTTCCTTGAGATTGGTTTCACAAACTGCATTGTGCAGTTCTTTGCTGCTGCTACTCCACACAAGTGCCTGCCAAGTTTGCTGAAGGTCTCCTTGGCATTATGGATTCCATGACCTTTGTGATCCTGAACCTTCACCTTCAAATGTGAGTGCTTCAAGCCTGGTTCCTCTCCTCTTTGCATTCAACATCCTTGCAGATTCACCTTGGATGTGATTCATTGCTCATTGCTCTCTGGAGTAGTGGCTCCTTACTGACAGTCTGCTATATGGGATGCCCTTTCTTCCATGCCAACCCACAAAGTCTCTGACAATGGACACACCCATGGTCAGTTGGAGCACTCATATGGACAGTCTCTCCACCAAGAGGCAATGGACAGATGGTGAAACTGAGCTTCACATCAACACCCTTGGGATTTTGGTGAGAGAGAAAGCTCTCTGTGCTTTTGAGTCTCTGGTAAGGCTTCAAGCAGTTCAACTGGTATCAGACAACACCACAGTCATTTGTTGCTTGAACAAGCAAGGAGGCACACAGTTGAAGATTCTTCTGCACCTCACTCTTCAAATCTGGGACTAGTGCCTGGACAGAGCCATCCTATTCTCAGTGATTCATCTTCCAGCAGATGAGAACACCTTAGTCAATGCTCTCAGCAGATCACTGGTGTACTACCACAAATGGAAGCTTCATCTAGATGTTCTCCAATTCATGTTCCACATTTGGGGACACCAGAAATCAGTTTCTTCAATTCTTCATGTCACCTCAGAATGCACACTGCACCATATTCAAAAGGGACAGGGATTGCTGGGCAATGCCTTCCTGTATCATTGGGGGAGTGTCACTATGTATGCTTTCCCCTCATTCCTTCTCATCATGAGAGTCTTCTCCAAGCTGTTCAGGAACAGAGTGAACTGCATTCTGGTAACTCCATGGTGGCTGAGGCAGCTCTGGTTCACTCCGTTTCAGAAGTAGGGAGAGCCACCTTTTTTTCTTCAGTTTCTTGTGCACCCTTGTGCACCGTAAAAATCTGCTTAATGTAGTCAGGTAACCAAAGGAAGACTTAAAAGGCAATGAATAGATATTCCCAGAACAAAGTAGGCATAGAAATCTACGTAGTGAGACCAAGAGTTGGCAGGTAGTGTAGAGACAACAGATAAGGCCTGGCCTTGCTTCTTTGCTCAGACTGGAATAGCAGCTTTTGCCACAGTCTGTCAAGGCACCTTGCCACTCCACGCACAGGTCTGGCTTTCCCCAACACACCATCCTTGTGTAACCAGGGCAAAACCTTTCAGTAGTTAATTAAAACTCCTTTAAATTATTTATAGTAGTGTGGTTCTGGATGGTTATAACCACTGAGAATCATTCAGTTGAGACCAACTTTATAAGAAAATATAATATAATCTTTATTAAAACAACAACCAGAATAAAGTATTGATTTTATAAATGTGTCCAAGTTCAAGCAGATCTTTAGAATATTTTTAACTAGTTTCTTGTCCCTTTATAACATCATAAAGGCATAGGTCTCATACACACACACCCAGCCCTCTGGCTTTCCTCTTGCCAAAGGCTGTGTTCCCAAATCTAGACCACTCTCTTTGACCAAATTTAACAGTGGGGTTTCTCTTCTGCCCCTTCTCTAGGCTTTCTCTGAGAAAACATCCCTCCCATTCAACTGTCTTCAATTGAATGAAAACTCTTCTGGCTTTGAATCCTTTGATTTGCCCTTTGCCTTGAACCTGTCACTTTGACTCTTCCGGAAAAGTCTCTCTCTCTTAACCATACCAGTGTGCCTTCACCCCTCGTTCCTAGTAAAAGGGGCTGGACTTTCCTCTGTAGTGGCCATTGATAGTTACCTAGCAACCTGTCACTGGGTGGTTTTTCTATCATTCAGGATACTACTTCCCCATACTCCATCACACCATCTTTTCCATTTGTTTTGAGGAGTTCATCATATGTTTCTATGAAGACCATATCTCCTGACTCTTCACGACAGTCAGGTTTGGCATCCCAACAGGGACATCTTCAATCTGATGGCATGGAGGTTCTGTCCTTAGACTCCCTCTCATTATGCTCTGTCAATCCTAGTGGCTGCTCTGAGGCCTTCCACTCAAAGGTCCTACACCTAAAAATCGGGCAAGGTTGTTTTTTTTTATTATTATTATTCTTGGCTGCCTGACACATACCTCTGGATGTGGCCTGGATTCAGCATGTTTTAGACTTCTTCATTTCTTTGTCTGAGAAGGGCCTCTCCCTTTCATCCAGCAAATGCTTCCTGGCTGCTATATCCCATTGGTTCCAGCTGACAGGCAAACTTTCTTGCTTCCAGTGCCCTTCAGTTAAAGTACAAGGGGCTACAAGAATCTGCACCATCCGTTTTGTGTTCCTATAGCCCAGTGGAGTCTGAAACTTGTCCTTTTGCAGCTCCCTGGAGACCAATCAAACCAATGGCGATATGCGACATTCATTTCCTGATGTGGAAGACAATCTTCCTGGTTGCAATAACATCAGTCAGGCGAGCTGGAGAACTGTGTGCTCTCTGTATCTGTCCTCCCTATCTATTTCCACAAGGACAAAGTCATCCTCAGGGTGAACATCTCCTTTCTTCCTGAGGTGGTCTTTGCTTTCCACATTAACCAGGACATCATACTACCTGCATTCATGCCAAAAGCATCCTCCGAATTCAAACAGATTTTTCATTGCCTGGATATTAGAAGAGCATTGGCCTTCTGCATTAATAAGATAGCTGACATTCAACAGTCTCAAAGACTCTTTTTGTTACTTGAAACACGAGCATGGACTACTGGTTTCTGCCCAGCACCGTTCCGGATGAGTCTCCTCTGTGATTCACCTGGCCTATGAACTAGCCAAAAAAGACCTTCTTGTGACTCTGTGCAGCCATTTCATAAGAGCTGTAGCTGCCTCTTCAGCCTTTCTGAAGGGTGTTTCCTTCGAGGATATTTGCAAGGCAGCTACCTTGTCTCAGCCCTTGACCTTTATTATACATTACAGACTGGACTTGAGATTGAGGGGTGGTGCTGTCTTTGTTACAGCTCTTTTGTATTCCTGTGTTGCATGACTCACCCACCACCTGGGTTAGTAGCTTGCTAGTCTCCCATTTGTGTGAGTCACAGAGACCATGAAGAAGAACTGGTTGCTGACTTGTAACTGTGGTTTTTTGCGTGGTCATCTGTGAATTCACACAACACCCGCTGTTCCTCCCCACTTCTGTCGTGCTCAATAGTTTCTGGGCTGCTGCTTTGGTGATCATGGAACTGAGGGTTTGAGTGGGAACATGGCTGGTCATATGTACCAGTGGAGGAGGGGCTACTGCCAAAACATTTGCGTAACAGTTGTAGAAGTGTCTGAAAGATGCATTATACAGGTGAAATTAACCCATTTGTGTGAGTTCACAGATGATAACTAGAAGAACCACAGTTATAGGTGAACAACCTGTTCTTCCACAATTTTTATCACTGTAACAAAATGCCATATTCTGATAAATAATATCGGTTGAACAGAACAAGGCTGTACACTTCTACTTAGAAGTAAGGCCTCTTAAGTTAAGTGAAACCTATTCCAAGATAAGAATATATAGAACTGTTGTCAAAACTGTGATTGGAAATGTAAATTGAACTTATTTGCTTTTGTTTTTAATTAAAGTTTTGACAATAATAAAATCTTGTGTGAAAATTCTAACTCAGAGTCCTAGATATTTGTATCTTATTTTTTATTTCCAGATTAATATGAATCCAAATTTCACTTGTACTTTGCCAGAGGCATGGAAATATTCACAAGTTTACCAATATGTGATATTAAACAAATAAGTACAGACCATAGAAGAAGAAATTTATATAAAAACAGACCAATATACTTCAAGAAATTGTATAAAAATATATTATCATCTGCAGAACAAATCTATATACATATACTCAACAAAGACATACAAGCCATTTACAATGAATAATCTGATTTTGGTTGTATCTAGTGAAATATATTTTTAATTTTTGAAGTGACTTGTAGCTGAGGCCTAAACCAGATGCAGAGAAATCATGATTAAAGCTTTTGAAATCGGTGGCTTTAAACATGCTAAACTCAGCACTGGATTTAAACCTATATTTTTGTCTCATTGTTGTTGCATGCCTTAAGGTTGTTTTTAACTTAAGCCAACCCCAAGACAAACCTGTCACAGAGTTGTCTCAACAAGATTTTTCATAGAGGGTTTGCTATTCATCTGAGGCTGAGAGAGTGTGACTTGCTCAAGGTCACCCAGTGGGTTTCCATGGCTGAGTAAGGATTCAAACTCTGGTCTCCCAGAGTCCTACTCCAGCATTAAAGCCACTACACTATGTTTCTGCAGTATTACATTGTAATAGAGCTTTAGTTTTCCCCTTTAACATCCTCTATGTAGTGTGTCTAAAACTTTAAAACATTGAAGTACTGCTGATCTTCAAGCTTGTGGGTTTGATGTCTGTGAATTTGATTTTTCATTAGTCTTTCGTCTCCTACTCTATTCTATGGCTGACCAGTTTGCTCCTTCTTATGAGAGTGAGAGTTCATAAAATGTAAATGTCTGTGATGCATAACTCTCTCTCTCACATGCACACAGTCCTACAACCCCTCAAGCCACTCAGTTGATAGGAAGAAAGGAACACATGTGCTCTGAATCAGTGGGGACAATTTAAGCAATCATGGATGCATCTCTTCTTTCTGTCATCCTACTGCTTCTTCTTTCGTTCCTTCTCATCACCCCCCACCCCTTTCCTCCCCAACAGCACCTTCCCTTCCTAAGAGTTGCTTCCTCATGTATCTCTTCACACATGCACCCACAACCAAAAAGCTTCCTAAGGCTCCCTCATCTCCCTCAAACTTCCTCTTCTTGCAAAAAGACCCTGACATGTTTTCAGGTGACAAGAAAAGTTCAAGTGGTTGAGCTCTATCCCCACCAAATGTAGTCACCATTGCACCAATAAATGTCAAAGAAAGAAATCAAATATTCTGAGAGGCAAGACAGGAAGCAGAGCCTGCAGGACCTAGAAATATTTGTGGTTTTTCCACATTCGTAGGATCCTGTGCCATTAATACCCACAAAAGTTGAGGGCTGACTGTAGATTTTTATGGCACAGGTAATTTAAATAGCATAGCTCACAAATAATACATGCATTTTTCTGTAGATGCATGCAAATTCCATTAAATATAGATTTATTTTTAAATACAGTAGCTTTAGAATGTAAAGAAGTTGAACTAAATAATAGAATAAAACAGTCTTTTAAACTGTTCATGTGCACAATTCAGAATAAATTCTGTCAGCTTCACTGGAACCTTGGTTAAGTATTCCCAATTATATCCAGTTCAGGCTCAAGGAGTTATTTGCTGTTGTGCCAGTTATATTTACCTTACCTTGGGCAAATGTGCAGTTTGTGCTGGTTATGATTCTATTAGGAAAGGTCCCTTGCTATTTGTGATATATATATTTTTTTCATACAGAACTTTGGGGAACTGCTGCTGAATTACACTTTCACTTCATGGCTAAAATGAGATTTAAATGCAAATATAGGCCCATTGCTCTCTCTCATAATCTAGCTCCAAAATTAATGCTGTAGTAAGAAAAATAATTTTAAAAACCTCTATTTTTCCTGGATATTTCTGCATATAACTTAATTCATTTCTTTCTTTTCATTATAGATATGATGTTGATTCAAAGAGCCCAGACCTATCAAAGCATGTATGTACTACTTGATTTTAATATTAAAAGCATGTCCTGATATGATTAATCTGTGGAAATTTCCATGGGATTGCTGTGTCAGTTTGCTGTAGCAAAAATAGCACAGTCTTCTGTTGGCTGATTTTAGAGAAATATTGTTTTTAATCTTTGCACAGTGAAACCCTGTTAACTGATCATATAATCTGTGGTAGTCACATGATCTAATACAGCCACAAACCCATCGCACTAATACTGACAAGCTCATAAACTTGAACATAACAAAAATAGGGAAAAGACTACTAGGAAAGAATGCATGCCAAGAAGGAATGGCATCCCTGAAAAAAATATTTGAGTTTCATGCATTTTTATAATACTTTTTTTAGGATTTCTTGGGGCAAGCGTTCTGTACACTTGGAGAGATTGTTGGATCACAAGGAAGCAGATTAGAAAAGCCAATAGTGTAAGTATAATTTTATAATTGTGTTTATCTATTTTAACAGTTTTGATTGCCTACATTTTCTAAGTGCTTTATATATAAAACAATCCCTAGAAGCAGATTCAGGATGTTACAGGCACCTGCATTTGATGCTAAATTTCTTATGTTGTTTGTGTCTTTACCAGTAGCTTTTTGTGTTTTCCTAAGGTCAAGAGAACTTTGCATTTCTTCATGTATGAGAAATTAGGATTCTAGACAGATCATAGTTGATGGCATTATTTTATCCACTGATGTCTTTTCTGAATTTGAATGGTATTTCAAGGAGTATAGACTAATAGATTAGTTTTAGAAGTTTAAAAGATTTTCTTTGAAGTATTGCTTTCATATTAACTGCATTCAAACACAATGCTAAACCAGTTTACGATTTTAAGAATGAGTCTCAGTAAGGCTTAGCCTCAGAAACTTCTACTTTTAGAAGAAATGCACCTTATCACAATTTCCAACTCAGATAAACTTTTGGGTTGTATTACTGAACATTTTGTCGGAGTTCGGATGTCACAACAAGCTGAGGTCAATCTCAAAACAAAAGGTTTACAAATGTTTCAGTTGGCAACATAGAATCATAGGGAAGCACAGTAACAGAAAGGCTTTTTTTCAGATATGTTTGAAACAGGAGAATGACCAAGGAAACTATGGGGCTATGGCTGATGGTAAAATGTGAACAGAACACAGTGAATAGGCAAAAATTCTTCACACCTATCTTGTTTCATTTTTATCTCTCCAAAAAGAGAACTGTGGACATCCATGCATCAGTAGAAACCATGGTAAAGGTTCCGAATTGCAAAGATTGCTACAAAGATAGCTAGGAATCACATAGATATCCTGAATGAATTCAAATCTGCAGGGCCAAACAAACTGCATCTCAGGGTATTGAAGGGCCTTGCTGGTGTCCTAGCTGAACCACTTGCCATCTTTCTGAGAATTCTTAGAGAACAAGTGAGGTGCCAAAGGACAGGAAAAGAGCAAACATTGTCCCTCTCTTCAAAAGGAGATCCAGGGAACTACAGACCAGTCACCCCGACCTCAATACCAGGAAACATATTAGCAAGGATTATAAAGGAATCTGTTTCCAAGCATCTGGATGTTGATAACAATGGTCAGTAGGAGCCAGCATGGGTTTATCAAGAAAAAATACTGCCAAACTAATCTTATATATATTTTTAATTAGGTCATTCATTTAGTAAATAATGAGAATACTGTAGATGTTGTTCATCTAGATTTCAGGAAAGCATTTGATAAAGTCTCCAATTATATTTTGATTAGCAAACTGATAAAATGTGGAATAAAAAGAAATTAACAACACAACTGCAGGAGACTCTCAAAACAGGCAGAAAGAAGGAGCCGTGGTGGCGCAGTGGTTACTGCCAGTACTGCAAGCCACAAGCTTGTGAGTTCGATCCTGCCCGGCTCCAAGGTTGACTCAGCCTTCCATCCTTTCGCAGGTCAGTAAAATGAGTACCCAGCTTGTTGGGGGCATATATAGAAATGTTTCAAAATACATGCTATTTGTAAGTTGTTCGCCGCCTCGATCCATATGGAGAGGCGGGATACAAACAAATAGATAGATAGATAGATAGATAGATAAACAAACCATCAAACCTAGAGATTAAAAAGAGTCAAAGCAAATAAAGAAGCAAATGTAAATATAATACCTATTAGGAAAATAATTGTTCTACACACCAAATAAGAGAATACTTAACATGAAACAACCAAAGTCAATAAATACTGTATTTTCCGGCATATAAGATACCCTTTCCCCCCCAAAGAATGCCTTCTGAGAATGGGGTGCGTCTTGTACACCGACAAATACGGATAACTTCTGCCCACCAAGGCACAAAGGATAGGAAAGGCATCTTTCTGTTCCTTTTTGCCTCCGCAGGAAGGTCTCTCCACCCAGGCAGAAATGACAGGAATGGGGGAGAAAGGAGTTCCTTTCACCCCCCCTTCCTTTTCTTTCTGCCTTAGCAGATTGGTCTCCCGCCACCCCCACCTGCCACCCCTTGTGCTGGCTCGCCAACCCTCCCCATGCTGGCTCGCCACCCCTCCGTGCCCTCTCTCCATTTTCTGTGGAGAAGATGCTGTTTACTGTGCCAGAAAGTGTAAATTTAGCACAGAGTAATACTGAGCTACAGTAGCTTTCGTGTAACAAACAATATTTTCTGCACAGAAGATAACATTTCTTCTTCTATTGGAGGTTTCATGCAAGAATTTCCTGGGAAGAAAGTTGTCTGCCTACTGATTTGAGACCATTGGGCCATGTAAATTTTGTTCCTCCCCCTGCCTGGAGTGTCTTTTCAGAATTTCAGACAGGTTCCATCCCAATCACATCTGCAGAGATCTCCTCACCCAGGCAGAAAGGACAGGAATGGAGGAGAAGGGAACTCTTCCTTTTCTTTCTGACTTAGTGGGGAGGTCTCCCCACCCAGGCAGAAACAACAGGAATGGGGGACAGGATATTAAAACATTTTTTCCTAAAGAATACAATCTGAAAATAGGGTGCATCTAATACACCAGCAAATACAGTAAACCACATAACTAAAGCATATATAGTTTACAGGAGACAATTACATAGTGAATCTGAATTAAATATATACAATATTATAAAGGTAGCTGGATGATTAACATAAAGTAAATTTCAAGTAAATTTAAGACTTAAAAGTCCATAATACAAACAGATGTCCTCCAAAAATTATTATCCATTAATCTTTAAACCATGTGTCCCTTAACAAGTTTACTAAAAAGCTGTATTTGTGATATATAATGAGGAGTTATAAAAGCTATACTGAAGAGCTGTAGTAATGATACACTTATAAATGGCAAAATCAGCTCTTATAAGTCTTCATAATATACGCTTAACTCCAAAACTATGAAGTCATTTCAAAAAGATGTCATCAGTAACAAAGAACAAATAATGTTTTCCAGCTGATATTCCTAGCATTTTCCAAACTTCAAGAAACCCTCAGAGAATTTGCTTTTATCAAGACACATGTCCTGGTGTCTCAAAAAAAGCAAATTCTGGGAGGCTTCTAGGGAGTGTTGTACTGTTTTCAAATATTGTTGAACGCTTAATTTTGATGGAATTAAACTAGGTCCCTGTTGTTCCCTAATAGAATTTAGTTTCCAAAGGAAAAATGGATGGCTAAGGACTTGTTGCAGATGTTTGATGTGTGTTTGCTTATTACTGCATGTGTTAGTATATGGGATGCTTCTTTATGTTGTTTGTAGGTCTTCGTATGCAATATATTGCTGTCTCCATTGTGTTCCCTGTGTTTTTGCTTCTGCCTAGCCCCTAGACATCTTTACTTGTGATATATTGCTGTGCACATAACATGTTCATGTGCTGTGGTACTTACTGTGTTTGCAAGTGTTTGTTTGATTTCCGTTTTTGTATTAATCAATATTTTCCGTCTGTTCACATTGAACACACTGCTGCTTCTTGATACATATGTTTACATATGGTGGTCTCTTCCCTTTTTTTTTACATAGGCCACTATTTATCCATTGTACTCTTTGTTGCTGTGTGTACAGTCCTCCCTCCACACTCACAGGTTTAATATTCGCTAATTTGATTATTTGTGAGGTGCACACATGCCTTCCCCCCATCTCCTCCCATTTCTTTGCCTTTTGCCCAGATGCACATGCCTTCCTTCTCTGTGCCCAAGCAAAAGGCAAGGGAATCAGGGGAAAGACATGCTTGCCACCTCATTCCCTTGCCTTTTGTCCAGGCACAGAGAACACATGCTGGGGCAAAAAGCAAGGGAATGGGGTGGGAATGGCAAAAAGGGGAAGCACATGTGCCTTTTCTTCCCATTCCCTTGCCTTTTGCCTTGGTGCATGTGCCTTCCTTCTCCGCATACTGGCAAAAGGCAAGGGAATTGGGGGAAGGCACAGAGAATGCATGCTGAGGCAAAAAGCCAGAAAATGGGAGGAAGGCATACAGGCATCCTCTCACATTCCCTTGCCTGGGCATGGAGAAGGAAAGCAGGCACAGCTGAGCAAAAGGCTAAAGAATGAGGGGAGGATACATGCATCTCTCTTGCTTTTTTCATGGACATGGAGAATGAAGGCAGGTGCTTCTGGGGAAAAGACAAGGGAAATGGGTGTGTGTGTGTGTGTGTGCACATGCCTCCTCTCCCAATTCCCTTGCCTTTTGCCTAGATGCTGAACAGGACAGCAAAAGGGAAGGCAATGGGAAGGGGAGTGCAGGGGAGAGTTATTGGCAATTTTTCCATTTTCTACACTCCAAATCCTCATGAAAGTAGAGTTACCACGTATTTGCATGTAAACTGCTGTTGAATCTATTTGCCTATGCCATGTTCATAAAAATATAATGAGCCTTTCTGGCCTGCTGGAAAATATAGCATTCTCTCTTCCCTACCTCTTTAGCTGGGATAGGCCTCCCAACAGTTAGTCTGTGTATGTATTTAAAATTATTGGCTGTAGTATTTAGACTTTATACTCTGCTTTCTGTGATTGGCTTAGCTTAGAAAGCCACGCCTCTCACTCTGTCTGTAAGATCTCTGTTTTCTGCTGTCAACTCTACTGTAATTTCTCCAATATGCCAAGCAGACCTCTCAACTAATTAGTTGGTGAGTTTAAAGGAGAACTATATTTTCTCCAATACCTTACTTAAATAGTTAGAATCATGCTTCTTTGATGAATGCGTCATTATAATTTTTTTTATAGTAAATGTTTTTTAAATTTGAAATCTGCTGTCTGCCTTATCTTCTTCAAGTCAGCCGTCATTTTAAGCCACACCTAAATTGGAAAATGCTTTTCTCTGCAACTCTGCTGATATAGAGTTAAGCACAGGACTAATAGTCTGGATAACTCTCAACTCCCAACATGGCCAATGTTCTGTTCTGCAGCAGTCAATGGACTGCTTAAGGGAGGCCTATAGCACACATGAGCACAATAGTACCCCTCTGCTTCACTTCCCTAGGAACTAGTATTGAGAGTCATACTATCTCTGATACTGGAGGTAGTATATAGCTATCATAGCTAGTAGAATTGTTCTCCATAAGGGCAATGGCCTTGTCAAACTCGTTAGTGGCCATCACCATAGCTTATGATACAGTTTCTTATTTTAACTATGCATGAAGAAGTATTGTCGTATATTGGTCAGTGTACACGTTCCTCCATATCTTCACAAGTGTCTTCTGGGGCAGGGGTGTCTCGCGTTTCCTGCACACTTTGTTTTGGCCTATTCCTGTGCATTTTTGCTTATGGTGTGCTCAGTGTGTGATGGGTGCTGAATGTATTCGCATGTGGCATGCTTCTTCATGGGCCTGGACGAGAACACAAATGTGCTCTTGCACACATCAACACATGCAATTTACACATCTCTAGTTTGGCCTCACTGTTCTAGCTTTTACTGCTGCGTTAATTTCTTTGCAGTTTGTGGTAACATCTGTGGACTATAATGCTGAGTTACTAAAAGTTAACTGCCTCAGCTTTAGCTTCCTTACCTCGCAAGCACTAAGTAATAGTGAATTACACTCTATATATGGTAATTTTCAAATTATCTTAGAAACTAGGAGATAATAACAGCAGGTTTAATAATAGTATTTAATTTTTAATAAAGCCTTTGGGGCCTAATTGATTTATTTAAGTGCACATAGTTTTAAACTGCTTTAACTTTTTAAGGTCTGTTAATCTTTAATTTTTTAATATGCTTTTTTAGTCTATTTAATTATTTTTATTGTTTTAAATTTTTAATTGCCCTGTGATCCTAGGATATAGAATAGGATACAAGTATTTTAATTAGGAAATAAATAAAATAAAATGAATATAACAATAAAAATAGCCTACCTTACACAAAAAACAAGAGAGTAATTTGGCACCTTAAAAACTATCTCATTTACTATAATGTGAGCTTTCATGGTCTACAGCCCACTTTATCAGTTGCTCATGCTGTAAAATATATTTTTAATGTATTAAGTGTCCCACGAGGCTCTTTCTGTTTTAGCAGAAACAGACTAAATTGATATAAGAGAAGACTTACATAATTGATATAAAGGTTACTGAGGTTTTCACTGGTTTCTCTTTTAGTACTTTGTAATTTTTTTGTTCTGCAAACAGTATGGAATTGTTTTGTTCATAATTATTGCAAGATTTGCTGAGTGGTATGAATGAATGTATGTATATGAGAAAAATGTATGTAAACATAAATAAATGTATATAACACTCTTTTGGTACCTTAAGTGAAACATAAACACACAGTGAACTTAACTAACACATATCCTTTCCATCTGCCATAGAGGACCCATATAATCTAGTGACTTCCCTTTTCAAATAAAAAAGATTAAAACAGCTTCATTTTAAGAACATCACTAGTGCACTTACAAACTCACTCATTCATCCAGATGCATGGAAACTATAAGTCCAGGAACCTATCTTACTTTCTATGCCATGTAAACATTACATCTCCTTGTTTACAATTTAATTTCTATGCACCCTTGGTCATTCACCCCCAGTAATCTGGAGGCAGGGAGAACAATAAAATTCCAAATGTTGTAGATTTTTAACGTGACACTGTTTCCCCTATGTATTTTCATTTTATTTAAAGAGAATGGTATACAGTAGTAATTACGGATTTTATATGAGAAAAGGAACACAGTTGATTAATGAGAATCTAGAAACTAATATAATTAGGAATGCATTGTGACAATTGGTAAGTCAATTTGTTAGAAAAGCTTTATTTCCTTAAACAGTAGTATCTCATCTCAGTTCTCCTTTGTTACAGAGGAATTCCGGGGAGGAAATGTGGAACAATAATACTGACAGCAGAGGAACTGAACTGCTGCCGGGTAAATTAAAATTTTGGCTTTCTTTTGCTACAGTGTATCACTTGGTTCTTGCTAATAATCCTTAAAGAGCATATTTACCCTTTTACATATTAGTAACCTCTGGAGCACATGTGTCAAACACAAGGCCCACGGACCAAATCTGACCTGCCAGGCCATTTCATGTGGCCCTCGCACCTCTCCTGCAGCTGCAGCACCCCCCCCACCTGGCAAGCCCAATCCCCACATTGCGGGCCCCCAGCTGCCAGTATTCTGAAGAGGGGCCCAGCAGCCAGCACTCGTGATCTACTACTTCTTCTGACTGCTCTTCTGTCCAAGACTTGCCATCAGAGCATTGCTGCTGGTTACCATGGTAACACTCCATGCAGCTCACAAGAGTTGGACAGAGGAGCAGTCAGAAGTAGAAGTAGATTGTGAATGCTGGCTGCTGGGTCCCTCTTCAGAATACCGGCAGCTGGGGGTCCGCAATGTGGGGATCGGGCTCACCAGGTACAGAGAGGGGCTGGGGAGCAGAAAAAGACACACAGAGAGTCTCAGCTGGGACCAAAGCTAAACAAAGTTCATGTAATAAACAGTGCTTGGTAGTATTTGTCTGATGATTAAAAAAAACCCCTTTGTTTTCAAAACTCATTTTTCAATAAATTGTACAACAGTTGTACACTTGACTATCTCCTTGCCATTGTTTTTCCTAGGCTTCTAGTTTCAGAACTAGTTATTACTAAAACCAGTAATAATCGAAAACAGAGGCAATTATTTAATATGATAAAAGAGTGGTTACATTTATATAGTCTTAGAGATACAACCGGCCCTTTGAGGGCAACCATGATGCTGATGCGGCCCTAGATGAAATTGAGTTTCACATCCCTGCTCTGGAGCATACTTTCCTGGATGGAGGAGATAGATTATCTAGATGCATTTCAAGTTGAATATTGGCCTGGCTGTGGGAATGAAACAATTTTTGTTTGCTATCATGATGGATAACATTTGTTGGGAACTGGATTGTAATGTGTCCCTGTTAGTTTTGTTGAACTCTCAGTGACTTTCCATACAATCAACCATGGTTTCCTTTTAAACCAACTTGGTGGGATGGGACTTGGCATCATTGTTCTACAGTATTCTACAATCCTTCCCTGCCCTACCACAGTTATCTTACCCTAGTATAAACTGTTGTATTTGAAATATAGAATCACTTCATAATGAGACTGCTATCACATCAGAATGGCTCAGAATAACATGTACATTCTGGGCCTTCGTGAGCAGCAACCATGTATTTGCAAAGGTATGCAGGTAGCAGTGTCAATAGCCTACTGTTCATGAATGGGTTGCCTATATATGGAGTTTCAAGCAGCCTTCAACCTACCCTGAATGGAAGTGGAAACAGTGTGCCCAGGCTGTCCCACTTTAGACTATTATAGGTTCACACAATTGCAAAAATAGTCCTTGTCCATAAATATGCTGTGTTCATGAGAAAGGGAAGACTGATATTTATTCTGGTATGTGGAAGTTCTCTATAAAGGTGTATGTGATCCTATAAGGTTACATACGGAGTCTAAAGTGCTATTGCCTGGACAAGTTTATTACCTAACTAATTACAAAGGCGTTATTTGACAGTAATTTTATGTAAAGTGGATATGAGACCAGATTGGAATCTTTGTTCATCTATTAGCTATTTAATTGGCAGTGGTCAACTGCCACATCTTAGTTTCCCATCTATAAAATTGGGCTAATAACTATTCACCTCATATAAATAAAAAACACAATTTTCTTTAGAAGAAACAAGCTATGGATGTTATAACCAGTTGCCTCTCATATTTAATCTAATTCTCAACAATGTCTTATAGTTTAGTTTACAGGAGAACAATCTGTTCTGTCAGATCGATTGCTTTAACCTTGTTGGATCCACGTCCATTATAGTCAACAGAGTGTAAAGAGGTTTATTCAGTCTGTTAAGCCCTGGGCCTGTTGTACAAGTCTGTCATGCCCATATTGCTCAGTGTAGGTTGTAGATAGTAGAAACAATAACTTTCTGTGTGAAAATATTACATTTTCGTCTCACATTGGACTTCAGCTCTCATCAGTCTTGGGCAATGGTGAGAGATGACTAGCGTATTACAGGGAGGCCAACAATCTCTCCATCTCTGCTTTAAACTAAGAAGATACAGAGATCCTACCAGCATAAAAGATTCTGAAGGAAATTGGGATTTGAAAGTGAGTGAGATCAGATGCAGATTCTTTATAGGATTCTAGCCTAAGTCAGTCCATTGGGTATATCGTCTCTGCCTAGTTGCTTATCTCTCTGTATGCATAAAGTGCCTATTCTGTCTGTAGTACTTCTTCACTGTGGTATAGCAGTGAAACAGCACAGAGACATCAACATTGCTATTTGAAGAAATGATTATTTCAAAAGCACACAATGTACTTCAAACTTTCCTTTTAAAGATATTATTTCCTGATTCTTATATCCTAATTCTTTATGTATAAATAAGGGATGGGACAAATCTAGAATTTTCCAGATCCGGATTCAAATCCCTGGAAAGTTCTGGGAATCCACAAATCTCACGAATCTTGAATCTTTTGAATCCTTTTTTTAAAAGGTGTTTAAAAAGCGATCGTCCACTCTGCACATCCCTGCAGGCTGCCTCCAAAGCACCCACACTGGTGGTGCTGGTGGCGCTGGTGGCGCTGGTGGGGGTGCAGAGAAGGGGCGATTGCCCTCTTTCACACCCCTGCCACAGCGAGTGGAGGCCCCAGGGCATGCGGGAATACTGCCATCGGCGACCCTACTCACTCCTGCAGGCTTGATCCTGGGCACCCACACAAGTACAAGCCCCAAGGCATGCAGGAACACAGCCATCACTAGCCCTACTTGCCCCTGTGGGCCTGAGCTTGCATGGGTGGCTGGAATCCTTTCTAAGGATTCCAGGATTTGGTTGGCCCATCCCTAATATAAATCCTGATTTCTCCATTCTTTTACAAAATTTAAATCCTGTTCTGATAAATGGTGCTTTTTTTTAGGTGGACTTGGGCCTGTTTGGATAGGGTTGTACTTTGACAGAAGTCCAGGCTTGTAGTCCAGAAATGCTGTTCAGTGTGGTCCTGTCTCTGGCAGTCCAGCCAGCTTTCACCATCTAAAGCTCTTGCAACATATATGGCTTTTCTTGGACAGAGATAGCTTGGTCAAAATTTTGACAATTTCAGTAATGTGCTGTCTGATCTATTGTAATGAGATGTACATGCAGCTGCAGAAAACAGTTACTGTAAAATATTGCAGCTAGACTGATAACAGAGGTGACACACAGGGAGCACATCTCACCAGAAATCTTTGCTTTGTTTTAACTTTTTAAGTTATTTTTATCACAATATAGCACAGAAACTTAGAATTACTGATAAATTGATAAAAATATATGATACAAATATTGAAACTAATGCCTCATGGTTCAGAATTGATGACAATTTCTAGGTTAAAAACAAAGAGAGAGAAATTCCATAGTACTTTTTTCTTTTGATGTTATTGTTAGAATAAAATAAACCTAAACTTGATTAGTAGTCATGCCAATTGTTCTTTCTGAAAATAATACATACAGTATAAATATGTATTAATATATATTGTCCGTGCTTCTTTCATTAGGATGCTGTATTGATGCAATTCTGTGCAAATAAATTAGACAAGAAAGACTTCTTTGGGAAATCAGACCCCTTTCTGGTATTTTTCCGCAGCAATGAAGATGGCAGGTAGGTATTCTTTACTTCTGTTAAGCATTTAAGAAAATCTATGTTCTGATGGAGATCAAGGAATCTGGTGTGTAGTACATCAACAGTTTCTTTTAATTTCCTGAGTTGGTATCTTCTTTTATTTAAAAATACAGATTGCCATTTCCTTTCTAGAATTTATTCCCGTGGCTTTTCAAATGTACTGTCAATATTCTGCACATATGAAGTTGCAATGATGGTCTTGCATAAACAAATATAATTCACTAATTGCTGGTTTCATAAGAGATAAGTATTTTAATAGGACTTCTTTCATGTTTGCTTAATTTGTGTAATGTAGTGGTTGGGAGTAGAGACACAAGCAAGATTTCAGGACATGGGAAATCAGCAGAACTGAGGAATTGTACAGTGGTAACTTTTAGAACAGAACTTTCCAAACTTTTCATGTTGGTGACATACTTTTTTAGACATGCATCATTTCACAACACAGTAATTCAGTTTTACTAGCAAACTGGAGCTTAAACTAACCCCTTATAAGAGATACAGACACATACATAAATAGTAATAACAAAATGTAGAGGGACACAACATATTTCATGAAAATCTTTCATATATTTTAAAAAATATGATTTATAAATAATATCATACATTTCCAAGATTGTAAGTGACACACTAACATGCCACAGCACACCATTTGAAAAGCCCTGTTTTAGAATATGCATTACTTGCCTTCCCATCCAGTCTTCTTAAGCTTTTCTCTTCCTGTCCTATTGCAACCAGGACGGGGGAGGGAAAGAATAACCTTATTAGTCTCTAGCAGGAATTACAACAAGAATATTCTGACATCTTTTAAAAAATTAACAAATTTATTTGGCACAAGCTTTCATGGAGTACAGTCTGTTTCATGTAATGAAGTAGAGGGCATTTGACAAAAAGTTGTGCAAGTAAAACTTGTCAATGTTTAAGGTGTCATAGGTCTCTTTGTTTTTTATACTATTACATTCATACACACTCTTTGCCTAAGGATCCACAACATTATTTATTACACTATTTGGAACGCTGAAAAACATATTTATATTATATATTGAGGGAAAGGTACTCCCCATATCTTAGAAGTCCATGTTTTGTTTGGAGGAGATGTATTCTCAGATACACATAAGAACAATCTCATTGGATCAGACAAAGGATCCATCTAGTCTGTTCCCATTCAAATATTTTCAGGAAGGCCAAAGTAATGCATGAAGTCAACAACCCTTTTTCTTTGTGGTCTCTGTGAAATCACACAAATGAATCTTGGCACCTGCACAGAAGGCCTTTCCAGAACATTCTATAGGTAAGTGATTTTGGGCAGAAACCCTGGCCCCATCTTCTCACTGTACATGTCTTAGTGCATCTCAGCCTTTCTGCTCAGTTCCTTTTTGCCTGCCAAACTGGCAGCTTCTTAAGGAACATTATCCACTATTTATTTTTTCTCCTTATCTTTCATTTGCATAATGTTCTTTTGTTATTATTTATATAGCATCATCTATGTACATGGTGCTCAACAACTAAAGCAACCAAATCAGTCCATCCTTCTGAAGGATATATATGTATATACAGTGCATCCTGCATATACCTGGGGCGGGGAGAGGTTTCCATTCCAAGAACCCTCGTGTAAAACAAAAAACACAAACGTTCCAGCCCATTATCATCTGTGGATAAAATAGGTGCACACTCAGCTTAATATGGGCACATGCCCAGCATGTCCATTGATGATAATGGTTTCATGAGACCTTGCATTCATGTGTGTGGGAGTCATGTCAGCAGAGTGTACACTGTACATACATACACAAAGGGAAGGAAATAATAAAGCTATAACATTCAATTGTAAAATAAATTATCCAGGTGAAATACCAAAATCCAACGTTATAAAAAAAGACAAGTACATGTAATGAAACTATACAAAAGTAAAAAAATACATTAAACTAAATTAATCTAAACTCTAAAAGCTTTTGAAAACAAGGTTTTAAACTGAGATTTAAAATTAATAAGGAAGGTAGCAGTCTGCAAATGCTCAGGGGAGCAGTTTCAACACTATGGAGCAGTAAGTAAGAAAAGGCCAAGCCAAGGAAGAAGCTCTTGGTCAGGTAAGAACTGTAGAGTTTATAGAATGCAGATCTTGAGCAGGCTGGTAAAAAGAAACAAGAGCTGAAAGATGGGGAGAAGCTAGGTTGTGTTGGGCATTGAGTCAAGATCAATAATCTTATACTTACGTAACCAGGGGCGACAGCCACCCAAATAAAACACAGACACAAAATTGGAGGAAAAAGGCCACAACTTTATTGGCTACAATGGCAGATAGGGTTGGCGTATGCATGGTTATGGATCCGGACATCAATCAACCCACTTATTGACTGATTAACCCAACATACCAGCCTGGAGCCTAGTGCCTACCCAATGGACGAGGCACTCCTGCCACCAGGGGTGCCTGTTACATGTCCACCCGAGCTTGGCATGCTTGCTGCACGATGCACCCCATGAGCCCGATGGGGACCCAAGATGTCCTCTTCCATGTGGCAAAACAACCAGTTTTCAGGCATACGCAGAGGTGCACCTGCCCAAAAACATGGCCGCCGCAACCACACCGGGGAAGGAGAAGCCGCCCAGCAACCGCTTGCGTCCGAGAGTGCCAAATGGTGAGTCGTTCAGCGCAATTAATCTAAGAACAGATGGGTAATACGATCAAAATGACAGGCCAAAAAGATAATTTTAGAAGCAGAAACCAGAAGACTAAGATGAAATAAGGAAGACTGGTCAATTCATTATTGTCAGCGGCGGGCGGAGGCCAAGCAGAAGTGGGACGAGCGGCTGGGGTTGGACGGCTTTTATTAGCAGGAACCAGCAAACATAGGGTTACTTCACCCTCCTGCCAATGGGCTGAACATGTCCCGGTACACACACACAGGGTTAGGACCCCAGGCAAATTCAGGGTTGGGTCCTCAAAGCAAACATAGGGTTACTTCACCCAGAACAGAGGCAAGGTCCCCTGGACGCCGGGGAGGCTGGTCACGGTCGCTGGAGAGAGGGGCCGGTCTTGGACGCTGGAAGGAAGGGACGTGAGCGCAGAAGACCGACGGTTGTTGCTCCGTGGTCCCTCCCTGCCAGCGTCTGCCCTAAGTAGCCCCCAGCCCAGCTGAGGCCAATCGGGAGTCTCTGGGGCGGGGCCCGCAGCTGAGAGCTCTCAGCCCATAGCCACTTTTCCATCAGCCGCCAGGACTGGCGAACCGTCTCTTTCGCTTGCTGCTGCTGCCGGAAAGGAGGAGGGGTGGCGGCAATCTCTGGGCTGGAGTCACGGGCCATGGGCACCTCAGGCACCGGGGCGGGCTTAGGACTGGCGCCGGCGTTGCCAGCGGGCCCGATCCCTGCCTCTGCCGGGGCCTCCCTGTCCTCCCGAAGATCTCCCCGAGTGTCCGAGCCCCCATCCGCGTCGGCCATGCCATCCGCGTCGACAGTGAGCGCAACCAGAGCGTCCGAGGTCCCCTCAGCGGCGGCAGCATCGTCCACGGCGAGCTCGGCCAGGCTCACGACAATTATGTGAGGAACAAAAGAGAAAGAGTAAAAACAACAACACTGAAACTATGTACTTCCTTCACAGGATAAATGGGATAAATTTTGTAAATAAGGCTGTGGAAGAAAAACATATAGTTGTCTTTGCCATGTTAAGTTTTAAGCAACCATGATTATCCATGCTGCTATAAGCTGTGATACAACCTTCAATGTCACAAAAGAGTTCTGAGTGGAGAAATACAGCTGAGTATCATCAGCATAAAGATGATATTGAAAATCAAATGATCTTATAAAATTACCTAAAGATATAGAGAAAAAACAACAAAGGGCTCAGAACAGAACCTTGTGGAACCCCAACAAGAAGTGGAAAAGAACATAGTGGCCTTGAGCAGCCACATTAAATGACTGAACTGAGAAATAAGATGAGAACCAGCTGAGAACTGAATCAATAAACCCTAATTCATGAAGCGAATCCAACAAAAGAACACAATCAGTTATGTCAAGGCTACAAAGAGATCAAGGGGAATAAGGACTGCATATAGGCCTTTTGACTTGCTCTGAAGGAGATCATCTGCATTTTTTAAAGAGCTGTTTCCGTAGAGCACAAAGGGCAAAATCCAGATTGAAAGGGATTCATTACAGAAATATGAGGGAGAAAGTCAAGGCAACATAAACAGCACGTTCCCATCAGGGTCCAAGGCATGGTGGCAAGGTTCATCCAGTACAGGCACCAGGGCTAGGCTTAGGGACAGGTGCTGGATCAGGAAGCCAAGGGTCACAGCACAACAACAGTTCAAGGCATCAGTCCTCTGGGTAGCAAGAGTCCAGGGGGCAGAGGCAAAAAGTAGGTCCAGGAGATAGGCAGAAGATCAGAGCATATGAGAATCCAAGGCAACAGGCATACACAGGGCCAGAGGCAGGTCCAAGACACAGGCAGGAGGTCAGGGCACAGCAAGGGTTCAAGGCAGTAAAAGCCTACTGTGTAACAAGAGTTCACAGGGCCAGAAAACAGACCAAAATTCCAAATCCAGGGGGCCAAGAACACTGGAGAGGCATCAAACAGCACTAGCAAAGACTGCAGAGTAACCCAGCCCTTATATAGCTGGCTGCTCCAGCTGTTCTGCATCACAGCAGCCAGCTGGGTCTGAGGTACTGGGCAGGATTCTGCAAAGAACAGAGTCAAGGCCAGGATCCTTGCAAGCAGAATCCTGCAAGGACTTAGTCACGGACCCGAGAACCCTTACAGTTCCAAAACTTTTGAAAGGAAAGGCAACAATGAAACAGAGCAATAATTACAAAAAGAATTTGGATAAGTGAAGGCTTCTTAAGAACTGTAGAAACAGTAACATGTTTAAACTTAGAAGGAAATGAACCAGTAGAAAGGGACAGATTAATAATATGGAGAAAAGAAGGGAGAATAGCAGGGGCAACAGTAAGTAAGAGGTGAGAAAAAACAAGATCAAGAGAGCAGATAGAAGGATTCAAAGGCATCAATATTTTGGATAATTGTTACTTGCCCGCATTCTCTCCACCAATCTGTTACCCTGTTTTTTAGGACTCCATTAAAGGATTCCCAAAAGCTGTCAAAATTTGTCTCTTGTGGGGAAAAATTAGCTCTGCACTGCTTTAGCTATGCAAAGAGGACAGGGTACAGGATCTTTAACCCAATGTTAACTGGGTCAGGCCCAGTCAAAAACCACACAAATTGTTCAAATGTAAGTATTTTATTATCACAGATGTAAAGTCCCTACAATAACTCAGCTGCACTCACTATAACAAGTATACAAGACTATAGAAAGTTAAAATTCATACTATCACTCAGCTACACTCACTCTGCAAGCATACAAGACATAGTTAGAAAGAGATGAAAATTAAGAGAGAGAAAGAGACAGAAAGGGTTTGATTCAATAGATACCAATCCAGAATCCTTCAGCTGGGAGAAAAGATGATGTCAGCCACTCCTGTAAAGGCTGAGGGGAGTCTGCAAGCTCCATTGTGGTGTAAATATGAGCTGTTTACCAGCTCCATTGTTTTTGCAGATTGGAAAGAACTTCTAACTAAAACTCTCAAATCTCCAAATGCATCATCCCAACAGAACTCCCAAAAAGAATCAGAAAATGTCTGGTTATATGTGAACAAGGTCTTGGGAAAGCCAGATATTCCACCTGTTTATTGTCTTCCTGATAGCTGCTGACCATCCTTTCAAGTTTCCATAAGCCAATTTGCCAGATACCCCAAGATGTATGACACAAAACAGAGATTTTCTACCTACATGTCCTTTCAGTATCTCTATGACTCACTATTTTTGATAAAAAATAAATAGGTTCCCAGGACATGGTCTTTGGGGGGTGCTAGGGGTATAACATAATCCATCCGACAAGGTGGGAGGGGAAGAAAATGTAGAAGCAAACATTTGATATGTTGATAATGAGGAAAAGTTCAGGAGCAGTAAGTTCTGAATGGATATTTTCAATTCTAGTTTTAAAGAAAGTTGTAAAATCATCAGCAGAGAATGAGGGAGGGAGAGGGAGAGGGGAAGGTTTAAAAGACAATTAAAGGTAGAAAAGACATGCTGTAGGTATTGTGTATTAGGATGAATCAATGAAGTACAGTCAACCATCCATATTTGTGAGTTTGACTTTCACAGATTTGATTATTTGCAAGTTTTTTCAAGCCCTGTCCCCTCCCCCCACACCTCTGGTGCTTCTTTTTGGGGGGAACTTCCCTCTCAGCTGCTCTGATCAGACACTGCAGCCCTTTAGAAACCACAAATGGTGTCTTCTATGCTATAAACTCTCCATGCTAGTTCAGAAGATGTCCCACACACTTCTGACATCATATATATAGGAGAAGAAGTTAGAGGCAACTCCTCTAGAAGGAATTATCCCTTGGCTTCAGTCATATTACAGAGGAACTGGGAGCCATCCAAACAGTGAGCTGTTGGGGAGTATTGCTTTGCCATTCTCCTTGATACTGAGCCCATCACCCTCCTCCTTACATTTGATATTATTAGGACAATGCAAAGGAGTATTCTCTGTATTCAGTCTGCTCTGACCAGCATAGTGATATCTGGTATCAAAAAGAATTATTAATACAGAGATCTTTCTTGTTGTGTGTCCTCTCATTGTCCATCATGTTACTGAGGGAGATTGCCTTTTTGAGAAACTATGTACATTCTTGTTTCCATAGTTGTGATCAAGATCAAAGGACTTAGGTTCATGATTGCAGGCACACTACTGTGCCACTATGTCTTTAACCTCAATATCAATTGCTATCGGAGTTCCAAATTTCTACTGCCTATGAAATTGAGAGGTTATTGAGCCTAATAGTATCTACATCTTTAGTGCTTCTAGTTTTTGCTTCAGGACTTTATAGGAATGGTTTCTCTCAGAGTTTGCACCAGAGACTAGTAACCATTACAAAAAAGGTTACCTATCCTATTTTGTTTGGAATGACCTTGGTTGGTTGATACATCCTGGAATGCTTTGGAATGCTCTGTTGTGAACCACAATCTCAATCACTGTCACTGAAGGTGCTTCCATGGGAGTTTGGAGTACTCACTGTGAGACCTTTACAACAAAGGCAAGGTAATTGATGACAGAATGTTGGTTCCACATAAACATGGTCGAGCTCCTCATCATATTCAAGACGATTTCTTTCTTCAGATGATGATGATGATGATGATTTTATTATTATTTTGTATCCTGCTTTTTCTCAAAATCACCATTCAAAGTAGCTTACAATTTGCATCAATTACTTCAATTAACATCAATTTCATATTACTTGGGATTGCAACAGCTATGCCTTATGTAAACAAGCAAGGACCCATGCAAACACTCTACTTCATATCATAGAATCATAGAGTTGGAAGAGACCACAAGGGCCAACCAGTCCAACCCCCCTGCTATCATCTTTGGGAGGAGAAGACAGTCTTCTTGCAGACATGTTGAGCAGGACTTCGACATGACACATTCTGTTTTTCAGATAAAAATATGATGATGAGATTCACCGGATATAGATCTCTTTGCTGCTCACACCAACACCATGTGCAAGAGATTCTGCAGCAAGCTTATTCAGAGATGCTTTTCTGTTCCCTTGGGTAATTCATCTCTTTTACACGTTTCTTTTCATTCCTCTCTTGACAAGAATCAGATCAAAGATGAAATGCCCTCCTTCCGTCCCAAGTGTCCTGCCATGGTCTTGGAGAGACAGAAGTTTTGAGAATTACAAGAGATTGTAAAGCACAGTATACATGCACAAAGTAGAGGTTCTAACAGTTCACCAGGCCATTCCACCCCACACACAAGATCTAGCAGAGAAAGAAATCAAACTTAGTCTTCTTCATAAGGTATACAAAAATAGTTTTATTCACGAATACTTGTGCATAATTAACACAGGTTCATTTTCAATGTAGGCACTACATTGTATCAGGAGAGTGCCTAGAGAGATCTCTTAAAAACACATGTTTCATGGAGGGCAGGGAGGGAGAGACAGAGATGTGAGCAAATCAGACCAGAGAACAAAGGGAATGCCCACATGATGCAGGAAGAGAGTGGATGTGAACAAAAAAAACCCATAGGAAGTAACCATAAACATGCTGTGCTTAAACTCCCAGAGAACAACATGCAATCTAACAAAGTTTGCAAAACTCCAACAAGAACCAGCAGTATCTATTGGGCTTAATCCCTTCCTCTTCTACCATTTCCTTTTCCTTTTGTGTCATGTCTTAATTAAATTGTTAGCCTGAGGCCAAGGAACTGTCAAATTAATAATTTGTAAGATGCTCTAAGATCCTCTCACTGAAGAGCAGGATATAAATACTCCAAACAAGTTAATTCCATGTTGGTCTTGCCTGCCATGGTTTCCAGTCCTCCTCCATCTGTCCAAGGGATTTCATTACTACTTCCACATTAAGCAGAACTTCTCAGCCAAGCACTGGACAAGATGTGCCATCTAGGTTTGACAAACCTTTTTATAATGACTTGAACCTGAAAAATTTAGGGTGTATTCTACTTGGGCAGTAACTACTTCCACTGCATTCCTTCAGGGTATGCCTCTGCTTGAAATATGTAGAATGCCCACCTTCATCTCCCAGTATCGCGTAGATGCTCAGCCCAGAGCCTATGCTTCCTTTGGGCAAGCAGTCCTTTCTTCTGTTTTTAATTGACATGGATCCCACCTTGCTGGTAAGCCAGTCACCCATTTATGTGATTTCACAGAGAAGAAGAACAGTTTGCTTACCTGTAATGTGACTTTTTGAGCGGTTATCTGTAAGTTCACACAACCCACCTGCCTCCCTTCCTTCCCTATCTGTTATCTTGCAATGGGCATGAAGCTGAGGAGAGTGGCTGAAGCAAGCTGAAGTATGCACAGTGAGAGGATGGAGGCAGGGTTTCTGGCAAAGAATGGTCAGCTATAGTATGTTCTGGAAAGGGCTTCTGTGCTAGTACCAAGACCCATTTGTGTAAATTCACAGATGACCATTTGAAGAACCACACTTACAGGCAACCAACCTATTCCTTTTGCAGCATACTGTCTCTCAACATGGAGGTTTTATTTTGATATCTACTCAGTGCCAGCTCGATGTTCCCCAAATTTATCAAATCATCTTGTAAAGCTAATTAAGGTATAACATAACCTAAAATCAGCAGAGTCACCATATCCAAAGGCAGTATTACATGCTGTGTGAAGAAATACTTTTTGTTGTTGTTTTTCTGAGTCTTTGGTCTATTAGAGTGATTTTGTAATCATAACTAACTAACCAGCATGGTATAGTGGTTTGAGTTCTGGCCTGCAACTCTGGCAACCAGGATCCAAAATCCTGCTTGGCCATGAAAACCCACTAGATGACCTTGGGCAAGTCATACTATCTCGGCTTCAGAGAAGAGCAAAAGCAAGTCATCTCTGAACAAAGCTTGCCAAGAAAACCCAGTTTTCCATAAGTTTTCCATAAGTTGGAGACAACTTGAGGACACACAGCAACAAACTATGTTATGAGAGAGGAAAGAAAAAGTGCTACAGTCTTTTCTGTACAATTTATAATTTAGAAACCTCTATCATGCTGTTACTTTCCTTTTACTTTTTTTAAAAAAACTTCCTAAGTCTTTAGCCATTACATATAAGGAACGTGTTTCAAACTCTTGATCATTTGGCTGACATTTTTAAATCATAGTGATCTTTTTGAAATGGCACAAACAGATCTATACAGTGGATTCTAAATGCAGCACCATACAAGTATAAGTAAAAACTTTACTTCTTTGGATGCCTTATTTTCATCTTCTTTTCTATAATCTTTTTTTTTTTGTCTGTTTCTTTAATTCCAGCACAATAGGATGTCATTTTAATTGAGCTGTCCTGCATATCTCCAAAATATTTTTTTTTGCTGGAGGTTTTTTTTTTTCACAATTCCATGCATAATTGCATGGATGATGTGGGATTTTTTTCTGTGTTACTGGTTGTGAGGACAGTCTCCGGTTGTGGTGTGGCTTTTAGCGTCACCTCTGTGTAGTGAGTAGAGAAGGTACCACGTCATCAGCTGGGACACGTTTTCTTCTCAGCATTGACTTAGTCTACTATTTTTTCCATTCTCTATTTTTAAAAAATAAACCTATCAAAAGCATTATGAGAGAAATGCATTAAAGTATACCACAGCGGTTTTTAAAGCATTGAGCATTGGAGGCAGATTGTTCTGAGGATTTTCTTATTATTTTGGAGGGGGTTCTATGTCAAACTACAGAAAATCCAGACATTTTATGTTGTCAGTCCAAAGATACAACTTCTCATTGGGGTTGTTTGCCAAAGATGTGCTGTTGTTGTGTGCCCTCAAGTTGTTTCTGATTTATAAAGACACTAAGGTGACCCTGTCCTGGGTTTTTCTTGACATGATTTGTTCAGAGGGGGCTTACCTTGCTTTCCTCTGAGGTTGATAGAGTATGACTTGCCCCAGATCACCCAGTGGGTTTCCATGGCCAAATGGAATCATAGTCTAACATTCAAGCCATTAGACCACACTAGCTCCCTTGCCAACATTTGGGTAGGAGTAAAAATTTGATGTCCATGTTTGTTCCCCATAGGGTGGTCCAATGGCATCAGTGCATGGTCTACCATAACTCTTCTCATCTGGGCCCTTCTTCATCAGACAGATCACCCTCTTCCTGCTGCCAGCAATCATGGGTCCTTAATATAACTCCTTTAATTTTGTGTGTGTGTATGATACATATGTATAGGTGGCTTTAGAAATTGTTCTGCCTAAGAAGGACTTTTTAAAATTTGCAATTAAATTTCCAGCTCCCTTAACTTAATATCAAAAAGAAAGAAATACCAGAAATAAATAAAAATAAACATTGTTTTAATTTTTTTAGCTTTACAATTTGCCACAAGACAGAAGTCATAAAGAATACATTAAACCCAGTGTGGCAAGCATTCAAGATATCTGTCAGAGCACTTTGTAATGGAGATTATGACAGGTAAGAGTTACTGAACTTTTTGTCTTAACTATAACTTTCTGTAGCCTGTAAAATCACATAAGCAAAACATTTCTAAGAATTTAGGTCCCTTAGTTGAATCACTTTTTTTGGAAATACAAACTCAGTACAAATTTTTAGTATGTAGCGGAACCATCCTTCACAATTCATTATTCATTGTATCCTTATTTAAGATAATAATCCTATGTATATTAGTTAGAAGTATATTTCTCTGTGTTCAAACAACATTACTTTTGTATCAGTATACTTAAGATTGCAGCATGAGAGATGCATGAAATCAGGTAATATTATCTGATATAGTTCCCGTTTGCTTCACAGATGGTTGATATCCAGATGAAAAGTTGTATTTCTAGAAACAAGGAGTCAGTGCTCTCGTTGCAGTCAGAATATACAGTCCTCCCTCCACATTTGCGGGGTTGATCTCTGTGAATTTGATTATTCATGAAGTACGTGCTTGCCTCCCCATCCCATTTTCCTCCTCCCATCCATGCATTTGTCACCAGGCTTGCAAGGCTTGTGTTTAAAATGGACATTTTTTCCTTTTAAGTGAGAAAAGCTCCCTCCCACTGCTGAAGGCATTGCCTCTCTGCCATGTGGTTGCACATTCTCTGGTGTATTAACTCCTGATTGGTTAGGTGCTGACTTTGCTCCTGCCCCTTCCTTTTCATGATGACCACCAGAAGTAATTAGAACTCCAGAATTCCCCTCTTCTCAGTCTGAGAGCAAAGTGCTGATAAGCCTTTTAGGATGTCTTTTTTCTTCCCCCTCCCAACAGTAGGGCCATAGACAAAGGAATAGGAGAGGGATTGCAGGGGGGGGGTTCATGAGGGTTCTGTGCCCAAAGCCCTCATGAATTGGAGGGGCTGCTGTAGTTCCTGCTCTGTGTTGCTGAAAAGCAAACTGATAATACTTCAACAAAAGTTATTTTTGTTAAATATCCATGAATGTTCTGTCATAACCAAGAATGCATGGCATAAAAATCAACCTAAGAAGCATGTATTGGAATATGCTGGTGTTCTTCATGCCACAATCTGTCATGCAAGTGTCTAACACAGAGGTCTGGAAAGGACAGCCCTTAGCTGCCATGGAACCCCCAAACTTCAATTTTGTGGTTACCAAATCCTGTTGCTGATCCTGTCAAAGCTCTTCAACACCTTCCTTTTAAAATATGCCTGAAAACAATCCAGAACACAAAGCAATGACTAAAAAATTGGCATCTTGACATTCCCCTGCCAGAACTCTCCCTCTATGTCCCTAGGGCCTTTTTTCTCAGCCAACAATAGGAATATGTTGTCACATTTGGTGGGTTGCAATGTGCTGATGTGGCCTGTGAGGGCATATGGGCCAAAATTACTCTCTAGCCACTGTGTACTTGCCCATCTTTGTTCTAGTAAAATGAATGGTGTCATATCTTCTGCATATTGATTACTTGATTCATTTTGCCATATTCGTAAACAAATTCAGGGGCTGGCAGACTGCTGACAGTTTCTGCTCCATCCTGTCTTCCTTCTTTGGCAACTTCAGTGTGAAAATATAAGCAACAATACAAAAAAGCAGAATGGGATACAAAGTTTTAGTGTAGTTGTTTAGCCAGCCAAATCCAGCCATTTTATGTTGGGTTTTGTGTTAGGTAAAGTAAGAAGGATCACCATTTGCGCTTGTCAGAATGAATTACATACTTGCATTCTGCCAAAGCTAAGGATTTCTGCCTTCTTTCTTTCATTTCATTGACAGAGGAAGGTATTTGCCAAATTGGAGAGAGAATGTAACCATCATAATAAACTTCAGGTGTCAAGATTTTTAATTATATAAATTACCCCCAATAAATAAACTTTGAAGAGCCATTTAAACCCTGAGGCAAATTGCCCAGCTTCATTATCTTATCTCTTAATATTTGCTTAAAAGTTGATTTTGATGTGATTAATCTAGACAGAAAGTACAATGCCAACATCATACATGTAGAATTTTGTGGAATAATAATTTTATGTACAGCCCAGGCAAGAACAAAACTTTTAGCACTGCAATTAATGATAACTTAAGTAATGCCACTGGACACTTCTAGGTGTAAATAATTAGTTGCCCCCCCAACCACTTGAGTTGAAATTTTACTTGAGAAAAATAAAAATCACTTGTTTTCATGGATGTTATGAAAGATACCCTAGTTAGGAAAAGGTGAAAAGTATACATTTCCTGAAAATATAGCACTGTAACCAAGCCATATGTTTTAAGAAACAATCTTGATTACATTCTAAGGATGGAGAATACTAAGACCAAGCATACTCTTTCTTTTCTTGAAGAATCTTGATAGTCGTACTAATTTCCTTAATAAGTTATATAAAACTAAACAAAGGGGACAAGGATGCCTCCTTTTATTTTCCTTGGGCAGTAAAAATATTTGACTTTTAAAAGATTCTATTTAGTGATTAAATCAACACCACAGAATGAATAGAGCCCAAATAAATAGATATATTGAGAAAGTTTCCTTTGGATAAATTAAGTTGTCTTTCACAGTTGGTATCCGTTATTTGTCATATATTAGGAGATAATCCTAAATACAAAATGTTGATATTTGATGTGAAATACTTTCCACACCTTTGATATTTTACCTCTTTTTAAAGTTAACAAAGGTGTCAACTTGCCCAGAGAGATTTCTTTAATACTAACCAATTATTTGAAGCCACATTAACATCATTTTGTAACTGAACATAAGCTACAAAGAAGACAACTAGAAATAAATTGTATCCAAAATTATTCTGCTTCTGAAACAGCATGCTTAATATTTCATGTAAAAACAAATATTAGAAAGGAACCATACATTAGAAATCTAGATTCAGAAGCAGAATAATTTTGGATGCAATTTATTTCTGAGTTGTCTTCTTTGTAGCTTATGTTCAGTTACAAAATGATGTTAATGTGGCTTCAAATAATTAGTTAGTATTAAAGAAATCTCTCTGGGCAAGTTGACACCTTTGTTATAATTGGAAGTGAACAAGAAGTCAAAGCAGCATTTTAAGTATTGGTTATGGTGACTGTTGACAACTAACTCAGTCAAGGATTCCTTCAGGAAACAATCAGTTCACCATAAGCTTTTCACAGGACTAGAATAGACTGCAATAGCTGCTCACAAGATCTGTAAAAGTGTCACTAGAATCTTTATATATAACTTTATTATCATTAAAAGGTGGATGTCATTAGTTCTTGTCACTAATCTAACAAGATGATGTATTTATGGTTATGACTATTGGTATATATTATCCATTCATGTGGTTAACTGGGGACTTTGCTGTGGCAAGAACCTTGCTCAATTTACCAGAAAGTTATTTCTCTTAGAGTAGATCTTGTTAGAATAGAGCTCATTAAATCATTTTGTTAGTGTGTTATTTACAGGATATCATTCTTCTGGTTATGATGTATAGTACTAGCATTTCTTGGCCTAAATTCAGTTGTTAATCTCACCCAGCGTAGACCCACTGCATCACTGGGAAACTGATAAATCAACAGTTATGTAAATTTAATTGATTCAGTGTATCTACTCTAATTAGGATTAACAATTCGATTTAGGTCCTTGTGTCTTGTTACTACAGCTGCCTATCAGTCATCCTTGAAATTATAAATAGTTAGTTTGAATAATTTAGCCTACCCTCATACAATTTTGCCTGTGGATGACAATTTGATTGAAGTAATCGTCTTTGATTACTTTCATGTTTGAGCACAAAGCTTCCATAGCATATACAGTCAGCCATCTACTTTCGCAGGTTCAGCGTTTACGGATTTGATTATTCACAGGTTCTTTTATTTTATTTGTTATTTTAAAAAATTCTTACTCTGTTTGTCCCACCACAGAAAAAAAATTTCTCTATAGATTTGCACTGGGGAACCTGGAGATTCCTATAGAGAGTATTTATCTTGGCATTGTTAAGTTCTCCAGTGTGACTCTCTGGCTCATTTCTGCTAGTTGGCCACAGAATCGTGTTGGAGAACGTAGAGATTCCTCGAGAAGTGTTCTAAGGTTTTTAAAAAATAGCATTCGTAATTTTTATTTTTATTCATGTCTTTTTCAAATTTCACTGGGATCTTGCATCCGTAACCCTTGATCAAGTGGAGGGCTGATTGTAATACCATTTCCTTATAGTATGAAAATGCTACAAATTCACACCTCTGTCTTTTTATGTTTCTGCATATGCAATATGTCCCTCTGCTGTCATAGGCCTATCATGGTGTGATAACAGATTGCCCATACCAGATTACTCACACAAACTATAACCATAGGCTCCTGTCACTTGTCTTGCCCTTTAACCTCTCAATCACCTCGGGATTTAATATTTCAGAACCCTAAGGTGGCTATAGTAATAGACCAGTAAATGTGTTCCTTTGTAGGTTCAAATTTGTACAAGACTATTTACTCAGCTTCTCCCTTCAAAATAAATTCCACTTAATCAGAGGTTAACACAAGAACAAAAATCCCAAGTTTATTGGACAAAAGTTTATTTGACACACATTGGCACAATACTTATTTCAGTGTTACTGTTCTGTGCTGTGGCATTTGTACTTTGGAACTCTTTCTTCTGGGAGATCAGTTCAGATGGACTAGATAGTTAACTTTTCATCATTATATGAAAAACTGTTGTTTGCTAACATCTCCCTGGTTTGTTTTTAACTGGATTTTATGTTGGACATTTTGAGATTTTGTTGTACATTTAATTGTGCACCAACTAATGGAAAGACAGTTTAAACTTTTATGAGTTTAATATTGAATCAAAACCCCCAAGGTTATCACCTTTACTGCTTATTCATTAGATATGGAATGCACAATGCAAGTAATAAATTGTAATGTTTGTTACATTATTTATGTTGACAAGCTTCTCATTTATATTTGTATATAGCTTTTCTCTTTTTTATTTGTTTGCAGAACAATTAAAGTAGAAGTATATGACTGGGATAGAGATGGAAGGTAATTGCTTTATTGTGCATTGCTAATTAAATATGCAAAGGGAATTATGTTATGTGAAATTTTATTATAGATACCGTTTGAAAGCTATTATGGAGGTGTTTTCATCAGTTAATCCTAAATATAAAATCTTAATTAATGGAAATTGCATTTTAGTAGGAAAGATATTAATCTGTTGAGCCATACAATTATAGCCTGCACATATGCTTAGTTGGCAGTCAGCTATATAGCAAACTTCCTGCTCATTATGGTCAGAATACTGTTTGTTAGTCCCAGCTAGGTTGCATCCAGTGGATCAGTGTTTGGATGATGAGTTAATACATAGATGACTCCCAATGATTCTTCTCTAGTTGGGGGTAACAATAGGATTTAGGCCTAAGTGTTTTGAGATGCTGATATTGCTTGTGCAGTTGAAAGTTAATAGTACAAAATAATAAAAAGATGTAAATTTTTTTCATTAAAGTTTTAGCCCCCAAAACAGACTGAGAGCTCTTCTTAGAATCTTGAGAATCTTAACTTACATTTTTAAAATATAAGGTCTCACAATGCTTAACATTAAAAAAAAAATGTGATGGCAACAATGTTGGTTGAAATACTCCTTGTTGAATGAATTGCATTACTGATAGTTTTCCATTATAACTCTGATTTGTCTACCTATTTTAACATCCAATGATGATTAAATTTGCCAGGTCAACTGTCACCAGCTCTTTTGTGACATGAAATAAATGAAGGTGTTCTGTTCATATGTTGGGGAACTAAGCCTTGGCATGTTTGTCAAATTTTATTGTTCCTTGAAGAGTTTTACTGAAGACCTGGCTGTTAAATTCAGATTTATATGTGATATTCAACACCTCCATTTCTTTTGCCTGCCAAATACCATGAATGCCCCGTGGACTGAGTTCATGGAGAGATTACAGGGTTTCACAACACCAAATGATAAAATTATGGAAACTTCTTAGGCTCATTTCTAGGAATCCTAACATTTGTATTGGGAATTTATATTGGAAGTATTTATTTTCACTTTTATCCATTAATCTATTTTGTTTCTATTTCTAGTCATGATTTTATTGGAGAATTCACAACAAGTTTTAGAGAATTGTCCAGAGGACAGTCACAGTTTAATGTGTATGAGGTAAATATCAAGACAATTTCCTTTTATATATCTTTGAGTTCAAAAAATAACAGTTTGCACTGCCTACGTATCCTTTCTAACATATGCAAACCATCATTTCCTATAATTTTAACTATCTTTTTCACATGCATGGGAAATTCAGATTAAATGTATAATCTCCTTTGTGTACATTCACACTCTCTGGATGGCAAAAGAGGAACAATCGACACACTCTAAGGTTATTCCCCATGCACCAGTTGACTAAAGCAGGAGTCCAAGATCCTTTTTCTCTTACAACCAATGACTTCCTTCTCTTTTCTGTTAGTTTTTTTATTTTTTGTCTTGCTGGCTTGATGTGTTTTCGCTTTTACTCACCTACATTTAATTAATAAAAATTAAGAATTTTAAGAAATGGAGGGAAATCATAAAAAAGAGAAGAGCTATAGATGATAAGGAGGACAAAGGGGACATGGTTTTACATTTGGAGAAAAATTTAAAAACAACATGCCAGATCTGGTAACTGAGTCTAACTCACTGATTGCTGCCCATCAGATCTAGAGAATAATAAGATTGCCCCAAATCAGATCACTGCTACCCGATGAATCTCTAAAATGAAAGAAGACAGAGTATTAAAAAGAATTTTTATTACTTTGATAGAGAGTGAGTCAGAGGGCTTGATTGCATTAACCCTGCCGCAAATAAATAAAAAGCAAAGAGTAGAACGTGTGGTAAAGAATGAGGCATTTAAAAACACCCCCCAAAAAAGTAAGCTAACCAACAGTATTAAAAAACCTGAGTTACCTCGTCCATCGAAGGATTCAAGATTCTGTTCAAGAGAAAACTTAAGCTGCACTTCAAGCCACGTTGGGGATGGGGCTCCAAAATAGAGAGCAGAGCAGATGTAGGCAAAAGCACCAAATGGAATGTTCAGGCAAATGGAGCTTCTATGCCGTCTTGGGAGATGAATAGCAGATCAGAGCAACATAGCCTTCCTTCGTAGTGTGTGCTGCCACTTAACAACCAGCTTCATTGAATCAACAGTAAAGTAATATTGCAGCTTATGATCAGCATCAATGGACTAATTGTTTACAGTTCATGATTAAAGAAGTTGTAAGCAAAGAAATTAATTCAATTTTAATGCCACACAGTGAATTGCAGTTTAGTGCAGTAGGTCAGGCATCAAATACAAACGCAATAAATTAAAAGTTAATGGATGATTTAATTCAATACATTTTTAAAACCAGTGTCAAACTTGATTATTTACAATGAGTTCTTCTAACAATGACTTTCAAAAATTGATGAATTCAGTTTCAGACAGTAGATAGTAGAGAGCATAACAACAAGTAAATCAGTGAACTCAAATAGGAGAATAGGAATAGTACAGAACAAATCATGCTATGAAGAAGCAATTAGTAAAGAAGGAAAGTGCACCAAAAAAATCAAAGCACTTAGGAGATGTTGAAGCCTTTTCAGAATCAGAAATGGAGTGTAACATATCAGAAAGGGAAGAAATACATCAATCACAATATGCATTGAAGAGGATGATTCCTCAGACATTGATGCAGATAAAGAAAATATATCACATAGACTGTTTGCATTGGAGGAATTTAAGAGCCTATTGAAAAGAGTAGTCCAAACACTAGACTTAGAATTTAGCCACAATGGAAGACAAAGGATAATGACAGAAGAAGCACTGACTACAGAATAGCATCAGTTTTAAAGAAGCCAGTGCCAAAATCAGCAGAAATTTCTTTACTGGAGGTGTTTAGTAAAGTGATAGACTTAGAATGAGATACCTAATTAAATACTGAAAAACGGCTTGGTTACAGCCAAAAGTTATATTTGTATAAAGAGAAGGATATGGAATTCCTCAAAGTGGCCCTAGTGGATGGCCTAACATGATGCTTATTTCTAGGGCCATTATCCCAAAGGAGGGGAACACACTTCTAAAAATATAGTATAACACTACTTTGACATTGAGAAGGAATTCATGGAATCTGTAATGTGACATGGAAAGCCTGTAGGAGCTGGTTCTTCAGCCAGTCAGTTAGCTTAGAGGATATCCCAAGTTGGTGATGTGCTCAGACTGTATTTGTGAATGTTTAAGACCTAACACATTACAAAGGCAGGTAGCAGATTTAGCAACAGTTTTGAGGCCAGCATACCCTCATGTGAAAAGATTTCTAAAGGGGGATATGATGTTGGCACTATCACCTTTGCCTAGATTTCACTTATGGAATTTTAATTTCGTTGTAAATGTATTAACAAAATCTTCTGTTAAACTGCTTAAAAAGACATATTGAAGATTCCTTTCTTTTAACGTGGGTTTCCTGGTATGAGTAACATCCTCAAGGAAGGTCTTAGAGTTAGCTGCTCTTTCCATAAATCCAATCTTGTGCAAGTTTGACCATGAGAAACTGACTTTAACATTAGACCTAACATTTCTACCAAAATGCCTGTTCAACAAGGGAGAGTATCACAATATATATTTACCAAATTTCTGCCCTAATCCAAAAATCCTTTAGAGAGGAAATGACACACATTAAATATGAGGAGAATAGTTAAGGAATATATTAAAGGAACAACAAGCTTCAGACACATGGAGGCATTGTTCATGCCTTTCCATCCTAACACTTTAGGAAACAAAGTGGTGAAGCAAATGATTGCTCAGTGGTTAAAAGCAAATGCATCTTCCTATGTTATGACCATGCCAGGGTGCCACAACCAAAGCATGTGTGGCCTCATTTGACTCATTCTGTGGCAACTAGTACAGTGTATACAGTTTCAGCATTTTTGGGGAATGTTTGCAATGTGCTGGCAGGTGGACCCTTCCTTGTTTATAGGGTATTATAAAATAGATAAGTTCAAATCAGCACAGGCAGCTTTTGGTCAGATTGTGCTGCAAATCAATGAGGAGAATAAATTAGAGCCACACCTTGCCTAACATTTGGGGCTTGGGTAAACCCCAAAAGTGTGTGGTTTTCCTTTCCTTTGCCTTTCAGAGAATAAGAAGGTGGTACTTACCATGAACGTTCATTCTTGGATGGCAAGAAGAACAACCCATCCCCTTCCAATTTTCAGTTGCACACAAAACAACAAAAAAGTAACCATTGGATTTTTGAATGAAACTAATGGAAAAGAGAAGGGAGTCAACAGACATAGCAGAAGAAGAATCTTGGACTCCTGCCTAGTCAGGTGGTATGAGGGTAATAACCTGAGAATGTGTGGTTTGTTCCTCCTGCCATCCAAGAATGGAAATTTATAGTAAGTACCAACCTCTCATTTTATGTGAATGTAGTCAGTATATTTATCAGTTTCTTTTAGAAAATGAAAAACATTTTATTCAATGAATTTAATTTTTCAGAAGTTCTACAAACATCAATGTGTACAACCTTCAAAATTTTATGTTTTCTTACAGATAAACCAGTTAAACAAGAAGTTCCAGACCTATGTTTTAATAAGCCATCAAACAAGTGTTAGCTTTCCTCAGAATAAAACCAGAGGTTTAGTTCAGGCATGCCCACTGTACTGATGGGAGAAAGAAAGGATAAATAAGGGCCCTCCATCCTTACCTAATCAAAACTTGCATTTAAAAGAATAAAAGGGCTTTATCAGATGGCGAAAGCAAATCACACTTAACAGTAGAATAATAGCATCTTTGTTTTTGTTCCTCTTCTGTTGTTCTCCCAGTGGGAGATCATTTAAAAAGCAGTTCCTTTACAAAGGAGGTCATTCATATCATGTGTAAGTCCCAACCAAAGATGCTAAAGGTGTGATTTACCTGCCTCACGAAATAAGCTGTAGGAATATTTGGCATCTCACTGGTAGTTGTCTATTAGCATTAACTGTATTCGTATTGTTATTATATTATTACCTTGTTGTATCTATGAAGAAATGCTCTCCCAAATAGTGGTAGTTCAGTTCAGCAGTAATTACATCACTAGAATATTTCTGTGTTGGCCTTCCTATCAAACAATGTGGAATAAACTTTATTTTTCCATGGAGGTTTATCTTCCCCTTTTGAAACAAACTGCTTTACTGCTGGCATAAATTTGGCTAATAGGGAAGACACATGTAGATATACATTAACTTAGTAATTATCATCATAGATTATCACGTGTATGAGAGACTGAGAATATCTTGCAGTGTTGTGGAAGTAGTATTCCTAGCATTTGTGTGCAAAATTAAAGTACAGTAGACTTCCTTTCTTCTTCTGCATGGTCTCTGTAACTCACACAAATGAGTTTACAGCTTCCAGAGCTGTTATGCAAGCATTTTGGTAGTAGCCTCTCCACCCTGGTCCATGTGAAGTCCCCACCATCGGAAAAAGCAAAATGCCCCTTGCCTTTTCTTTTTGCCTCCACAGGGACTTCTCTCCACTCAAGCAAAACAACAGGAAGTGGGAGAAAGCAGTTCCTTTCAACCCCCGCATCTTTTCTTTCTTTCTTCCCTCTGCGTAAAACAACAGGAAGGCAGGGTTAAAGGAGCACTTGCATGATCACTCCTTCCCTCTTCACTTTCCTATGCATTTACGCCCAGCAGAAGTGACCTGTATTTGCCGGTGTATGAGATGCACCCCATATTCAGAAGGCATTTTTTAGGGGGAAAAGTGTGTCTTTGCACACAGGCAAATACGGTATGTCTTCTCTGAGCTATTTAAGGTTGCTGCTTTTCTTTTCTGAAGTATAATCAAAAGGCTGGTGTGTTGGTGTGTTCTGTGTAATTGAATGTGTCATAATTGGTTGAATTCACTATCTGTGGTTTTATTTCTGTTTAAGAGCTTTCAGTTTCTATTTTTAGGACTATGCTGTTCTAAAACAGCTTCTACTACCTTAACATATAAGCTCCAGTCCATCTTAAACTAGTTGTGATTTTCCATTGGAATTAATAAAGCTTAAGATAGCTGTGCCTAAGATGCCTCATTCATTTGAGTGGCATTTAAATGCAATCTCCAAGTGAGATAGATTATAGCCACAACTCCTGGCAGTCCAGACTAGGATTATACTGACCAAAACAAGCATTAACTCTCAGTTGATGATTCCTTTCTTCCTTTAATCTTGCTACTGTCACTGCTTTGTGACACACAAAGCGGTGCTGCTAAAATTATGTCTGAATTGCTGACTTAATTACAAAGCTAAATACGTTAGTTAGTCATTTTACATCTCCATTCTCAAACTTAAGGCAGGAAGTCTCTAGAAGTCTCCAGATTGGAGGATCCTGAGGGAAAGCTCAGCTATTTTGGGTCTTTAGTGATCTATTTCTGACAGTAAAAAAAGCAGGTGATAAGATCGTGGTCTCCTGGGAATATGCTTTTTTTCTTCGTGGTCCTATCTGCAAGCAGCAGTAAACTAAAAGTATTTTTATTTTACAACATTTGGAACAATCATTAGAGCAGCCAATCAGATCTACTGACATTTTCTATCTGCTTTCCCAGTTGCATCACCTTCTTTGTACTCACTGAGCCTTCCAGATGAGTTACATTTACTTCTACCTAGGTACAAGCATTTCTTTTTGTCTGATTCTCTGTCTCCTAAATTTGCATTCGCCTATCAGTTAATGTAGGAAAAACAAAACCTTTTCTTTCCACTTAAACAACCCTACCTTTGCATACTTCCTTCCCCACATTTCCTGAGCTTGATTTCAAGGACAAGAACTGGTGAGATACTGTACTTTTGAATTTACTCTTTTGCTAGGATCATTTTTGTGAACTAGTGACCACAAGACAGTTAGGAGTAGGAAGGTGAGGGAAAGCAGAGGTTAAATAATTTAATATCACCTTCTGCTGCCTAGCTTGTTAAGGAGGACAGATCAAGATGCATCTCCAATCCCACACAGACTCCATACATATTCCCCTGCCAAACAAATTGGTTAAGGTGGGATTTTTTCTTACAGATCAACATGATGTCTTTCACTTTTTCTCAAGGGCTGGATAAGGTATTCTGAGATAAAGGCCAGAATCCTGTATCAGCTACTTGGTTAAGTATATCTCTCCTGGCCTGAGCCCCACAAACCTGATGGAAGTTCCATTCACCCACGCTCCAGCAGAGTGGATCTCCTTCTCTCTATATAGCTGATGCCCAGTAAAATAGGTTTGTGGGTGGAGTAATGATTGTGACAATAGTGTTACAATCATGGCTAAGAAGGGATCATGAATACAAAACAGTTGCTCAGCTATACTTATCCATAACTGTTTTGTATTCATGATTGCTACTTAGTTACAATTTTGACACTATTATCACAAGTGACTGAGTAGCTGATACAAAATTCCTGGCAAACTTGCTTCGTTTTTGCTGTCCTATAATATATGTGCTGGTGAAGTTGCTACTGAAAATGAACAGTCTGATTCCCTGGGAATTAAATTGCTGGTAACAAACTTCATATGTGAATGTCTAAGTCCAATTTCTTGTTCCAACTACATAGAGCCATTGAAGCAATGGGGTTTATGTAAATATTGATTTAACTTTCAATAGGTGGTTCTTTACTTGGAACTTAAAAATGGATTTCTCATCTTTCCACTAAAATAGTAATCATGACATTGAACAGTAAAACAGCAGGGAAGATGTTTGAGGATTGTGCAGTGTTTGAATGAGTGATGTTTAGATGGGATGAACCCTGGCTTTTAAAACAAGAGAAACATGTCCTTAAGAATAGGTAGATATTTCTCTGTTTTCAGATACATAACAGTTAACATATTTCTATTAACCTACTTTTCCAGGTAATAAATCCAAAGAAAAAGGCAAAAAAGAAAAAATATGTTAATTCAGGAACAGTTAAGTACATGATTTTCCATCTGTTGTAATGTATATAAAGTGAGATATTTTTAATTCAATGTTGTTCAAGAAACTCTAAAGCTTACAAACAGACAATATCTTTATTAGAACCAACCAAAGATTGCAAAGTAGTGAGAAAGCTTTTGTTGCTCTTAATGAAAATATCGAATGATTTGTTGATTTTTGTTTTTCTTATGGACAACCATGGTTTTCTTTCAATTAATGTGAGGAATTGTGTAATGTATTCTGAGAGAAACTTAGTTCTTTATTGTAATCTTACCAAAAATGAACTTTCTGATTCCCTGGGAATTAATTGCTGTTAATAAAGTTCATACGTGATTGCTTGAAGAATAGTGTCAATTTAACTGAAGGCCATTCAAGCTTGCCAAACACTTCAGATGTTAAATGTAAATAGTTTGATTATTTTGCTCAAACAGGACAAGATACTGTATTCCTGTTCTGATTTACAGGACTGGGACAGGAATCTGGCATAAACAAGCCACAACTTATTTAGTTTTGTTCACAGAATAGTGTCAGGTAGTAGCATTGCACAATGCACACTATGCTTATGACTCGTCACTTGTTACACACATTGTACAACAAAAGTGTATCATGCAGCAGTGCAAATCAGGCTGTAGACAGGATTTTCTTGATTTATAGCTTGTACTTATTTTTGCCAGACCATGTGATACTAACAATAATGGTGATGATAATGATGATGTAAAGAAAACGGTTCTCTAAACTAAAAATGCCTTTTTACAAACACATAAGGAGTCTTGTGAGACAGAACTGGCAAGTGGAGGAAAGGAAAGTGTGACAGGAACAGGATGGTCTTCAGACAGATATTTTTATTGTTAGAAGTATGGAAATGCAGGTTGAGTTATTAATGCATGCCAGTTGCAGATATAGTACTTATATTCTTTAGTACAGCACGCTGGAGAAGTTTTAAATAGTGCATGATTCTCAAATACTGTATAGAAATTTTTGTATTTGTGGTCATTTTTAAGATTAATGTTCATTACTTATTCCCTGTCACTTGCTCTCAGGTAACATTACTTTCCTTCCTTGTGGAAACAGAAGTTTCATTTCTTGACTATATAAAGGGAGGGTAAGTGATTCATTACTCTAGAATTATGATATAAACAGTATACTAAAGAAATTGCTATTGCTTGGTTATTTCTTGGAGTAAGAACAATAATATCAGTGTAAGGTTTCATCATGAAAAAGAAAAACATATATGTATAAAATTTATTTGTGCGTATGCTGGTTTTTTGCAAAAACATATTCACAATGTAATGTAAATATAAGTGTATCAGGACCTAGAAGCTGGGACTTGTTTTGTTATACTCCTCTTTCATCTACTGTTCCATTGCATCATTAACAGAAAATAATAAATGTACTTGTTCATAAAACAGTGTATCACTTAGAAATACAGATATTCTGAGGCATACCAAAACAAAGATAGATACACAATTTTATAGAGCATGCTAAAGATGATAAATTCTAGTTCAATGATACATTACCTGAAGGAAATAATCAAAAAAGCATCCTCTTCTATTGGAGATTCTTCTCTCTTGCAGATTCCTTAATTCTATTTTCCCCCAAATAGATACTAATGAGGATCAGAAGACAAATAGGTTGCGCCAGGAAGGCAAGGGAAGCTCATTGATTGAATTCATTCCATTTATAGACTGTCTTTCTACCAAGGCAGATTAAAATTCAAACAGTAAAACAAACAAACAAAATGTGATCGAAGATTGAAAGAGCAACAGTGTTTCTGATCTTGTTTGTATGTAATAATAAACAGTTTGCAAACAAGCTGCAGTGCGTCTTGTCCTTACATTCTCTTCATTTCCTTTTCCTCTTTCTGTTGAACAGCACATGTTGCTCAGAAGCAAATTCCATTTAGTTAAAAAAATGGGTGTAGGGTTGCCATCTCATTTTACATAACATCCTGCTGCTCTCCATCCTGTCTCTAATATGCTACAGACTTCTGGCCCTTTTCATCATGCCCACCCTTGTTTTTTTTCACACCTTCCTTGTTTGCTTTGCTTAATACACAGCCTAAAGAATAGTTCTGGAAAACTCAGCAGCTCACTTATTGACACTGTAGGCGTTAAATGTGTGATCACATTTAATGTATTTTGGTTTTAGTTTGTTTAAATAGCAGCCACAGGGGCCTATTCAGAACTGAGACTATGGTACATGAGGTAAAGCATGTTCTCATAGAGACGTTACCCTACTGAGATGTTGCAGTTTTGTTTTTCAATGGATCTATCTGCAAGTTTTATACAAATCTAATTGAGGTGGTATTTATTTGTGAATTCATATGTATTTTATCAGTATATTAATTTAAAATCCGTGGCCAAAATCATGTATGGCAATTAGGAATGCATAACCTGCAGTTACACACCTGTGACTATTCTGTGCTCTCAATCCCTGTAAAGCCTCTAGTTTAGGGGCTGCTGTGATATCATGGACTTATGGTGTAAAGTGTTTCTTAATTTATTATATGTTAAGGTAATTTGTTTAGGTATACAGTGTATATAAGGTGAGGAGCTGTTGGGAGTGGGTGAGAGAATGGAGTGTTGAGAATGGTGACTGGTAGAATGGCTGAGGGGATTTGAAGAAAGTTGGTGAATGACTGTTGGGATAACAGTTGATACAGTCAGAGTAGTTAGGGTAATTAGAAGAAAGGATTCAGTGAAGCAAGGGTTAGGATTAAGAGTCAGGTTTAAGAATTAATGTATGGTGTTTAAGAGTCTGATTTAGCTAGGAATGGAGCCTAAGAAAGAATAAGAGATGTGTTTTAAATTTATTAAATCAATCTGTTTTGTTATGTTCAACTTCTGTTAATAAAATATTTGTTTTGTATTTATATGCTTTTGGCCTCCAGAAACACTATATATTATAAAGTTTGTATTCAGACACAGGGTCTGCGGTGGCAGCAGTTAATAAAGAGGGGTGGTGTCTGGTTGGGATGTAAGATGCATAATATCTCATACATATATCTTGACAGCATTTGGGAGATCCACAGAGTTGGTGGCCACAGCAGTAGGACAGGAGGAGGTTCTTACATTGGTGGCAGAGGTGGGGACAAGGGAAAACCCTTACTCTTAGTAGTAATGGTGAGATTTATGGAAGTCTTCACATTTGGTGGCAGCAGAGGTTTAGGCAGAGCCTGACACCAGTGGTAACCCCATTCTCAGAGAGGATGGAGGTCTGTTCCCTTGTCAATCAGGATGCAGGCTGCCATTCCCACCCTTCCTTGCATGAGCCATCTCCAGTGTGAGAAGGAATTGTGACAGAGACCCTGTGTCTACCTTTCCCAATGAGGATTGCTCATGAGAGGAAGTAGAAATCCTGAGCGACTGGGGATCAGACCACTATAGATCACAGCAGCTGCTACTGGCAAGTGGGAATTTAGAGGACTGAACCACAATTGACTGCATAGCCCCATAACTACATTGCTTACACATACATAAAGACCATACAGGATTCTGGCCTGCTTCAAAAAGAAACAGTGGAATGGGTTAGTACTGTTTCATCGGGCTGCAATATAGTTTCTCCATTGCAAACTGCTCTTCAACTTAATATGTAGACTTTAAAGTGTGGAATATTTGAAGTATTCCATCATGATTCTTTAGAGAAGTTACTCTTTTAAGTATCAGTTTAATAATGTTTAACTAGTTTAATAACTCTGCTTTTTAAAAGGCAAATTGGTGCCAATGTGATGCTGGGTTTATTTTTGATGGATGCTGTTTGACACTTTTACATACTATATCATGCATATTTATCTAAGTGGCATTCTGTTGGGTTTTCTTAATTTATTCTTCATGTAAGAATAATCATATTTAAGTATCTCACATTTATTTTACTTTATAGGACTCAAATCAATTTTACTGTGGCTATTGATTTCACAGCTTCAAATGGTAAGTATTTTAAGTTTATTTATATTAAATTTAATTATCAGTCCGTATAGTTTTCTAAACTTTTTATCGTGTGAACTATTTTGGCATTGTATTCTTTTATTCGTGTTTGTTTATCCTGGGAACTTGCTGTTATAACATTTTAGAATCAATGTTTCCTTGTGTAAGCAGAAAGATACTTGAGCTGAGGAGATTGGATTTTTATTACTGTCTGTGTTCATACTCCATCCCATCCCACCTGATCCCATGTTGTTTCATTGGATCCCCTAAATCTCAGAAGCATATTTTCTGGTGTTCTGAAAAGTACTCTCAAATATTCTAGCAATGTGGAATTCATTGCCTAAAGATACCCACTCCAACCCATTGTTAGAAAAATGTCTTTTTATTTACCCAAGTTTTCAACTAGTATGTATACATTTAGACTTCAAATGCATTAGAGACTATTAATCTACAATGGCTATGGCTGTGGCTTTATTATTCCTATAAATTGCTTCTAATTTTGATAATATATACCATTTATTATATATAAAACATGTTGGCCAATAAATGGCTCATTATGGGAAATAAAACAAGCCTAATCCTAGATTTCTGCAAATCTACAAACCAAAACTTTGATTTATAATAAAAATATTGAAATCCAAATTTATTATAACAAACATACTGTATTTCTTATGCAACTTCATACTCAAGACTGAGCAAGTATGTAACTCCACTTACATAACATCAGTTGAAAGTCATATCTAGGTAAAGGCCACTAAATAATATGCTTTATTTCAACAGGTAACCCTGCACATTCAACCTCCCTTCATTATATGAACCCATACCAGCTGAATGCTTATGGCATGGCACTAAGGGCAGTAGGAGAGATCATTCAGGACTATGACAGTGACAAAATGTTCCCAGCTCTAGGTTTTGGTGCAAAACTGCCACCTGATGGAAGAGTATCTCATGAATTTGCCTTGGTAAGAAATGGATCTATCATCTTTTTCCTCTTAATCTTATTTACTTGTACAGTGAGCCCTCTACATTTGCAGGTTTGACTTTTAGAGATTTGATTGATTGTGAGTTTTTTCAACTGCTGCACCCCCTCACTTCAGGTGCTGCTTTTCCAGAAGAACCTTCCCTCTCAGAGGTTCTCGTCAGGCCATGCAGCCCTCTAAAAATCCACCTCTGGTCCTCCTCCTCCTTCACTAGCTGCTGGTTGGCCAGCTAAAGACAACTTACAGCTCAGTTTCTTATTACCACAAATCCTCTGCCAGTGCCACCGCACATCTATGGAAGGAGATGGGCAAGAGAGAGGAAGTATAGACCCGCTTCCTTCTCTTTTCCCTGACCTGGTTTGGGCCCTGTGTGCCCATTCTCTCCACCATGCCTCAGCTCCCTTCCCCCCTACACACACATTTTGATATTTGTGATTTTTCCACTTTTGCGAGGGTCCTGCACCCCTATGTGTAAGGTACCCTATTTGCTGGAGTATAAGACTCACTTTTTCCCTGAAAAATACTGTTTGAAAATGGGATGCGTCTTATATGCAAATGTGTCTTATACACCAGGAAATGGTATTTACTGATGTATAAATGGAGTGCATCTTACATGCTGGTGTGTCTTATATGCCAGCAAATACAGTACTTCTTATGGTTATGTATATACTTAACTCTATTCATTCAAGCCTTTCTAGAAAATGTTGCTTTTTTCTTGTATTTTTACATTTGAATCATGAGGTAAAGAGATAGAAAGTGAAAGTTTGAAATTTTCATATTTTATTTAAAAAACTGTCCAAATTTAAGATCTTTTCACTTATAGGCTCTAAATAAAGCACCTTTTAATGTGCCTATCTACTTGGGCCATTTCTGCACTACACTATTATAGTGCTATTATTCCACTTTCAACATCCTCTGGAGTCCTGGGGTTTGCAGTTTAGGGAGGAGCATTCAGAACTCTGAGCTGGAGAGCTCTTTGGCCTCCTTAAACTACAAATCCCAGATGCTGAAATTGGAATAATAGTACTATAACAGTGTAGTGTGGAAATGGCCTAAGTCTTGCAGTAAGTCCCTAAATAACAGGTACCCTTTCTTCCCTATCTGCAATAAAAGTGCCTATGTGTGTTTGCTAAAAAAAAAAAAAAAAGTCCCACGCACAGTTGTTGCTTCATCCAATACTGTAGTGCATGGATGGGGAAACTGTGGCTCATAGTTTTCATGTAGCCCTGAAGGCTGTTTTTGAAGACTTCAGAGTTCCCCAGTGGAGTCGGGGCGAACTTTGCCATGTTTACCAATCTAGGCCTTTTTAGGAACAGGAAAAACCTTTTTCTATGAGGAAATGAAAGTCAAATGATTTACTTGCTGTTAGAAAAATACGTCTTCTAGGCTTAAAATGGACTAGGTAGAGGGAATTTGGGTAAAAAGGCCCCTAGGCCATGGTGGAGGGTATTTTCAGCAAAAGATTTTTCCCCCGAATAATATTTAAAACATTTCTCAAGTGGAAAGTGCAGGGAGGTGCCACCCTCATACAAACAGGGTAATGTCAGCCTCATCCTATGACGTAACATTACATATATAATTTCATAAGCAATATTCATAGCAGTTAATTCTTTATATATGTTTTTACTTACAGAATGGGAATCCTCAGAATCCCTATTGCCATGGAATAGATGGTGTAATGGAAGCATACTACATGAGTTTAAAATCTGTACAGCTTTATGGACCTACAAACTTTGCTCCTGTGATCAATCACGTAGCAAGGTAATGTTTATGAGAGCTATTTTAAGAGCATTTAATATGATGATATTATATTGCCAATATAATTATATTCCAGACTTTAGTTTTAATCTCTGTTGATGTAAACTGATGACTGGTTACTCATTTCAGTAGTAGGATATTGTTTTGTTTTGGAAAAGTATGTTCCTTCTTTTACACTACTTGTAGGCACTTTTCTACTCATCAGAATTTAGAGAACTAGACCTATATCCAATTGCTAATCCCAAGTAGCATAGACCCACTGAATCAACAGATATTTTCTGTGTTGCTCTACCATTTAGCAATTGATTCAGTGAGCCTATACTTGCATCAGTTGGATTTAGACCTTGAAATAGAAAGATAACAGATAGCATCATATGACCAGATAATCTAGTACAGATTATTTAGTGCAGATACAGATAGACTTCAAGTCTGCTTTGTTGTTGTTGTTTATATAATTTTTATTAACATTTCATCCAAAATAAAAAAATAAATTGTTTGAAGTATTTATACATTAATAATTATGTCATATTTATACAATGTTTCTTCCATTTTCTTTATCTGAGCAAATAATTATTATTTTATATATTTATCATGGTCCACATATCACCACATTCCCAACTGGTAGTTGTATCCAGATATATCTTATCTTAACCTTAAAATTAATGTATTTCTTAACTTACACATTGTAAAATTTATCAATCTTATGTACATTATATACATTTATCTGTATTCATTTTTATCCACACAAATAATTGTTATTATACATCCCTTCTTTAATTCTCATTATCAAAAGCAAAGTTAAAGGTTCTATCCAAGTTTATCATATCTTATCCTTGTAATTGAGTATATTTCTTAATTTCACATTACGTAATTTATCATTGATATGTACATTATATACAATTATCTCTATACCATGGTTCAGATTGCTTCTGCTATATCTCTGATTTATTTAATCCCATATTCATTATTAAACACCTGTGTCATGTCACTCACACTATTATTTGTAGTTGTCTATTTAAATTTCCGTTCTCCACCTCTGGAGAAATCGATTTATAGGACCCCAGTCCCCCTCTATCTTTTCATCTGCTTGTCCTCTGAGTCTTTGTGTTAAGTTATCCACTAATTTCATTTCATGCAGACTTTGAATCCAAAGTTCAATGTTTGGTGTCTCTTCTTCCAACATTTTGCGTATTCCATTCTGGCTAAAGTTATCATGTATAATAGAATTTTAGAATACTTTTTCTTTACAGTTTGGTTTAACGTATGTAACATATGTATGCTTGTTGTTTTTTAACTAGCTTCCCATGATCCATCAGTAAGAGACAAGTGTTGCAGCAAATAGCAGTCTCTTTCATGCTACCTTATTATAGCACTTTGATACCACTTTTACTACCACACATATTTAGAATTCTTTTCTAGAGACCTCCAGTGTTGCATCAGACAACAATTTCAAGGATTCCATAGTATGTAACCATGGCAGTTAAAGTGATAATTGTGCAGTGCGCAAGAGAGAGGCCTCTATAGCTATGTGATATGAAAGAGAAAGACGTGATATGAAAGAGAAAGATGTCAGTATTATATTGGCTGTGTATATACTACATACAATAGTGTCCCCCATTGCCTTTTGTTTTTAGAACTAAGATGGAGAGTGGTGGGGAAAGAATGGAGTGCTTGCTACCATACAGTAGCTTGTACAATCATACATGAGATTTTACTCTCCTTTTTAAAAGAAATTGTGGGGCTGACTTTTGGCTGAGTTGCTATGATGATATATATATAGAGAGAGGGGGAGTGGGAAACAGCTTTGAGTGAACATGATTAACCCAATTATAGTAAATCAACAATACCAAGTGGGTTTTTCTAATTATTTTCAATGCTCCATAATGCAACTAAACACTGTGGTATTCCACATATTTTTCTTGCAGCCTTTAAACAGAAATCCTAGATTGCTTGTATACTTTGCCTAATTCTACGTTACAAATAATCTGTCTTGTCCCTTTGCTTTATTATGTCATTATGACTTTAGATATCTATAGACTTGCCAGCTTAACAATGAACTTGTTAAGCATGTGCAAGAATGTCCCATAATGTCATAGTAAATAAACACGCCGCAATTACTTCAGTGTTTCATGTTTGCTTTTTTCAGACTGGGACTTTCTAGCCTATTTTAATCAGCATAGATTTGAAAGCTTTGAAAAGTTTTATTTTCTAACATTAAAATGTCTTGTGCTTCATTTATTTTAAAATGTTTTGTTTTTCTTTTATTTTAGATATGCTGCCTCAGTAAAAGATGGCTCCCAGTATTTTGTCCTTCTCATTATTACAGATGGGGTCATTTCTGACATGGCTCAAACTAAGGAATCCATAGTGAATGTAAGTTATATTTAAACTTGACTGTGGATGAAATTACTTATTAAATTGTATATGTGAACTTCATAATAAGATAACATGAATTTTATTAGCAGTCAGCAACCATATATATCATAAAGGTAAAAATAAATACAGTACAAGGAAAAATGTTATGAAGCAAATACTGCAATCCAGGACCTGAAAAAAATGTAAAGATTAAAAGTCATATTCAATATTCCTCAAACAGGTTAAAAACTGTCACTTAGCTGTGATCTGTGAAATATAGCATCCTTCAAGAGAACTCACAGTAAAATCTCCTTAGAGATGCAACTTTAAATGGAGCATATACATCACCAAAACAGTGATGAAAAAATGAAACAAGATTTTGTATTCTCTTCTAGAAAACTAGAAGGGTGACAACAAGGTTTCTACAAAACCTTTGTAAATCAGCCTCCAAAATTTTTGAAGGCAGACGGTGAAAATAAGATAGAAAAATAACATTTCTGTGTTGGGTTGTCTTAGGATTTTTAAGTAAGGCATACAGTTGTCAGGAACATGGGGCAGACCAGAAAGCTGTGGAGTGCAAGTCTTTGGACACGATTTGTTCCTGCAATTCCAAATCTCATATTCTTTCTTTGACTAGGGAGCTAGCTAAATCTATTTCCATGGACAACAAATACGAAGCAGAGCATAGATGGGAAGAATTTTAACAATTCTTTCTCCATAAAGAGAAAAAGAAACCATGAAATGCCTGAGAATAAAGGTTTTGGAATTCTCCAGAGCATTTATTGGAAACCAGTAAATAGTCCATAAGGCTCAATAAAGTAAAGCTACCCTTCAGATTTAGGGCAGCACCAGCAATACCACATTTGAAAGTCTTCAGATGTTTCTTGGTTGGGGAAAAAATTATGGACACCTTCCAGAGACAATTATACTGCTCAAACAAACTCGCCACTTTTTCTTTTGTCTTTGCTGATATTCTCTTGAGCCTTCCAGTTGAAAGGCTCATGAAACCAAATTCCAAGGTATTTGTAAGAGTCTGCTTGCTCAGTGGGTGACTGTCAAATGTTCATAAGTACTTGAACTTCATTTCCAAGAATATCTTAATGTTGCATTTCATCTAATTTATTGTTACCAGCTCTTTCGTACATCAATAAAAAGAACTGACAGGTTTCTGAGGCTAAAAAAGCCATGGAAAATTAAGGTGGGAATCTTGTTACTGACATATTCTCACATTATTAAATCATTATTTATGATATTTCAGTCCCTGCAGAAGGAGCTATTCAGTATCTCCTTGCACAGTGACATACCTGCACAACGAATAGTGCAACTGACTTTTTCATCACTGGAGCACACCTCCATGGCTAGTTAGCCAAGGACACTCAGGCAATAGGTAGCTTCAATTTTGCAGCCAAGAGAAGAGAACAGACTTCCTTCTCCTTGATTTGCCATGAATCCCTGGAGGCTCCAGTGAGAAGCTGAGCAATTCATTGGAGATCCAAGAATACAAGTTCTTTTCTTCCCTCTTTTTCTACATATTCTTTGCACTTCAAGTTGAAATAAGCATCTTAATTTTGGTTGCAACTCTTTAATTAGAAATATGACTGCACGTGTGATTTGTATTTTCTAATGATGACCTAAAAGAATCTTCTATGTATTTTACCCAGTGAATACAAAGTTAAAACATGCAGAAACAAATAAGGAAAATGAACCAAATAATGTATTCTTAGATATTTATTTTATCATATGAAAGTGTAGCATTTTAGAATTTCCCAGTTCTTCTTCGTGGTCTCTCTGCCTCATACACTAGGAGCTTTCGCGCATGCGCAGTAGCATTCGGAAGATTCTAGAGCTTAGTAGCTTGGTGGGAACCCCTCCCCCATGCCCGTACTGAGCATGCTCAGCCCGCCAAGCCAACGGTCTCTCCTCAGTTCTTTCTCGTCCGCCATTGCGAACGGAAAGTTCTTGGTTTAGTAGTGACTCTTGGCTTTTTTCTTGGCATTTGACTAACGGACTTCAAAATTAGACTTGGTTTTTTGGATATTCGGACTTGGATTTGGTATTTGGATCTTCTTACCCCTCCTCCATTTTCTCTCTGTCTCCTCTTCTCCTTCTACCTGCGCTCTCCACCCTCCTTCTGAGTTCTCCCTTCTTGAACTCTCTCGTCTATGTCGGCCTTGTTTAAAAACTGTGCAACTTGTGGTCATAAGGTCACCCTGTCCGACGGACACTGTGATTGCCTCTTCTGTTTGGGGGAAACCCATAACGTTAAGGCTTGTCCCATTTGCCGCGAGTTTATGGCTCAAATTCTGCGAAACCACTCGTCTTTTTGCTGGGAAGAATCCCTTCAAGTGAGGGAACAGCCTGAGGCTCACTCCGTCATGTCCAAACCATCAACTTCGGGACGACCAATGACCACGCCATCGTTGGTATCGGCGGCTGCCATATCACCAACGTCAATGGTACCGGGCCTGGTACCGTCCTCGAGGCCACCAATATCATCCTTACCGAGGATTCCGAAACTGCCATCGGCTACTTCGACTACTCAGGAAGCTCCTGCAGGCTCGCAGGCAGCGACCACCTAGGCCGCTTACTGCCGCCCAGCGTAAGCGACCTGCTTCCCAAGAAGTGTCTAAGGAGAAGGAGAAGAAAAAGAAGAGGAAGGAGAAGCGGCGTTTGCCCTCCAAGGCGACCCGCCTTCCCACACCTCCCCCGACTCAGCTCTCTGGGGACCCAGGCAAGCATTTCGGACCCGCGAGAAGTTCTCAAGGTGTCAACAAGGAGCAGACCGCCACAGTCTTGCCCTCAGAACCGCCTGTTCTTATGGTTGCGGTATCCACGCTCGGTCACCCTAAGAGGGTGGGCTGCCCAGAGAAGTTCCGGCCCTACATCGGGCCTCGCCCAGTCATTGGATGGTGTCTGGCAGGAGCGAGTCGCGCTCCCCAGAACGCAGAGTGAGGCGTCAGTCACCACGCCACCGGGACGTCTACTCCGAGATGGCCCAGTCTTGCCGTTCGACTGACTCACAGTTCACCTCTGCATTGCACATCGGGAGGTACGGTCGGGGGCATGTCTGGCGAGAGTACCCGGGTTCGTACCCGTCTTACTCTCCATCCTATAGAGAAAGGTACCACCGAGATGCGAGGCGTTGGTCCCCCTATCGGCGGTCCCGTTCGCCTTCCCGTGAGAGGTACCATCATCCGTCTTGGCTACGCCATAGAGTTTGGAAGTATATCTCCACAAGGCGTCTACTATTCCACCCCGGCCAGCTCGGCTCTGCTGCAAGAGATCCAGTCCCTGCTCCAAAAGGAGCGATCGAGAAATTTCCGTCCTCGGCCAGAACCACCGGCTTCTTCTCCCGGTACTTCATGATACCGAAATCGGATGGAACCCTGCAGCCTATCGTAGACCTCAGAGGGTGGTGAACGAGTACATCCGCCCCACGAGGTTCAAGATGGTCACTCTGTCTTCGATCCTGCCATTCCTTCGGCGAGGGGACTGGTTCGCCTCCATCAATCTTCGAGATGCTTACTTCTACATCGCCATTCGCCCACAGCACAGATGGTACCTATAGTTCTTCTTCGTGGTCTCTGTGCCTTCATACACTAGGAGCTTTAGCGCCTGCGCGGTAGCGTTCGGAAACTTCTAGAGCTTGTTCGCTTGGCGGGAACCCCTCCCCCACGCCGGTACTGCGCATGCTCCTCCCGCCGAGCAACGGTCTCTCCTCAGTTCTTTCTCGTCCGCCGCCGCGTACGGAAGGTTCTTTAGTTTGTTCCTCTCACGTCGTGCTTGGCTGCTGTTTTTTCACGGTTTTACGGACTTTCGGACTGTCTTTGACCTCTCTTTCGGACTCCCCCTTCGGCTTTCGTCTTTTTGGATTTCGGAGTTTGGCGTTTCTTCGTCTTATGTCCGCGCTCTTTAAGAAGTGCGTGTCCTGCGGCCGCAAGGTTGCCCTCAACGACGGCCATAAGGAGTGTCTCTTCTGGTTTGGGCGAGTCCCAAAATCCGGACTTGCCAAATTTGTAGGGATTTACCCCCAAACTCTTCGCAACCGCTCCGCGAGACTCAAATCTTTTTGTTGGGAGAAACTTGGGGCGAAAACGAGACCTCCACTTCCAAGATGGCCGACAAGAAGACGACCACGCCATCGACGGTATCGGCGGCTGCCGTCCGTCCACCTCGTCGGTATCGGGCTCGGTACCGGCGAAACGCCGATCTCGCGTTACCGAGGATCCCGAAGCTGTCGGCGGCTGCCAAGTCAGCTAAAGGACCCTCGACGGCGAGGAAGGCTGAGGCTCCCCTTACGGAGACGCCTGCAAAAAGCGCCCTGCTCCGGACGGAGGCAAGGGCAAGGAGAAGGAGAAGAAGAAGAAGAAAAAGGGAAAAAGAAGCGCTCCCCGGCTGGGACGCTCAACTCCTACTCCTCCTCCTACTCAGCAGCCTTCCAAAGGGCGAGGCGAGTCCGTCGACCTCTCGGAGGATGAGATCGAGGACGTTCCCCAACAGCGCCCGGACTCGCCTGTGGCAGACCCTCCAACCCTGGTGGGGGAGCGCCACCGCCCTCTTAGCCGTCGCAGGTCGGCCGACCTGCAGCAGAGAGAGCCCTCTGCTTCTCCGGAGCGGCGTTCCCCTCCTTCAGGTCCCGGTCCCGCTCTTCCGAGCGACCGGTGGCCTCGCCGCCTCCGAGGGAGACAAGAGAGGAACAACCTCGCTCGTCTGCCTCAAGATACACCTCGGCGTCCTACGTGGCCAGGTACGCGAGGGAATCTGAGTGGAGAGAGCGCCCGGCCTCCTATCGGTCCCATTCGCCATCGTACCGGGATCGGTACCATCGTGGCCCGAGTCGCGGGGGAGACCTTCCGGAGGTCCCGGTCACCTCGTCGACAGCGCGAATCGCGCTCGCCTAGAGGGGACGAGGCTCGGTACCGTCGACGCCGAAGCCGATCTCCGTCGGACCGCCGCTCCTTCAGCCGCTCTCCCTCCCCTCATATCATAGGGCGAGGGAGCCTTCACCACGGTATCGGGCGATATCGCCACCTCCTAGGGTCACGGCAACGGCGACGCGCCCTACGGAGTCGGTGGTGACTGAGCGGGCTACGACGACGTCAGCCTGCCAGACTACCCCGGTCACCACCAAGAGGGTGAAGTCCGTGGTCAGCCATCCCAAGCGGGACGCTGCTGCTACCACCGCCCCGGCTGCGGAGAAGCCTAGGAAGGCAACACCTGCGGCGACTACGAAGGAGCCGGAGAGCGAGCGGCGAGAGGACTCACCGAGCTCGGAGTCGTACGACTCGAGTGCGGAGTCTGAGGTGTCTGAGGCGGCCTCCCAGGAGTCTCCTCCGTTGGGATTGGGGACCCGATCCCAGATTCTGCTCCAGAGGACGTCCACCAGTTCTTGCGATGCTGCTCCGCATGGCCACTACCCTCGGCCTTAAGATCGCCGATGCGGAGCCGGAGGATGACGACCAGCCTTCTCCGTTTTCGAGGAGAAGCGACCTTCCACGGCCCCGCTGCCTCCCTGCCCGGGTATCCAGACTGGTGAAGGCCGCCTGGGATAGACCGGCCTCGGCTCAGCCGATACCGCAGCGGTTAGAACACCTCTACAGGGTGCAGAAGGATAACGCCGGTTATCTATTTAATCACCCTGCACCGAACTCTGTGGTCGTCGAGTCCGCGCAGAGGGAAAGGCTCCGGCAGGCAACACACCACCCCGCCGGACAAAGAGGGCAGGAAGTTGGACGCCTACGCAAGGAGGTTCTATTGGCTGCCTCCTTGCAGATCAGGCTGTCCAACACTCAGGCTTGCCTCGCGGATACCTGAAGAAGGTGCTCGATCGCCTGCAACCAGCGATGGAAGCGGTACCGGAGGACATCCGCCAAGCCTCCTCCGTGATCTTCAATGAGGCTATCTCCATCGCTCGGCACCAGATGGCCTCCTCCCGGCACGCAGTGGAGATCGCCTCCCGGGTCATGGGGGGATCCGTCGGCCTCCGCCGCCATGCTTGGCTTCGACCGGCCGACATCCAGGAGGACACCAGAAGGAGGATTAAGATTTCCCCTTCGACGGTGAAGGCCTATCAATTCGTCCACAGACGAAGCTTTGGACAATCTCGTCAAGGCGAGACTGACCGCAAAAAAGATTGGGCTACAGCCGGCCACGCAGACCCGCAGGGCCTCCACCTTCCACCACCCCTGGCGACGACTTCCACCTCGTCGTTCCAGCGTTCGGCCCAGTCTGGACAGTCGAGACCGTCCTCCGGCTCATCGGCCAGACGCACGATTAGGCGGCGCCCGCCTTCGTCGAAGAAGCCCCTCCTCCGAGACAAAGTCTCGGTTTTGACGTGTCTGGCAGGACCCACCAATACCCACTCTTCAGCCTACCATCAGCGCTCGGAGACCGACCGACTCTCGCTCGACACCTAGCGGAGTGGCAGTATGTCACTACGGACTCTTGGGTGCTTTCCATCGTCCGTCTTGGCTACGCCATCGAGTTTCCAATTCCTCCTCGCGGCGTGTACTACTCCACGCCGTCGATTTCGGCCCTCCTGGAAGAGATCCAATCCCTCCTCCAGAAAGGGGCGATCGAGCGGCTCCCGCAAGAGGCCAAACCACCGGCTTCTTCTCCAGGTACTTCACGGTACCGAAAGCCGACGGGACCCTCCGGCCGATCCTAGACCTCAGAGGGGTGAACTACTACATCCGCCCCAAAAGGTTCAAGATGGTCACGATACCGTCGATCCTACCCTTCCTACATCGAGGGGACTGGTTCGCCTCCATCGATCTCCGAGACGCATACTTCCAATCGCCATTCGCCCGCAGCACAGACGGTACCTCCGCTTCGCAGTCGACGACACCTGTTACCAGTACAAGGTGCTGCCGTTCGGACTCTCGACTGCCCCAAGGGTCTTCACCAAGTGCATGGCCCCGGTGGTATCCTACCTGCGGACGAAGGGCCTTCCCTCTTCCCCTACCTCGACGATTGGCTGGGTGGCGTCCTGCAAACAGAGACTTTACCACGACGTCCACATGACGTTGTCACCCTACCCGCCTTGGTTACGAGTGAATCCGAAGAAGTCCCACCTCGAGCCGGCGAGGATCTTGGACTTCATCGGGGCGACGCTCGACTCCCACCTCCGCCAGGGCGTACCTACCAGAGTCTCGAGCACAAACCTTATCGGGCCCCCGCTCACGCTCGACGGCCCCGACGTTATCTGCGAGAAGCGTCCAGCAGCTCTTGGGCTACATGGCTGCGACGACCGCTGTGACATACCTCGCCAGGCTGAGAGCAAGACCTCTTCAACACTGGTTCGTCCGCATATTCCACCCCCTGCGAGACGAACAGACACTCCGACTGCAGCTGCCGGGAGACGTCCGCTATCCCTCCGATGGTGGCAGTCGCGACGCAACTCATGTCAGGCATGCCTTTCCAACAGCCGACACCGAAGGTGACGGTAACGACCGACGCCTCCCTGTATGGATGGGGGGCCCACTGCGGCGATCTCAGAGTCCGCGACAGATGGACCGACGACGAGACCGCTCTCCATATCAACGCGCTGGAGCTGCTCGCCGTTGGAAAGCCCTACGGGCGTTCCGCCATGCCGTGGCGGGGCGCACGGTCCTGATTCTGACGGACAACACCACCGCCGTCTGCTACATCGCAAAAAGGTGGGACTCATTCCACGACCCTGCTCGGACATCGCGCTCGGCCTGTGGGAATGGTGCATTCGCCTGCACACGCATCCCGTGGCGGTTCACCTGGCCGGGCAGGAGAACACCACGGCAGATGCCCTCAGCAGAGACACCTCATCCCATCACGAATGGTCTCTTCCCGGGGAGGCGTTCAGACTGATTCGGGACCGCTGGGGGGAACCATCGATCGACCTCTTCGCGACCAGGGAAAACGCGAAGTGTCGCCGATTCTGTTCCAGAGCGGGCCACGATCGTGCCTCCATCGGGGACGCTTTCCAGTTTCCGTGGACCGGGGAACTCCTCTACGCGTTCCCGCCGTTCCCGCTGCTCGGCCGGACGATATCGAAGATCCTCGCCGACCGAGCCGACGCGATCCTGGTAGCCCCGTACTGGCCGAGACAACATTGGTTCGCACCCCTGCTACGAGCCGTGCGAGACGACCTGCTCCGGTTGCCACCGACACCGGACCTGCTCTCCCACTCCGGCGGCCGAGTCCTCCATCCGGACCTGCCACGTGGCCCTCCATGCCTGGAGGAATCGCACTGACGATCCGTGCTCGGTACCGTCCTCGTCGCGGCCAGGAAGGAATCCACCCGTCGCAACTATCAATACAAGTGGCGACGCTTCCTGACCTTCGCTAACGAGAGGAGTGAGCCGGTATCGCCCGCGGGGCTCTCGACCGTCCTGCACTTCCTCCTGCACCTCCGGAACAGGGCCTGGCGTTTCCATCCCTGAAGGTGTATCTCTCCGCGATCGTGGCATACCAACCGCCACGATCTGCTGCCTCGGCCTTCTTCAGGAACGATACCGTTAAGCGGTTCCTGAAAGGACTTCATCATCTCTACCCGCCGGTATCCGCCGCCACCGCCGTGGTCCCTCGCTGGTGCTCTCGCAGTTGACGAAGCCGCCCTTCGAGCCGATGGCGACCTCGGATGACAGGCTCCTGACAATAAAACCGCCTTCCTGGTAGCGGTGACCTCAGCGAGGCGAGCGGGTGAGATCACAGCTCTTCGTTCCGATGAGCCCTTCATGGTCTTCCACAGGGACAAGGTGGTCCTGAGACCTGACACCCTCCTGCCAAAGGTGGTGTCCAGTTTCCATCTCAACCAGGACATCATCCTGCCTGCCTTCTTCCCGAACCCGACGAGACCGTTGGAGCGGTCCCTCCACTCCCTGGACGTGCGTCGGGCATTGGCTTTCTACAAGGACAGGACTGCTTCCTTCCAAAAGACGCCGCATCTCTTTGTTTGCTATGGGCGACGTCGGAGGGGCCTAAAGTGTCCACCCAGCGCTTCTCCAAGTGGGTGGTAAGGACTATTCAACTGGGGTATGAGCTCGCGAGGAAGCCTCCGCCAGTCCTGCTTCGAGCCCACTCCACCAGAGCTGTGGCTACTTCTGCGGCCCTCCTGCGAGGAGTTGACCTGCATGAACTCTGCCGTGTGGCGACCTGGTCCCAACCATCGACCTTCGTGCGCCACTACAGGCTCGACTGCCGGTCGCGCAGAGATGCCCGGTTTGGACGTGAGGTGTTGGCTTCCGTGCTGTAGGACCTGACCCGCCGTCCGACCGGTAAGGACAAGTCCCCAGTGTATGAAGGCACAGAGACCACGAAAAAGAAGAACAGGTTGCTTACCTTAATGTGGCTTCGAGTGGTCATCTGTGCCATCATACACACCCGCCCTTCCTCCCCTCTTTCTCAGGTCCCTGTGGTTCCACGGCGGACGACAGAACTGAGGAGAGACCGTTGCTCGGCGGGAGGAGCATGCGCAGTACCGGCGTGGGGGAGGGGTTCCCGCCAAGCGAACAAGCTCTAGAAGTTTCCGAACGCTACCGCGCAGGCGCTAAAGCTCCTAGTGATGATGGCACAGATGACCACTCGAAGAACCACAGTGACAGGTAAGCAACCTGTTCTTCGCGGTCGACGGCACATGTTACCAATACAGGGTGCTACCGTTCGGACTCTCCAGCGCACCCAGGGTCTTCACCAAATGCATGGCCCCCGTGGTATCATATCTGCGGATGAAGGGCGTTCGACTACCCCTACCTCGACAACTAACTGTTGGTGGCGTCCTGCAGGAAAAGCTCTACAGCGACACCCACCGGACTTATTCTTCTGACCCGTCTCGGTCTCCAGGTCAATCCGAAGAAGTCACACCTCAAGCCAACAAGGGTTCTCGACTTCATCAGAGCGACTCTGGACTCTGTGTCAGCAAGGGCATACTTACCAATGGAACGCGCACGGACCCTTCGTCGGGCTGCATCCGCTGTCTTAAAGTATCAGCGAGGAGAATCCAGCAACTCCTCGGGTACATGGTTTCGACCACTGTGGTGACCTACCTTTTCCGGCCCCATGCACGACCACTTCAACACTGGTTCGTCCGAGTCTTTGATCCACTCCTGGACGACCAGAGACGTCCCCTTCGGATCCCTCGGCAGATGCGTCGCTCCCTCCTATGGTGGCTATCCTACCGACATCTGCTGTCAGGGATGCCGTTTCGGGAACCATCTCCTCAGCTCACGGTGATGACAGACACCTCCCTGTTCGGATGGGGAGCACATTGTGGTGGTCTCAGAGTCCAGGGACGATGGATCGACGACGAGACCGACCTCCACATCAATGCCCTCGAGCTAATCGCCATCTGGAAAACTCTGAGGGCATTTCACCACCTGGTTGCGGGCCGCATGGTGCTGATCTTAACAGACAACGGCGACCTGTTATGTCAACAGGCAGGGAGGGACTCATTCGACACCTCCTCACCATAGCCCTCGAGCTCTGGGACTGGTGCATTTCACTTCGAGTCCATCCAGTAGCAGTGCACCTGGCCGGCCAGGAGAACACCACAGCGGACACCCTCAGCAGGGACACATCCTGCCACCTTGAGTGGCCCCTTTTGAGAAAGGCGTTCCAGATGGCACGAGACCGGTGGGGCGAGCCGATGATCGACCTCTTCACCACCAACCAGAACACGAAGTGTCGCCAGTACTGCTCGAGAGCCGGCCAGGGTCGCGGGTCCATCGGCGACGCTTTCCAGTTCGAGTGGACCAAAGGGTTCCTCTGCGCGTTCCCTCTGTTTCCTCTCCTGGGCCAAGTGGTCTCCAAGATCCTCGTGGACTGAGCCAACATCGTCCTTGTAGCCCGTACTGCCCAAGGCAGCAGTGGTTCGGACCCCTCTTTGAGGCCGCTCGCGGTCGACTCCTCAGGTTCCCGACAACGCTGGACCTCCTGTCGCACTCCAATGGTCTCATTCTCCATCCGGACCTGCCGCTTCTGGCTCTCCATGCTGGTGGATCCTACCATCCGGAACATCTTGATCACGGCCAGGAAGGAGTCGACACGTCGCAACTATCATTACAAATGGCAGAGATTTGTTGCCTTTGCTGAAGCACGACAGGAGCCGGTATCGCCTGCCAACTTGCCTACCGTGCTCCATTTCCTTCTACATCTTTGGCAGCAGGGCCTTGTGTTTCCTTCCCTAAAGGTCTACCTTGCTGCTATCATGGCTTATCAACCTCGGGGGTCTCCATCGGTAGCTCTCTTCTGTGATGCCACCGTGAAACGGTTTATGAAGGGCCTGCAACACCTTTATCCACCGGTATCGCCGCTGCTACCACCGTGGTCACTCTCCTTGGTGCTATTGCAGTTGACGAGACTGCCCTTCGAGCCCATGGCAACTGCGGAAGACAGGCTTCTCACCATCAAAACTGCCTTCTAGGTGGCTGTCACCTCCACCAGGCGGGCAAGTAAGCTGACAGCTTTGCGGTCTGACGAGCCTTACCTTGTGTTCCACAGGGATAAGGTGGTTCTCCGTCTTGACATTTCCTTCCTGCCAAAGGTGGTGTCGAATTTCCACCTCAGTCAAGACATCATCTTGCCAACCTTCTATCCAGACCCGACTACACCCTTGGAGTGATCCCTTCACTCCTTTGATGTTCATCGGGCCTTGGCCTTCTATACCAACAGGACTGCATCTTTTCATCAAACCCCACACCTTTTCGTGTGCTATGGCAGGCGCTGAAGAGGCCACAAGGTGTCCACTCAGCATTTCTCCAAATGGGTGGCCCAGACAATCCTGCTGGCATATGAACTGGCCAAGAAGCCTCCTCCAGCCATGCTCCGGGCTCACTCCACCAGAGCCATGGCGACTTCAGCAGCTCTCCTGCGAGGAGTGGATCTGCAGGAACTGTGCCGTGTGGCGACCTGGTCTCAACCATCGACCTTCGTGCACCACTACAGACTGGACTGCTGGCCACGTAGAGATGCCCGTTTTGGACGTGCAGTGCTGGCTTCCGTTCTCTAGGACCTGACCCACCATCCAACCGGTAAGCTACAAAGTCTCCTAGTGTGTGAGGCACAGAGACCACGAAGAAGAAGAACAGGTTGCTTACCTGTAACTGTGGTTCTTCGAGTGGTCATCTGTGCCCTCACACACGCCTGCCCAGCTGTCCCCTCTGTCTCAGGTCCCTTATTGGTGGACTACAGAACTGAGGAGAGACCGTTGGCTTGGTGGGCTGAACATGCTCAGTACGGGCATGGGGGAGGGGTTCCCCAAGCTACTAAGCTCTAGAATCTTCCGAACGCTACCGCAAATGCGCGAAAGCTCCTGGTGTGTGAGGGCACAGATGACCACTCGAAGAACCACAGTTACAGGTAAGCAACCTGTTCATATAAAAAATTGTACAATTTAACACCATTTTAACATAGTATTAAAATTATGCAATGATAATTCTGCATCTTTTTTTCAAAGGCTTCAAGGCTTCCAATGTCAATAATAATTGTGGGAGTTGGACCAGCAGAATTTGATGGTGAGTATCCTGATTTTAGAATGGGTTTCAGAAGGTGTTCTTGTAGGTATCAGTTCAATTGGGAGCCAGTTCATGGAACTGGCAAAATAACAGTTCTGAATGTTTATTTATGTTTATTCTGTTTAATAATTTTTATCCTCCTTTTCTTTGTAAACTGAACTGAGATTAGCATACATAAGAAAATATGATACAAAACATTAAAATGTGAAGAACACATTTACAAAAATCAACTATGAACTTCTAATATGGAAGTAATAGCAATTCAGGACAAGTAATCTGTTAAAAGCCTTTGGAACCTTCTTTGTTCCAAAACCTTGGAAGAATAAAATCTTGGGGTCTGGAAAATCTCTCTTGCGAGGTCATTCTCCAAAGTGAAAGATCCTGTACTTGATGGCTGCTGGCTGCTTCTCATTTACCAGTGACACCTGGCACCATCAAATGGAAAAAGCATATAGAAAATAACATCTAGAAGAATGAAGATATTAAGGTGGTGTGCTTTAAAAGTTAAACTAAGGACTTTTAATCTGTAGTGAAACAGGTAATTAGAGCAAACAAACAAGATGAAAAGTAATGTGTTCTAAGCATTTTATCTAGCCAACAGCCTGGCAGTAGAATTTTGTACCAGTTGAAGTTTCTAAATGCTTTTCAACAGAAGTCTATAATAGGGTGTGTTGCGGTTGCCCAAACTGTATGTATTGCGAGCGTTAATGATAGTAGCAAGGTACAACTTTGTTAAGAGGAGTCAGAGATGTTATATCAGATGAATACCTCCTGGCCTCAAGGTCAAGGAGCACTTACAATCCAACCTTTTAGGAAGGATACAACTCAGCACATCCAGATTCACACAGATGGTCCATTCACCAGCAATATTTCCATATTATTTAGATAATCTTTCAACTTGACTTCTACTGAACAGCAGTATGGCCACAACAAACAAAGCCTTGCTTTTTCTTTCTCAGACTGGAATGGCAGCTCCCCACCGCCAGGTCTGCCATGGTGTCTTACCATTTTATGCACAATTTTAGCCTTCCCTAGAAACATCCCCTTTGTGTGAACAGAGTAAAGCCTTTCAGTTGTTAATTAAATTCCCTTTAAAGAGTCATGGATGGCCACAATCAGTGAGAATCATTCAGTTGAGACCGAATGTATGAAAAAATATGTATAAGCTTTGTTAAAACAGCAAACAGAATAATGTATTGGTTTAGTATGTATGTCTAAGTTCAAACAGATTTTTAGAGTGTGTTTTAACAATTCTGTAACTCTTAACAATAGCATGAGGGCACAGGTCTCTCTCTCTCTCTCTCTCTCTCTCCCCACACACACACACACACACACACACAAAAGCCCTCTAGCTTCCCTCTTTGCCAAAGGCTATTTTTCCCAAATCTAGGCTACTCTCTGGCTAGATTTAACAATAAGTTGATTTCTCTTCTGCCCCTTCTCTAGGCTTTTTTTTAGAAAACAACTGTTCTCATTCAGTGCCCCTCCTTGGTTAAGGGGAGAACTCTTTTTTGGCTAAGGACTCTCAGCCTTTTCTCCTAAAGTCTGACTCTTCCAGAAAAATCCCTCTCCCAAACCTGTATGTCTGCTGTAAATACATTCTCACTCGGGGCCTTTCCCCCCTTTTTTTCCCTACTAAAAGGGCTGAGTTTTCCTCTGGAGTGGCCATTCTGGTTGCCTAGCAACCTGTTGATGGGCAGCTTTTCTCCATTTAGGATACCACTCCACCTATACTCCATCACAAGCAGTTTCTTGGGTTTTGTAAGATGAATTATTTCATGTCTGGGACCTTGTCCCTGAGCAGGGTTGGACAACGGTGGAAGCCTAGGAGACCACATTAGCCCCCCAGAAGATCTTGGAATCTGCCACATCCTACTATACCTACGCCAAAAAAATAAAATATTAAAAAATGTCTTCAAATACCCCCAAATGATCTCTAGGGGCCATGGGGGGTATTTTTACCATGTTTTAGGGCCCTCCTGGACCATTTTACCCCAGGACACCCCCTTTTTTAACAACTGGAAGTGAGTAAATTTACAGCGGGTTTAAAATTTTTTTAATTTTTTAGGAGCATCCTCTTTACACAAGGCAATAATGCAGATATAGTTAGATGACCTTGTTGCTTAAATTAATCATTGATCATGAATCATTGATTTTTAAAAGTGATCAGTTTGTGAGTTAACTGCATTTTATGGACATTTATAGATGTCCACGGGAAATTTTGAAATATTATTTTGTTAATGTATTATGTGCACATAAAAATTTTTTAGGCTTTAATTAATTATTTAACTGGTTAGATTTTTTAAAAGATTTTGTTAATTGTGGCATTGACAGTAAACTTATAAAACGGGATTTGTCTTTGGGGTTCCAAAAGCCCAAGAACATGTAAATGACAGGGTTATTTGGTCTTGCTTGAACCTAAAGTGAGTAAGCCCACCAACAGCATGATCCACCATATTTTTTCCCCCTAAAATATATTTAATGCATAGGAAGAAAAGAAAAGGATAGGCACACATTTTTTGGTTTTTTTTTTTCCCAAGTAGTTCTGTGTCATACTTAAAAGGTGAAAAGTTGGTCCTAGGTCTGAAAAATGTGAAAACTTTGATTATATTAAACCATGTGCTTTGATTATGTCATCTCTTAATATAAAGTATGCTGTTGGTAATAAGCAGCAGTTTTATTCCTTACCCCACTTCCAAACTATTTACTATCTTCCATTTATTCTTTATATTCTATCACCTACCCCCCGCAGCTCTTGCTGTCAAAAGAAGTGACCTTGAGCAAATAGTATATTACAGCTTCAACAGACAGCATGTGAAATGGGAATAACCATGCTTCTTCTTTGTGGTCTTTGCCTTCATACACTAGGAGCTTTAGCGCCTGCGCGGTAGCGTTCGGAAACTTCTAGAGCTTGTTCGCTTGGCGGGAACCCCTCCCCCACGCCGGTACTGCGCATGCTCCTCCCGCCGAGCAACGGTCTCTCCTCAGTTCTTTCTCGTCCGCCGCCGCGTACGGAAGGTTTTTTAGTTTGTTCCTCTCACGTCGTGCTTGGCTGCTTTTTTTTGGCGACGTTTCCGGACTGTCTTTGACCTCTCTTTCGGACTCCCCCTTCGGCTTTCGTCTTTTTGGTTTTTGGAAATTTGGCGTTTCTTCGTCTTATGTCCGCGCTTTTTAAGAAGTGCGTGTCCTGCGGCCCCCAAGGTTGCCCTCAACGACGGCCATAAGGAGTTCTTTCTGTTTGGGCGAGCCCCACAATATCCGGACTTGCCAAATTTGTAGGGATTTTATTTCCCCAAACTCTTCGCAACCCCCCGGAAAACTCAAATCTTTTTTTTGGGGAAAATCTTGCGGGCGATGACCAAACCTCCATTTTCCAAGATGGCCGACAAAAAACGACCACGCCATCGACGGTATCGGCGGCTGCCGTTCCGTCCACCTGTCGGTATCGGGCAACCCCAAAGAAAACGCCGATCTCGGCGTTACCGAGGATCCCGAAGCTGTCGGCGGCTGCCAAGTCAGCTAAAGGATCCTCGAGGGCGAAAGGCTGGGCCCCCCTTCGGAGACGCCTCAAAAAAGCGCCCTGCTCCGGACGGAGGCAAGGGCAAGGAGAAGGAGAAGAAGAAGAAGAAGAAGAAGAAGGAAAAAAAGGGCGCCCCCCGGCTGGGGACGCTCAACCTCCTACTCCTCCTCCTACTCAGCAGCCTTCCAAAGGGCGAGGCGAGTCCGTCGACCTCTCGGAGGATGAGATCGAGGACGTTCCCCAACAGCCCCCGGACTCGCCTTGGCAGACCCTCCCCCTGGTGGAGGAGCGCCACCGCCCTCTTAGCCGTCGCAGGTCGGCCGACCTGCAGCAGAGAGAGCCCTCTGCTTCTCCGGAGCGGCGTTCGACCTCCTTCGGCCCCGGTCCCGCTCTTCCGAGCGTCCGGGGGGCCTCGCCGCCTCCGAGGGAGACAAGAGAGGAACAACCTCGCTCGTCTGCCTCAAGATACCCCTTTCGGGCCTCGGGGGCCAGGTACGCGGGGGAATTGAGTGGAGAGAGCCCCCGGCCTCCTATCGGTCCCATTCGCCATCGTCCCGGGGGTGGGTCCATCGTGGCCCGAGTCGCTGGGAGACCTTCCGGAGGTCCCGGTCACCTCGTCGACAGCGCGAATCGCGCTCGCCTAGAGGGGACGAGGCTCGGTACCGTCGACGCCGAAGCCGATCTCCGTCGGACCGCCGCCCCTTTCGCCGCTCCCCCCTCCCCTCGATATCATAGGGCGAGGGAGCCTTCACCACGGTATCGGGCGATATCGCCACCTCCTAGGGTCACGGCAACGGCGACGCGCCCTACGGAGTCGGTGGTGCCCAGCGGGCTACGACGACGTCAGCCTGCCAGATTTTCCCCCGGTCACCACCAAGAGGGTGAAGTCCGTGGTCAGCCATCCCAAGGGGGGACGTGCTGCTCCACCCCCCCGGGCTGCGGAGAAGCCTAGGAAGGCAACACCTGCGGCGACTACGAAGGAGCCGGAGAGCGAGGGGGAGGATTTCACCGAGCTCGGAGTCGTACGACTCGAGTGCGGAGTCTGAGGTGTTAGGCGGCCTCCCAGGAGTCTCCTCCGTTGGGATTCGGGGACCCGATCCCAGATTCTGTCCAGAGGACGTCCACCAGTTCTCTGCGATGCTGCTCCGCATGGCCACTACCCTCGGCCTTAAGATCGCCGATGCGGAGCCGGAGGATGACGATCCAGCCTTCTCCGTTTTCGAGGAGAAGCGACCTTCCACGGCCCCGCTGCCTCTCCTGCCCCGGGTATCCAGACTGGTGAAGGCCGCCTGGGATAGACCGGCCTCGGCTCACCGATACCGCAGCGGTTAGAACACCTCTACAGGGTGCAGAAGGATAACGCCGGTTATCTATTAATCACCCTGCACCGAACTCTGTGGTCGTCGAGTCCGCGCAGACGAAAGGCTGGGCAGGCAACACACCCCCCCGCCGGACAAAGACAAATTTGGGACCCCCGGAAAGGGAAGGTTTATTCGGCTGCCTCCTTGCAGATCAGGCTGTCCAACACTCAGGTTTCCCCGCGGCATACCTGAAGAAGGTGCTCGATCGCCTGCAACCAGCGATGGAAGCGGTACCGGAGGACATCCGCCAAGCCTCCTCCGTGATCTTCAATGAGGCTATCTCCATCGCTCGGCACCAGATGGCCTCCTCCCGGCACGCGTGGAGATCGCCTCCCGGGTCATGGCGGGATCCGTCGGCCTCCGCCGCCATGCTTGGCTTCGACCGGCCGACATCCAGGAGGACACCAGAAGGAGGATTGAAGATCCCCCCTTTCGACGGTGAAGGCCTATTCAATTCGTCCACAGACGAAGTTTTGGACAATCTCGTCAAGGCGAGACTGACCGCAAAAAAGATTGGGCTACAGCCGGCCACGCAGACCCGCAGGGCCTCCACCTTCCGACCACCCTTTGGCGACGATCTTCCACCTCGTCGTTCCAGCTTTCGGCCCAGTCTGGACAGTCGAGACCGTCCTCCGGCTCATCGGCCAGACGCACGATTAGGCGGCGCCCGCCTTCGTCGAAGAAGTCCTCCTCCGAGACAAAGTCTCGGTTTTGACGTGTCTGGCAGGACCCACCAATACCCACTCTTCAGCCTACCATCAGCGCTCGGAGACCGACCGACTCTCGCTCGACACCTAGCGGAGTGGCAGTATGTCACTACGGACTCTTGGGTGCTTTCCATCGTCCGTCTTGGTTTCGCCATCGAGTTTCTCGATATTCCTCCTCGCGGCGTGTACTACTCCACGCCGTCGAGTGGGCCCCTTTCCTGGAAGGATCCAATCCCTCCTCCAGAAAGGGGCGATCGAGCGGCTCCCGCAAGAGGCCAAGACCACCGGCTTCTTCTCCAGGTATTTCACGGTACCGAAAGCCGACGGTACCTCCGGCCGATCCTAGACCTCAGAGGGGTGAACTACTACATCCGCCCCAAAAGGTTCAAGATGGTCACGATACCGTCGATCCTACCCTTCCTACATGAGGGGGGCTGGTTCGCCTCCATCGATCTCCGAGACGCATACTTCCATATCGCCATTCGCCCGCAGCACAGACGGTACCTCCGCTTTGCAGTCGACGACACCTGTTACCAGTACAAGGTGCTGCCGTTTGGACTCTCGACTGCCCCAAGGGTCTTCACCAAGTGCATGGCCCCGGTGGTATCCTACCTGCGGACGAAGGGCGCTTCCGTCTTCCCCCACCCCCGACGATTGGCTGTTGGTGGCGTCCTGCAAAACCAAGACTTTTCCACGACGTCCACATGACGTTGTCACTCCTGACCCGCCTTGGTCTACGAGTGAATCCGAAGAAGTCCCACCTCGAGCCGGCGAGGATCTTGGACTTCATCGGGGCGACGCTCGACTCGACCTCCGCCAGGGCGTACCCCAGAGTCTCGAGCACAAACCTTGTCCCGGGGCCCCCGCTCACGCTCGTACGGCCCCAAAGTTATCTGCGAAAGCGTCCACAGCTTTTTGGGGTAATGGGGTCCAAAAGGCCGCTGTGGCATTCCTCGCCCGGGGTGAGAGCAAGACCTCTTCAACACTGGTTCGTCCGCATATTCCACCCCCTGCGAGACGAACAGACACTCCGACTGCAGCTGCCGGGAGCGTCCGCTCATCCCTCCGATGGTGGCAGCGCCGCAATCTCATGTCAGGCATGCCTTTCCAACAGCCGACACCGAAGGTGACGGTAAAGACCCACGCCTCCCTGTATGGATGGGGGGGCCCCTCCCGGGGATCTCAGAGTCCGCGACAGATGGAAAAAGAACGACGAGACCGCTCTCCATATCAACGCGCTGGAGCTGCTCGCCGTCTGGAAAGCCCTACGGGCGTTCCGCCATGCCGTGGCGGGGCGGGACGGTCCTGGGTTTTGACGGCAAAAACCACCGCCGTCTGCTACATCAACAGACAAGGTGGGGCTCATTCCACGACCCTGCTCGACATCGCGCTCGGCCTGTGGGAATGGTGCATTCCCCCTGCACACGCATTCCCCTGGGGGGGTTCACCTGGCCGGGCAGGAGAACACCACGGCAGATGCCCCTCAGCAAAACACCTAAACCCCTTTACGAATGGTCTCTCTCCGGAGAGGCGTTGGGTAAATTTGGGACCCTGGGGCGAACCATCGATCGACCTCTTTGGAAAACCCGGAAAAACGAAGTGTCGCCGATTCTGTTCCAGAGCGGGCCACGATCGTGCCTCCCCTCGGGGACGCTTTCCAGTTTCCGTGGACCGGGGGAAATTTCCCCTACGCGTTCCCGCCGTTCCCGCTGCTCGGCCGGACGAAACGAAGATCCTCGCCGACCGAGCCGGGGCGATCCTGGTAGCCCCGTACTGGCCGAGACAACATTGGTTCGCACCCCTGCTCCCCGGGCCCTGCGAGACGACCTGCTCCGGTTGCCACCGACACCGGACCTGCTCTCCCCCTCCGGCGGCCGAGTCCTCCATCCGGACCTGCCACGCCTGGCCCTCCATGCCTGGAGGATATCGCACTAGACGATCCCGTGCTCGGTACCGTCCTCGTCGCGGCCCGGAAAGGGAAACCACCCGTCGCAACTATCAATACAAGTGGCGACGCTTCCTGACCTTCGCTAACGAGAGGAGTGAGCCGGTTGCCCCCCGGGGCCCCGACCGTCCTGCACTTCCTCCCCGCACCTCCGGCAACAGGGCCTGGCGTTTCCATCCCTGAAGGTGTATCTCTCCGCGATCGTGGCATACCAACCGCCACGATCTGCTGCCTCGGTTCTTCAGGAAAGGTTCCCTTGCGGGTTCCGGGCTTTTCTCTCTCCCCCCGGTATCGCCGCCGCTACCGCCGTGGGGCCCCCCGCTGGTGCTCTCGCAGTTGACGAAGCCGCCCTTCGAGCCGATGGCGACCTCGGATGACAGGCTCCTGACAATGAAAACCGCCTTCCTGGTAGCGGTGACCTCAGCGAGGCGAGCGGGTGAGATACCCCCTTTGTTCCGATGAGCCCTTTATGGTCTTCCACAGGGACAAGGTGGTCCTGAGACCTGACATCTTTGTTCCTGCCAAAGGTGGTGTCCAGTTTCCCCTCTCAACCAGGACATCATCCTGCCCCGCCTTCTTCCCGAACCCGACGACACCGTTGGAGCGGTCCCTCCACTCCCTGGACGTGCGTCGGGCATTGGCTTTCTACAAGGACAGGACTGCTTCCTTCCGACAGACGCCGCATCTCTTTGTTTGCTATGGGCGACGTCGGAGGGGCCTAAAAGTGTCCACCCAGCGCTTCTCCAAGTGGGTGGTAAGGACTATTCAACTGGCGTATGAGCTCGCGAGGAAGCCTCCGCCAGTCCTGCTTCGAGCCCACTCCACCAGAGCTGTGGCTACTTCTGCGGCCCTCCTGCGAGGAGTTGACCTGCATGAACTCTGCCGTGTGGCGACCTGGTCCCAACCATCGACCTTCGTGCGCCACTACAGGCTCGACTGCCGGTCGCGCAGAGATGCCCGGTTTGGACGTGAGGTGTTGGCTTCCGTGCTGTAGGACCTGACCCGCCGTCCGACCGGTAAGCTACACAGTCTCCTAGTGTATGAAGGCACAGAGACCACGAAGAAGAAGAACAGGTTGCTTACCTGTAACTGTGGTTCTTCGAGTGGTCATCTGTGCCATCATACACACCCGCCCTTCCTCCCCTCTTTCTCAGGTCCCTGTAGGTTCTACGGCGGACGACAGAACTGAGGAGAGACCGTTGCTCGGCGGGAGGAGCATGCGCAGTACCGGCGTGGGGGAGGGGTTCCCGCCAAGCGAACAAGCTCTAGAAGTTTCCGAACGCTACCGCGCAGGCGCTAAAGCTCCTAGTGTATGATGGCACAGATGACCACTCGAAGAACCACAGTTACAGGTAAGCAACCTGTTCTTAATTCACAATGTGATTGCTGTTGATAGATACTGTTTTCAGAAGTAAAAGTGAATTGTCTGATACTGTTGGAATATCCAGTCCCAGCTGTTTGCTGGGAGTTTAACAACTCCTGTGGTTAGGTCATAAAAGGATTACATAAATTAAGAACACAAAAACTGTAAGAACACAAAAAATGTCATATTAAGTTTACTTAAATGAATTCCAAATATGAAAGTAATGTATATGTTTATTATTCTTTTTAAGCCATGGAAAAATTGGATGGTGATGAAGTAAGACTATCTTCAAGAGGAGTATATGCAGAAAGGGATATTGTACAGGTGAGGTGAAAAGTAATTCCATCTAGCAGAACATTTCAAAGTCTGTGCATGCACACATCTGTGTGTGTTTTGTTGTGGTTCACATGCAAGGTTCTAGATTGCTACAGATAAAAAGTGGGGGTTGGTCAATTGCCTCTAAAATGTACTTGACATTATTGGAATCCCTCTAGAGTGTGTTCATGTTACATTAGTTTTTAATAAATTGCCATTTCAGAAAGGATTATGTAACATACATTTTTATAAGAGGATTTAATTGAAAGGTCTTTCCAACTTAGGCAATTTCCACACTACACAGTTATAGTGCTGTTATTACACTTTCAACATCCTTTGGAATCCTGGAGTTTGCAGTTTAGGGAGAATTCTGAGCCAGACAGCTCTTTAGCCTCACTAAACTACAAACCCCAGAATTCCACAGGATGTTGAAAATGGAATAATAGCAGTATAACAATGTAGGACGGAAAGGCCCTTAGTGTTTCAGTGATTCCAGTTCTCTATTCTGTGAGTTTCATTGGATGGCATAGCTTTATAACTATAAAACAGTTAATGAAAAGAGAATGCCACAGTATGTAACTCAGTGCTTGATATATGTTATATTAATCCTTGAATGAGGAAATCAGTAATATATCTATGAGGGCTCAAGATATGGCAAAAGTGTACATTAAGGCCAATCCTGTGGATGGAGACTTTGATGCTATTTAAATCAAGGTACCAAGATAATGACAAACCCATCATCTACACCAGAGGTGGGCAATCTGTCACAATCTAAATATTGTGGGACTGTAATTCCCATCATCCCTCACCATTAGATATGCTGGCTAGAGTTGATAAGACTGACAGTCTAGCATCCGGAGGGCTGTGTTGCCACTCCTAATAATCTATAGTCTCTGCTCATAACCAGAAACCATAGAGATTTATTCTCAGCAATCTAGCTTCGGTATTGAAGTGATTAATCTTGGCAAGGTACATCTCAAACGCTCAGACTCACATCCTGTTTAGCACTTACAAGTGTGTTCACTGGACTTATGCATTTGTAACTTTTCAGTAATCATGGATAACAAACATTTCCCCAAACATACCTTAATAGCCAACAGCCATGCTGAGTGATGAAGGTTTGTTCTACTGGCAATCTGCAGTGTGACAGTCAGAAATAGGGGCACTGTCATGACTCTTTGTCACACTGCAGATCACTGATGGGAGGGCGATGGAAATGTCATCCTACTCTGCTCACCACCAGAAAAGAGCTTTGTCACTCAATGTGGCTGCTGGCTCTTAAGGTATGTTTGAGGAGTTGGCTCAGGAGACTGTACATATGTATGCTTCTGTAACAACATCTGTGATGTAGTATCTTGGCCTCAGTGTATAAGGATAATGATGTCACAAAGAAAAAAGAAAGAAAACAGACAAACTCTTAAATCCTTAGATTTAAGTAACCATGCAAGTGAAAATAATCTAAGGGCACTAAACTAAGGAGATTTTTCTGCAGAGGAAGTCCCAGAAATATTTTCCCAAGCCTACCTGAGAGCTGAGAGATTTCAGCCAGCCCACCAGCACCTCTCTTACTAGTCCCACTCCAAAGCACACTTTCTTTGTACATTCCTTCATATGCCCAGTTGAGTATAGGAGACGTGGGCTATCATTGCTGCTCTTGCTGCCACCATCAGAAGAGATGGCCAATATATTTCTTAAGGGTGACTGATGTGCTGACCAGTGTCTTTTCAAGATATTGTATTGACTTGTGAAACATTTCTGGGCTTTTCCCTGCCCGTTCCAACATGTGGGAAACTTGGAAGGAAAAAACAGGATCAGTAAAAAGTGTTTTCAATAAGCAGTGTTAGACTATTTTCTTGCCAAATTTTATAAATGTATTTTAGGTTATAGCAGTAACCTAAATCAAAAAGAACTATAAGAAACATTTAGTTTGAAGGCTATTTTATTTTATATTCTACATGAATTGAATAATTTCAAATACACTGAAGAAATTTTGAAAGTGATTACGCATACATTTGCTTGGGAAAAAAAGGCAGTAGAAGATTACTATATGTTGTAAAGAGCTGTAAACACCTGTATTTTGATTCTGACCAAGTTGATGTCCTGTTTTGGAGACATCTGTAATCTTAAGGTTTATTTTCATCAGTACTATTTTATTTTAACTGTGTTTTAAAAACAGATTTAAATTAACATTGTTAATGTTTAATTTTTAAATTTCTAAAAAAATTTTTTTGCTTTGCCCCCCCTTTGAGTTTTTTAATTGAAATTGTGAGCCACTTTGGGTCTCATATTGGGAAGAAAGACCAGATATAAATAATAAAATAACATACATACGGTTGGCCTTCCACATTTGTGGGTTAAGCATTCACAGGTTTGATTATTATATTACTGGGGGGAGGGAATGGGATAGGAGAAGAGTGCTTGCACATTCGTTCACTCATGCATGTTGAGGGAAGTGGATGGGATGGGAGGAAGGAGAGCATGCATATTTGCTCACTCATGTGGGCGGGAGGGGAAAAGGGATGGGACAGGAGGAGGGAGGGCATGCATTTTCACTCACTTGCTTACATACATAGGCAGGCGGTGGGGAAGAGGATGGGATGAGAGGAGGACACACATGACTGGCAAGGGCAGCAGAGGGAAAGGTATGGGACAGAGAAGGGAGGGCATATGTATTGGCTTACTTGTACACACAGGAAAGGAGACAGGGATGGAATGGGTGTCTCTTTTCTCCTTCCTGCTCCACTGTCCCATGCCCTTCGCTCCTCCTACCCATACAGATCTGTGAGCGAGGAAGCAAGGGAGTACACATGCAGCTGGACCCAGCCACTCTGCCAGTACAGGTCTTTTTCTGTGTGTGTCTGATTATAGTTTGGTGACTTAAGATATTTGTGGGGGTCTTGAGCCCCTAATGCCTGCAAAAGTGAAAGGCCAGTTCTATTAAGCCGAGACTTTATTTATCTAAGACAAGAGGTGCTATTGGTCAGCAGAAAAGCTGAACCAGATTTAGGTGGTCAAAGTGTTCTCCTAAAAGCAGGGTCACAATTGGGGAGGATTTCTGGATGTGTAGCTCAGAAGGAAGCACTCGTGCATAGCTTAGCAAATCTACCAGTTGTACAGTTCCCCGTAGAAGACAGATCTGGTCATTATCCAGGTTGACATCTAAGTGATGGAATGTACAATGACTTCAAACGGTTTTCAGAAACTGCAGTTGACACAGAATTCTAAATGGTTTAATCCACACTGACTACAGGTTACTTTTCTAGCATAGTTCTTCATTTCCAGGCAATATTAATAATTGGCTCTACAGCATCATACAGTTTAGAACCAACAATTATCAACAGCTCAGGGACTATTAATGGCTGCTTAAATTGGTCAGCCTACTGAAGTATATATATTTAGCATATTTTGATGGAATATTTTTCTATGATGTTTGATTTCATGCTGTCTGTTGATTTTATGGTCTTTTGACAGAAAAGTAGCCAGTAATAATAATAATAAAAAAGGTGATTAGAAGAGGATACACTGTAAATATTAAGACAATATTTTATATTTTAAAATAAATGTTATTTTGTTTCTAGACATAAAAACATTCATTCTGTGTGATGTGACAATAGCAGCGCTAAAGAATGTCTCCCCCATTTCATTTCATTTCAGTTCGTACCATTCCGAGATTACGTTGACAGAAGTGGAAACCACATATTAAGTATGGCCAGACTTGCTAGAGATGTCTTAGCTGAAATCCCAGACCAATTTCTCTCCTACATGAGAGTCAGAGGAATCAAACCATCTCCTGCACCACCTCCGTATACACCACCTATTCATGTAGTGCAGACTCAGATATGACCACACCAGATGATTAGTGATTTTCACAAACCATAAAGCACTGCTAAAGAATGTGCTACGATACAGTGGTGCATTTTGATGGGCCAATGAGCTGAGGCCAAGTGTCCAACTCTGTATGCAGCAGGAGATTCTAGTGGGCTTTGGAGCAAAATAAGTTAACTTCATATACCAAAATGTCAAATCTGGTTGCATGCGCAACTGAACAGCTTTTATGTATGAGGAGCAAAATGATGATGTTTGTTTCTGAGTTTGTTTGTTTATTTTTATTTTTTAAATTTGTAACAGAAAAGGCTATTGTCATGTTTCTGGAGAAAGCACAAATCACGGGTTCTATTCAGAAGTCCTTGTCTTTCCTGATTTAAAATGTACATACAATGTGAATGCAATTCCTATGTATCAATGTTTACATGTTACTACTTTTCAGATTTAACTACTTTTTTATAATTAATCTTAAGAATTTGGAATATTGAATTGTCTTCTATCTTGCAATAGTAAAATCCACAAGAGAAGCAATATCTCTCTGACTGATTGTCCAGACAAATACGAATGCCAGACTAAGGATGGAAAGTAGGGCAGGGACATGGGACAAGTGCGTTCATAGGTCTTGATAATAGAAACACCTCACTCAAGTGCTCAGTTAAGAATTCATCTGAAATATTTGAGAATAAGCTTCCAAAATGTGAATACTGTAAGATATGTATTTTTGCAAGGTATTACTGTTACTGAAATACCTGGCGTTTACATTTTTTTAAGACTGATTATGCTGGCATAATAAATTTGATCAACATAGTGTAATCCTAGAAAATTTTTGAGTGCTATAGCTAAGTTCATGTAACGTGTAGAATATCTTGCATACAGTAGAGCTTTGGCATCATTGCTTTTTGCAGGTGGATATTTTATTATGAGTGACATAAAGCTCTTATGCAAATTGCCATTTGATGTGAAGCTTGTTGTAATTGTTCACTCAAAGGGATGCTGGCTCATTTTGAGTTGGCTGTTGAAATTGTCACACTGCCACATAGGGCACACAAGTGGTAATATATTAATTGAGTTACAGTTGCACATCTGTATTGCTTTGTGCACAACCTTGTGTAAAGAAATACTCAAATATTTTATGATATGCCTGTTCTTATTCTGATTATCAAATGTTTTTGCATGTACAGTTTTTACAAGAAGTTCACATTTTTGTGAGTATTTGTGTCAAAACTTTTAATTAGAACAAATGGCCTTAAATCTCACAAATACTTTGGAAATGATTGTGAATTGCCTTCAGATACTGGAAAAAATGTTTTACTTTTGTGTCAAAGTTGTAATTGCCTTGTAATGTGTAACTCTTTTTTTGGCACATAACCTGTTTACTATTTTATTTACTTCTATATATAATATACTGATTAGTATTAAACTAAGGTGCATTTTTAAGCATGAAAGGGGCTTTTTTTGTGGGAGAGTATATATACAACATCCATAGAATATTATGTAATTCAAAATCTTCCATTTTTAAATATATTAAAGATCCTTAAAATATTCTCATATTGAAAATTGCTTCTCTGAATACTGTAAAATTGGATGCAGGACAAATTGATTTATCAGAAAACCTCAATGCTCATCAAATTAGCCACTCTTACTAGAAACATTAAATATGCCAAAATAAGGTGTTTTTTCCCCAGTAGAGTGGATAAATATTTCCAAAACCTTGGAGGAGCTCTTTACCCACTGGAATAAACAAATCCATGGAAAAGACATTAAAAGAAAACAGGACAACAAAGTTTGCCAAGCACTAAACCAAATGAAAGATCCTTCTGAACTAAGGAATAATGGGAAACAAAAGCATGTCTTCACCCAGTATGAAATTACACAGTAAAACTTCTTTTAGAAGGCTCCCAAAGTCTAGAAGACTCCCAAAGAATTTTCCTGAGTTTGTATTTAAGTGTATTTCTAACAAAAATCAAAAAGGCAATTTTCTAATGTGTCAGTTGGGATTTCTCTGTAATACACCAGATTTCTTTTTATGATATAGGTTGCAAAAATTCTGTCACAAACATTTCTAATACAATTGATTCTTTCACTTAGGTGATGTCATATCTAAGCTCAAGTTTTTTCAAGCTGTATGTAGCAAATTCTGTGTCAAGTAAGTTGTCTACCTCACTAGTCAACCTGCAAAATTGTTCTTTTACCATGTTTTTTAAAGCCAGTTTTAGGAATTGGTTCTAATACATTATCTGGGCATTTCGGTAGTATATATCCCCAAATGCCTTGGCATTAACGTATATTATAAAATGTTGCTGTCAAAACATGAAATAAAATGTTTCTAGTCTGGTTTATTTGAAAGACCCTTAATGACTAGGTATGTCTGATTAAGGTACTACAACTTATTTTACCATGATAGTTGCCTGCATCCTACTCCTGTTAACCATTTCATAGATTTTGAAATGAATGGAATAAAAGCTAAAGTGATATGCCCAGAATTGAGAAACTAAATGATGCATTTTTTCCTATACTTTGCAATCTTGCTCCACTAATCATTAATGCTATATTCATTACAGTCATTGCTGTGTTATAAAGAATATGTTCATTTGAATATTCTAATGCCTGTATTCTGATGTGTGTATGTGTGTGTTGCAGTGGGAAAATGCTGTTGTACAGCTTAACTCCATGTAGGCACCTTTGAAGGTGTCATGCCCTGGGAAGCCAGTGTTATTGTAAACTATTGTGATGGCTCTGTAGTGGTGATACTTTCATAGCACAAGTTCAAGTTTGTGATGTTTCACAGAAGAAAATGTAAAGCAAGATATTTGACCTAGTAACTAACAGGAAAATAGGAAAGGTGGAGCTGGAGTACTATAGCCAGTGGTGTATTTAAGTCTTTTTCTCCAATCTCAAGTCAAGTCTCAGGTCTCTACCTTCAAGTCTCAAGTCCTTAAATATACTTTCAAGTCAAGTCTCAAGTCTGGGAGCCAACTTTATACTCCAACCTATATTCCAGAATTTCTGGACAGAGTCAAATACAGTCAGTTTTAATATAAGCAGAGTTGACCCTCCACATTTATGATTTTGCCATCTGCAGCTTTGGAAGTGGGGAAATAGGATCCTTCTTATTCCCCCTTCCCAAAGCCAGAGGTTTTTTGTCAATGAGCATAAAAGAGTCTGCAGCTTCAGAAGTGGGGAGTAGGATCCTGCTTACTTCCCATTTCCAAAGCTGGAGGATTTTTCAGAAGTAGGGAATAGGATCCTTCTAACTCCCCATTACTGAAGTTTCGAAAGCTTTAGAAGGAAGGATCCTTCCTCTTCAAGCCCATTGCCTCACACGCTTGCTGTTCCCCTCTGAGAAATGCACCCCGCAATCTGGAGTGGGTCTGCTCTTAGGAAAAGTTTTAGAAATCTCTGATATGCAGCAGGGACAGGCTGCTGAGCAGACCACAAACCTGCCTCAAGTCCAATGCCTGACCCATTAGCTGTTCCCATCTGAGCATGCGCTCACACTTTGGGCTTTAGACAGATTTTCATTTGACCAGTAGGCAAAAAGAGATGGAAACATTGTTCAAAGTCCTAAGGTTTCTAGATGAATGCGTTATGTTACTGAGCCAAGGGCAGCAAGTCAGTTGCTAAAAATATACAAGTCTCGAATCAAGTCAAGTCAATGTATCATTATTGCAGAGTTGAGTCCGAGTCGAGTCATTGAGGTGACTTAAGTCTGACTTGAGTCTGAGTCAGTCGACTTGGTTCTATATCGCTGGCTATAGCAATATATTCTCATTGTTCTGTTACTGAACAGGTGAGAACACTGAATTCTGAGTGAACTGCAATGGAGGAAATGTGAGTTATGGCTGTTGAAAGTTCCCTGGAGAAATGAGCGTGACTATCTAGGCCAGGGAAGATGTGAGTGTTTATGGTATGTATGAAAGAGGCTGTGATTCTGCATCACAAAGATGTAGCGTAAAAGCAGACACAGCACTTTTTAGCTGTAGACCCATCAGTAGTGATCGGTGGAAAATAGCGGACATTGGAGAAACACCTTGCTGTGGTTCTATAGTCAGGCGAAAAACAATATGACATCATCTGCTGAGACTTTCCTTTATTGCTCTCCGCTCTTCATTGGTTCTGAAGCTCAAATATGGGTTGATAAATATGGGGGATTGGGGTTGATAAAGAATTCTGACCTCATTAGCAACCAATAAAATGACATAATTGTGAAAGTTGAACTTGTGCCATTGTAGGTCACTTAATGCCAGCCAGAAAATGAACCATCAGTGGTAAGGAATCATTATTTGGCTTCTTATCCAAAATCACTACACAGTACCCTACAAGAGCTTACCATTATGTTGTTTCCAGGGTTTCACAAATGGGGGCACATTTGCAACACACATTTGTAACATGTTTCTCCCATCCGCAATTATTGCTAAAGTTTGTTCTGCCTCTGCTGTACTATAGTTTCCCCGAAGACAGAGGGACAGTGATTTAACAGGATGTATTTCCAGTTTTTAAAAGGGTAGGGGAGCTTTTTGGCATTGGTGCTTTTGAGAATCACTGGGGATGGAAGTATTAAATTATTCTCCTCAGAACCCAAAGCAGTCTCTCATCCCACCCCAGTAGTTGTGTACTCAGTCCTGGCCCTAAAGCCAACACCACCTGTTGCACCAGCTATGGGACTGAAAAAGAATCTACACCTCTTCCATGCATGAAAAATGAGGTGACACCAACTTATTAAGTTGTGGCATTTCTAGTCTTGATCATTAACACCAATGTGTTCCCCTCTTTTGCTATACTACTGCTCAGAGCAATAGACTAAAAGAAAACTTTCCCCTTAGTGGTTCTAAGCCTGCCTGGAAGAATAGACATAAAGATATACCAGGGGTACAAAACACAAATTCTGGCTGTGCACCAGAGATGGCTCGAGAGAAGAAGGGGGAACATCAGGAGAACTGACCTAGGAAGAGGGAGGGTGCATGATTCCCTTGTGTAATCACTCACCTAGGCAGTGGGGAGGGGAGGGGAGGGGAGGGGAGGGGGAGCACAATGAGGGAAAGTGTGTGCATTCCCCTGTACAATCACTCACACGGGGGCAGGCTGACGGGAAGGGGAAAGGAGGTGACAAGGAGGGAGTGCCTGTACGTGCATTCCCTCCCGTGTGCAAGTGGATGGATAAAGGTGGTAAGGGCCAAAGTTTGGGGAGGGTGTGTGTGTGTGTTCCCTCACATGCTCGCACGAGCAGAGGGAAGAGGATGGAATGGGGGAGCACAAGGAGCGAGACTGTGCTCATGTGTTCCCTCACTCAGATGGGAGGGAAAAGATATGGGTTTTCTGTTTTTATAGGGGTCCTGCACCCCTAACCGTTGCAAAAGTGGAGGGCCAACTGTAATTGTTTTCTTTTGTGCTGAATTGCAATTGATTCAACAATATGGTTTTCTCTTGAGCTTCAAAATGAGTGGTTACATTCATAGGACTTCTTCAAACAGACACATTTTATAACTGAATCTTAACATTTGAGATTTTAAGGCGACAGTCCAGCACAAAAGCATAAATTGTCACCTGATTTCTGTGCTTTTCAAGCTCGTGCCTCTGCAGTGATCATGAGGGGAAGTTTTTTGCCAGCTGAGGCTTCTTCCTCATTCCTCATCTAAATAATTCTTACCTTGCCCTTAGGTTTGCTAACCAATCAATCAAGCATTTTTGACTCTCTGTCATTTATAGTTTTCTCACAAGAAGCAGTAGTATGTCCTTTCTTTCTTTTTTAATATAATTTTATTATAGTTCACCATATAAAACATACATTTCTCACTGTACATTTACTGAATTGTTACAGTTATCCTTCACTCCTCTCTGGATTACATAAACTGTTATATCATTGACATACTATCATTATGCATCGCAACAAATTTATCACAATACCAAGATAGTTCCTGCATTTCAACCCAACTTTACATGTTCCATGATATTTCTCTAATTTTCTCCTTCTTGCTGTCATATTACCATGAATTAAGAATTATTTCCTGTCAAAACCCCATCCATATCCAGCACAATTTGCCATTCTTTATTGGTATCATCATCTGATTTTCCTTTCAGTCTCTGAGAGACTATATCTGCATTCCGATTTTCAATAAAAGTTGCCCACCATTGCTCCATTGTGGGCATTTGTTCAGTTTTCCATAACGTTGCATATTCAATACGAGCTGTCATAATCATATATAGTAATATTCTCCAATATTTCTTTATGCCAGTTCCATCTAACATATATGTCATACAGTTCAGGTATCTTATCCAGTTGAACCCTTAATATGGTACATATCATATTATGAATATCATTCCAGTACTTTTTAGCCTTAGGACATGACCACCACATAAGAAATAGTGTACCAGCATTTTCCTGACACTTCCAACATTGCCCTGTTCCCGTGTTATATATTTTCTTTAATTTTTCTGGTGTCATGTACCATCTATGAAAAAGCTTTAAATAGTTCTCTTTTAGGTTCTGAGCTGCGGTAAATTTCTGTGTCCATTGCCCACTCTGTTCCCAGTACGCTAACTGAATTGGATGTCCAACATTTTGAGCCCACCATATCATTGCTGAGTAGTATGTCATTTCTGACAAGTACAGGAAAACAAGATTAAAAAGATAAAGGACTCAGGTGCTGAACCATGTTCAAAGGCTATGTGCTTATTTTTTCCTTTGCCAGACCTTACAGACACACAACAGAGAGAGAGAAGGAAGCGGACACCTTTCCATTCACATCAGTCTTGAAATCTGCCAAAATGCAAAATATCCTATATTCTACTTCTTAGCACTGTGCACAGGTCCATTGAGCTTTGTGCAATGTTTTCAGAAGGGCCAAGTTTGAGGTACTCCAAATGAGTAACATTAGGGAATTGTAGTCAGTTCCAGAACCCTGATGACAAGAAAGAGACAAAAGCCATATTCAAGCATTCTTAAATTCACAAGAAGGATCAATATGCTAGCCCAGAGCTTTCCAAACAGTGTGTTCTTCTTTGTGGTCTCTGTGCCTCACACACTAGGACTGCTTCTTTTCGACAAACCCCACACCTTTTTGTGTGCTGTGGCAGGCGTCGAAGAGGCCACAAGGTGTCCATCCAACACTTTTCGAAATGGGTGGCCGGGACAATCCTGCTGGCGTACAAGCTTGCCAAGAAGCCTCCACCAGCATTCCTCAGAGCTCACTCCACCAGAGCTGTTGCAACATCTGCAGCCCTCCTGCGAGGAGTCAACCTGCAGGAACTCTGCCGTGTGGCGACCTGGTCTCAACCATCGACCTTCGTGCACCACTACAGACTTGACTGCCGGTCCCGCAGAGATGCCCGGTTTCGACGTGCTGTGCTGGCTTCTGTTCTATAGGACCTGACCCACCATCCAACCGGTAAGCTACATAGTCGCCCAGTGTGTGAGGCACAGAGACCACGAAGAAGAAGAACAGGTTGCTTACCTGTAACTGTGGCTCTTCGAGTGGTCATCTGTGCCCTCACACACACCCGCTCAACCATCCCCTTTTTCTCAGGTCCTTGTATTTTTCGGCGGACTACAGAACTGAGGAGTGACCGTTGCTCAGCAGGAGGAGCATGCGCAGTACTGGCATGGGGGAGGGGTTCCCATCAAGCTACTAAGCTCTAGAATCTTCCGAACGCTACCCCGCATGTGTCACCTGAAGTGTGTAGGTGTGTCACCTACAATCTTGGAAAGCTATGTTATCATTTATAAATCAGGTATTTTAAAAAATATATGAAAGATTTTCATGAGATATGTTGTGTCCCCATACATTTTGTTATTCCAATTTATGTACATGTCCATATCTCTTACAAGGGGTAGTTTAATCTCCAGTTTGCTAGTAAAACTGAATAACTGTGTTGTGAAATGATGCAACTCTAAAAAGTGTATCACCAACATGAAAAGTTTGGAAACCTCTGTGCTAGCCCTATCCTCTGATGTCATTTCACAGATGGTGATTTTCTGAATCACAGAACCTCCTCTGTCCATAGAAGGTCTCCATGTCCTCTTCAGTCTATCACTCTCCATACGTAGAGGTTAACAGAATGGCATCACAGGGGAGCAACTTTGGTTGAATCATACCTTTAGTCACTCTCCTTCCCTCACCTGGTTTATTCATTATAATCCAAGAATGGCTAAATAGAGCTACAGGTATAGGTATTTACACAGTAAGTTTCAATTGTACAGGTGGGCCACATTGGCTGTACATTCAAAGTAATGTGTGAAATTGTGTGTATGTGGGTTTCAGGATACCTTCTTATGCCTACACTCACTGCGGTGCACAGTTAGATTATTTTCTCTCATTATTTATAACCTTCACATGGCAAACAGGTGCTTTTCAGCTTTGCTGGTGTTGACACACAGATGTACAAAGTTTGTTCTCAGTCATGACCATTTATTTGTGGGTTCTCGATTTCTCGATTTCATATCTTGATTTCAGTAAGGCCTTTGCCAAAGTTCCCCATGACATTCTTGCAACGAAGCTGGTAAAATGTGTGCTGGACAGGGCTACTGTTAGTTGGATTTGTAATTGGTTGACCAACCGAACCCAAAGGGTGATCACGAATGGCTGCTTTTCATCCTGGAGAGAAGTGACTAGCGGGGTGCCACAGGGTTCTGTCCTGGGTCCAGTACTGTTCAATATTTTTATCAACAACTTGGATGAAGGAATAGAGGGCATGCTCATCAAATTTGCAGATGACACCAAATTGGGAGGGGTTGCTAATACGCCAGAGGACAGGATCAAAATTCAAAATGACCTGGATAGATTGGAGAGCTGGGCCAAGGCTAACAAAATGAAATTCAACAGAGAGAAATGTAAAGTCCTACATTTAGGTAGAAAAAATGGAATACAGAAATATAGGATGGGGGACATGTGGCTGGATAGCAGTACGGGTGAAAGGGATCTAAGAGTCTTAATAGACCACAAGCTGAACATGAGTGAGCAGTGTGATGCGGCAGCCAAGAAAGCCAATGTAATTCTCAGCTGCATCAATAGGAGTATGGTGTCTAGATCGAGGGAGATACTGGTACTACTCTACTCTGCTTTGGTTAGACCTCATCTTGAATACTGTGTCCAGTTCTGGGCACCCCGATTCAAGAAGGACATGGTCAAGCTGGAGCAAGTCCAGAGGAGGGCGACCAAAATGGTGAGGGGCCTGGAAGCCATGCCCTATGAGAATAGACTTAGAGAGCTGGGTATGTTTAGTCTGCAGAAGAGAAGGTTAAGAGGGGACATGATAGTCATATTTAAATATTTGAAGGGATGCCATGTAGAGGAAGGAGAGGCCTTGTTTTCTGCTGCTCCAGAGACCAGGACAAGGAGCAATGGATTCAACCTGCAGGAAAGGAAATTCCACCTGAACCTCAGGAAGAACTTCCTGACAGTCAGGGCTGTCCGGCAGTGGAATATGCTGCCTCGGAGTGTAGTGGAGTCTCCTTCTTTGGAGGTTTTTAAGCAGAGGCTAGATGGCCATCTGTCGGGAGTGCTTTGAGGGTGTTCCTGTATGGGAGGGGGTTGGACTGGATGGCCCGTGTGGTCTCTTCCAACTCTACATTTCTATGATTCTATGGTTTCATGCATCCCAGAGGGCCCCAACAAGACTAGGCTCCTCCATGTCCTTCATTCATCAACATCATCTCTGCTACCCTTCCAAGTTATTCTAGTTTTCTTCTCAGCCACTGCCCTTTCTGAAGGACTTTGATGATGATAATTATGATTATAATGAAAACTAAATGATGGCAGGCTCCAGGCATCTCATTATCACTTTCTGTTAGGAATAATACAGCAGCAGGGGAAGGAAAACACCAGTGTTCCATCACATCAATCCCTCTGTTGTAACAGGGCTGGTTTCATTAGGAGTCCAATTGCTTAGTGATAAAAATCTTGATTCTTTCCTTTTCCTGGCTCTAGCACATCGTGATGTTCCCCTTCTAGACCTGTCACAACTCATAGACAATAGAAGACTCAGATGGCTAACTGACCATCACTAATGTTTGCTTGCTCTTTTTGGAAGAGTTACAGTCATAGCTCTCAGCCAGTCCAAAATTGTTCTTCCAGTCTTGGCAGAACTGTAAAAAAAAAACCTATCAGCATTTCGATGAGGTTTAGAAACTGAACATTCCTCTGTGTACTCACTGGGAAACAATAATATATGGCTAGATTCAGATATTGACATATTCCTTATAGAAGGCAGTCACCTGGGTAAAGAAGGCAGCTTGACTAGTCAATGCCACTTTGGTATCTTGCCTTCCTTGTAACCATTTCAAGCAGTGGCGGGAATAGCAATGGCTCCTCTTGTGCAAAGGAACTGTTGTGTGAAATGACTTCTCCATTCAAACTGAATGGGTGAGGGAGTCCTACATACCTGGTATATATATGTGTGTGTGTGTGCCTGCCTGCCTGCCTTCAAGTCACCTGACAATTTAAGGTGACCCCCTGAAATTTCATAAGGTTTTCTTAGGCAATGAATATTCAGAGGTGGATTTGCCAGTTCCTTCCTCTGAACTATAGCCCACAGCACCTGGTATTCATTTGCAGTCTCCCATCCAAGTACTAACCATAGCTCACCCTGGTTAGCTTCTAAACTCAAACAGGATTTGTTTCCTTTTGGGTATTTAGGCTACATATTTATATAATCAGAATAACACCCACAACAATGTGAGGAAAATCTTTAGTAACCCTCTTCAGGGCTTGAAATATTAAGTTTTTGAGTTACAGTTCCCAGAAATTTCCCAGGCAGTGTTGCCAGTATGCTTCTTGGGAATCTGCAGTCTGAAGTCCAAAAGGGTAACTTTTGTGAGGAAAGGTTGGACATGACCTTTGGTCCAATAAAATACATATGATGTACATTGTGGATTGCACCTGGGGATGACAGTGCATGACGTAATCCCATGTGACTCTAGCTGAGTCATTGTGATATGTAACCGGGGCAGAGGGTTGCATCAGACATGGGAAATTCAAAGTTGGCTGGATGTTGCATCAGCAAGGGTTGTATATAAGGAGCTGGGTTCTAGCCAACTGTTCTCTTGATTGCCTGATGGTGTTGGCTGGAGGCTATGCCCAGAAAAGGCTATGTCAGCTGTGTGCAGAAGGAATGCTGAGCTTCTGTTTGGAGGATCTGCGAATCCTGTAAATATGTGCTTATTATAACAGAAGATTAAATGCCTCCAAGTTGGAAGATAACACTGCGTGGATGAGTTTTTGTGGCTTCAGAGCATTGCTGCTAGTTTAAACTCTGCTGTGCACGCTTTTGAAGTTGTGTCAACATACTCTGCTATATGTTGGTTTTTGATACACTTGACTCTGGTACAGCTTTTTGGCCAGAGCTCAGTGGCAGGAGGAAAGTGCTATCGTGGTTTTGCGTAGCTCCCCTCATCCACCAACCCTCCACAACTTTTCCAAGGTCTGCCCTTTTTACTCTCACCAGGATAATCCATAGTGAGACCTTTCTGATATATATGCATCAGAGATTTGGTTTTGGAAGATACCGTCACAGAAATGCCAAATATTTTCCACTAACATAAAAAGCAAAACAAAAAGTGGTTTAAAGAGCCCTTAGGAACAAAACTAAAAAGAACACAATAGGCTCATTGAGATTCCTTGCAGCTACTATAACACCAACTTCCTCAAATACATTTAGAATTCAAAGCAGACTGTATGTAAAACCTCATTCTACAACACAGGTATGTAGTAGTGTTATTTTCTCCTTCCTGTTACTTCTTTCTTACCTGTTTCATTATAGTCTTGAGAAGCAACACAATGGCCTGGAGATGTTGCTTCATCATTCTCTAGTGCTTTTGGAGATTTAAAGTACCCATCAAACCTGACAACATTGTGAACAATTTTAAGTATTTAATTGGAGTTGGAAGATTTAATGGGTTCAACTGTGTGCATAGCCAGCTAAATTGTGCTATCTGATCCAATCATTATGAAATATTTTTAGATTTAAAATGTGAGCATATCTTTAACTGTTGCAGTGGTGGTGGTAGTGGTGGTGTGACTTTAAGTTGTTTCTGACTTATGGCAACACTAAGATGAACCTATCACAGGATTTTCTGGGGCTGAGAGTATGTGATACACCCATGGTTACCCAGTGGGTTTCCATGGCTGAGCGGGGAATTGAACTCTGGCCTCCAGGATCGTAGCCCAACACGCAACCCACTCAATGAAATCGACTGTCTCACTGAGTTCCACAGGATAGTTAACAACATGGATAAACCTTAGCTTTTTGTATTTTTCATTTTGGTTGGGTTGTACACTTAATCAGAGATTCAAGGGGCACATTATAATATGGAGATCGTGCCAAAATGTTACATCCCCAAAAGTATTGTCACTTGAAGGAAGGAATATATGGAACTCATGCAAAGAAAACATTAAGATAAGCCCACCCTTAGAAGAGAATGTTAACTACAACTGATATTATGAACAAACATCACTCTTGTCTTTACCAGTGCTGGCAGTTTTCTGGGTTTAATGCCATGACTGATGAGCACTGGCTGATGAGAAGATGTTCCCAGCCAGATGCAATTTTGAGATGCTCAGAGTGCTAAATCACCTCTCCTGTTTGACACAAAATAATAAAGATGGCATTTCTCCCTCTGAAAGTGAGTGGATGAGTGAGTCCTAATTGTGACTTCCTAAACAGAAACTGACATATTTATTCAGCATTCTCAATAGTGTTCTTCATTGAGAGGTTACAGGCTGTAAACTATATCAATTTACTGTTAATTTATTGGCTCGAATTGATTGATGGCATTGTAGGATGTGGACTAGGATTAATATAATGTTGACATATTAATTAAATGTAAGAGAATGTAACAAAAAAAGGCTTAGTGGAGCATAGAAGCATTCAGCAAACTGGGGAGCCCAATGATTGCTTGGGGAAATGATGATTGGTATGGCAGTTTTGAGCACAGGTTCTTCAGTTGTGTGAGTTATAATGAACATGCAGAAACTTGGATCAGTAATGAGTTATGCACACCTGTACAAATAATGTGCAAACATCATTTATACAGATGTATAATAATTTGCATTTCTGAGGTCCTCCCTCCAGAAGAAGCCAGTTTTCTCAGTACATATTTCGTTGTACCTCACTACCTTCCTCATACAAAATCAAATACAGTGAGAGATGAGTCAGAAAGAAGAAGTATAGGGCCACTATGCCAACCCCTTCCCCATTCCCTCTCCTTTCCCTGACCTGGTTTGGACTCTGGGTGCCTGCTCTCCCCGCCATGCCTTGGACACCCTTTCCCCAGCCTACATTTTGATATTTATGATTTTTCCACTATTGTGAGGGTCTTTCACCCCTAACCCTAGAAAATGTGGAGAGCCAACAGTAGATTGTATTCATTTATGGAATCTGCTAACATGAGACATGGGAATAGCCAAGAGTGTAGATGAGTAGAAAAAGTAATTAGAAAATTGAATGAGTAATAGATCTGTTCATGGCAACTACTCATGATTGCAATATACTGTCTCCAAGATCAAAAGCAGTTAAAAGCAACAAGAGAGAATATTGCCATGGGGGAGAGGGAGGGCTGTAACATGTGATGGAAATGCACTCCATGCTCCCTAGGAGACATTTTGGAACTTTCAGGGGGGAAAAATTGAAGAGGGAGACTATACACACACACAGATACACATACATATATACATACACGTACAGTGTCCATTTTTCTGGGGTCCCCAGAGTGTCTTCAAACATGGTGGAAATGCTCTCTGCACCCCTTGGAGTGCATCTTGGGATATTCTGAAAAAAATATGTGGGAACCACAAAAATGGTTTATGGGCTTCACTGTATGGGATTCTGATTTGATACAGCAGAGGCCTTCTTATTTTGGTATGTCTGATCCATAAGTCCTGGATCTTGGAGGCACGGGGTAGGAATCTCTACTCTAAAGAAAGTTCAGCCCCAAGAGCATGAGAGGATTCCAGTGCTTTCTCATAAGATGGTGAGAACACTTCTCTTTGAGCACAAGTCTCAAAATTGGTATTAGAGTAAAATTTTTATAAAGACCAAATGAAATGGCATGAAAATGTCCAAGCTTTCATGATCTCACAATGGCTACTTTTGCTTTAAGCTGCCTCGGGTCCCCTATTGGGAGAAAAGCAGGAAATTAATTAACTATTTGTAAATGAGGAAACAAGTAAAATGTGGCTCCATGGTTGTAGGAGTTCTGATTTAGGAGATCTAAATATTCTGCAGACTAGGTGATCTTCCCAACTTGCTGCTGGTGGTGACTGTGTCCTATAAATAGTGGAAGGCCAAGTTGCCATGTGACAAAGCATACCTATAATGCAATGACAGAAATGAATTTTCTACTGAATGATATGGAAGTCTTCTTATCAAGTGCTACTATTAGCATTAAAGGTAGATCTGACAGAAGGTAGCTGCAGCAAATGCCCTTCAATGGTATTTCCAGAATGAATAAAAAACCAACCTATTACGAAAGGTGGGCTTGGCAGCTCATTCTTAGCAGAAAACCTAGTTCTGGAGGATGTTGTGGGGGGCTGTGTTATGAAGAATGGGATCTTAGCATAGAGAGTTGGTTTGACTGCTTTGGAATTAAGAAATAACTTGAAAAAAGTTGTGATTTAAAGTTGCTTTTCTTCAGGATCATTACCACAGAGATCTTGTGTGCAACAACATTAGACTGGGCAGGCATTTTAACTGAGAAGAAAAGTGGAAGAATCTAGATTGCATGGAATTCTTACAGGGAAAAAATTCAGTGGAATCTAATGGGAAAATGAGTCATGCTGGAATATTTGTACACAAGGAAGTCTGCTTTGTTTCAAGCAAAATTTATTAGAAAGCTAGAATTTTCTTACAGAAACTAAGGCCATTTCTGCACAATGTCACTATAGTGCAACAGCAGTGGGTTCTTTGTCGTTCAGAAGCCATGCTACCTCATAACATTGTCACTATCCAGCTGCTATCCTGTCCCCAAGTGTTGCAAAACTTCTGTATTCTATTTCGAGAAAAAATCCGTTAAGAACTTCCATTAGCGCTTCAATCCCATCAGTCATCTTAGTGCAGAACTGTAATAGTGCTTCCTATTATCGAAGATGCAACAGTGGGCAGGCTGTGGGCATGCTCGGTTGTTCCTGCCTCCGTGACTCCCATGGTGTGGTAACTTTGAAATCTATCACCTCTCTGTATTTATTTTAAATTTCTCCTTTGAGTTAAAACTTTTTATTTTCTTCATACATTTTTAAACATCTTAGCATGAAAATGCAATAGTGTACTGGCATGTCCTGCCCTTACAATGTTGCTTCGTTAGTATGGTTTCCAAAGAAAAACAAAAACAAAAGACCAATGGGGGGAACAGGGCAGGGTGAAGGTGGGGACAGAGAGTGGCCAAGGGCGCTGTAGCGCGGAAGAAACACTAGTGGCAGTACTGCTACTCATTCGCTTAAAACAGAAGGGTGTGGAAAGAGTGTTCTTAACCCAACGGTATTGCAGGAATGGCAATACTGGGACTGTAACACTACAATGCGCTAATGGTGCCTAGTGCGGAAATGGCCTAAGACTATAAATCAATACACATATCCAAAGCAATATAAAAATTCAATCATTTAAGTTTAGTGACTTTATATAGTAGAATTAACATCCAAGACTAATAAGCATGCATGGGATTGCACAGAAATAAATTATCTTTTGGAATTAAGGTATAAGAAAGAACACCTTTGGAGAACATACAATGAAGGAGTCAGAAACCTGGGATGTTAATTTCTTGGGTTTGTCAGAAAGCACTCTGAGTGCAGGGGAATGTGTGCAGCTAGTGCCATGAAAGCTACTCCAACTGCAACTGGAACACCATAAATTCTCCCCTATCTAGGAGCATAGGATTTGGCAAGCAGAGATATGGGATGGTTTTATTATTGTTCAAATGGTCAAATGTAAAATACGGGCTTTAAAAACAAATAATCCTCCTATTTTTTTTTCCAGGATAATCTTTCTATATTAAGAAAAGCAAAGCTTGGAACTTAAGTGTTACAAGAAAACCATGGTACCTATAATACAGTTATTTGGGGTATAATAACAAAAGCATGGGGCTATAATGGTAAAATTTTAATAGCTTAACACTGATACATTTCTCTCTCTCTCCCTCCCTCCCTCCCTCCCTTTCTTTCAGTAAGAAGTTGTGCTTGCGTGTCACTTTAATTTGTTACTTTTTGCATTATTC
>CAOLHI010003549.1:0-169017 GCA_948474755.1 Ctenosaura bakeri | reverse complement strand
ACCCCATTATAAAAGCCCTATCCATCACAAAAGTCCAGGAAAGGGTAACTTCTCCATGCTGTGGGCCCACTTTGATTGCTCCTACAACATTGGCTTGCCCAAAATGACTTTAGCCAGAATTGCAGCCTCTCTTACACAAGCAAACACACACACACACCTCTCTTTTGGGGCCTTGGATGCTCGACAGAGATGTCTAGACTGTACACTGACATTTCTGCCCCCTTCCTCCTCTGCCACTCCGTTTCACCTTTCCCTCCGTCTCTCTGACGGCACCCAGAAAATTTACAGCCCCCAGAGCGCAGCAAATCATTGGCAGGGTGAGAGTTGTTCCATCTTGTACGCACACGTACACACACAAACACACACACTTGGCATTTTTCCCAGCTCAAAGACTACCCCGTAAATCATAGGTTTGAGCCATGAAAGGCATTTCCCTGCCTGAGCCGGGATCCCCGCTCGGAAAGGGTCCGGGAGCTGGCGCAATATTTGGGGAAGTCGAGCACCCGCCCGGATGAAATTCCCTCCAACAAAATCTGGCATGAGTTTCTTTTTGCAGGTGGTTCGTGAATGAGGAACCGCGTTCCCAGTTGGCTGGGGCACCCCGTGCGGCTGCAGAAACTCTCCCTGTTGAACTAGGGAGGGATGTAAAAGACGGACAGCGAGGAGAGCTGACAGGAAGGAAATCGACTCACTTGAAACGTGGTGCTGGAGAAAAGTTCTGCAGATACCTTGGACTGTGAAAAAGACCAAAAAGGGGCCTGAGAGCCAACCAGCCCCAGAAGCCAAAATGATCAGAGTAAAGCTATTAATGTTGTTTGTTGTGCCTTCAAGTTGTTTCCAGGTTACAGGTTTTCTTAGCAAGATTTGTTCAGAGGTAGTTTGCCTTTGCCCTCCTCTGAGGCTGAGAGAGTGTGACCCTTGCCCAAAGTCATGCAGTGGGTTCATCCCCCCCCAATGCAAGAATACACAATTATGGCACAAGCTAATGCATTTTGAAAGAAGCCTTCAGGAGGTTCCTAGAAGGTGTAAGCAATTTTTCTTAACTTCTGCAAGGCTCATCTGAACTGGTTGTTTCATTTCACATGTGAACAGGGTTAGTTTTCAAACCAGAAGTTTGCTAAAACAGGCTGAAGTCCTCTTTTTGTGGGGTAAGAACCTTTCCCTATCCTTTTCATGTTATTTTTGTCCCAAATTTCCTGTTAAAGAAGCCATTGTTGCTTTTGTGTGTCTTCAATTCCTTTCCGACTTACGGCGACCCTAAGGCCACGGTTTGGGGGGGTCCGGAGAGTGTGTGACATGCCCAAGGTCACCCCTCTGTATTTCCATGGCTAAGTGGAAAATCAAACTCTAGTCCCCAGGGTCCTCATCCAGTGTTCAAACCACTAATCATGGGGGTGAAGGAAGAAGCCGTGCCCAGAAACAGATCTGCTTCAGGAACTGGGCGACACTGCATTGCATCTCTTTGCTCCTTGTTGTTGTTCTGGCCCATGAAGTTATTTCCAACTTATGGTGACTCTAAGGCAAACCTGTCACCAGGGCCATTTCCACACTAGCCCGTTATAGTGCTATTATTCCACTTTCAACATCCTATGGAATCCTTGGGTTTGCAGTTTAGGGAGGGGCCTCAAAGGCCATCCTCAAAAGCATCTCCCTAAACTGCAAACCCCAGGATTCCAAAGGATGTTGAAAGTGGAATAACAGGCTAGTGCGGAAATGGCCCCCGTTTTCTTGGCAAGATTTGTTCAGACAGGATTTGCTTTTGGCTTCTTCTGAGGACGAGAGAGTGTGACTTGCCCAAAGTTACCCAGTGAGTTTCCCTGGCTTTGGGCAAATTCAAACCCTGGTCATTTAGAGACTAAGGCCATCTCCGCACTAGAGTTTTATAGCGCCATGATTCCACTTTCAACCTCCTCTGGAATCCTGGGGTTTGCAGTTTCGGGAGGGGCCGGCCTCTATAGAGTTGGAAGAGACCTCAAAGGACATCCGGCCGGCCCCTCCCGAAACTGCAAACCCCAGGATTCCATAGGAGGTTGCAAGTGGAACAATAGCACTATAACAGTCTAGTGCGGAAATGGCTTAACACTGAAACTGCTACACAATACTACATCTTCTACAGTTTTCTGGGCCAGATTTCTTCAGCTAGAGTTTGCCTTTGTCCTCCTCTGAGACTGAGAGAAGGTGACTTGCCCAAGATCACCCAAAGGGTTTCATGATTGAGTGGAAATTCGAACCCTGATTTCCAGAATTCTAGTCGAATACTCAAACCACTACATCCCGCTGGCTCTCCATCTCTTTGTTTACTCCTTGTTGTTTTTTTAATCACTTTCTCCTCGTTCTGAAAAGTTTTCACTCATGTACCCATCTGAATGAGAAGACAGTCACCCAGTAGGAATTTCTTTTAAAATGTCACCCTGTGGCTCCTTCTGAGCAAAAAAGGCAGTTCGGACCATGATGAACCCGCTGCTCTAGGCTCCTGGGGGAAGGAAACAGGGACGGCAGGCCATTTCCTGCCTCTACCAAGCTGAGATCAGCAGCTTCTCCACGGCCTGTCCTCTTTCTCAATGCAAAAGCAACAGCAACTGGGTACTTTCCAAGAACTTGACAACGGAGACAACATGGCTATTCATCCTATAAGACCTTGGCCATTATGAGAAAACATGGTTGAGGATGAGGTCCAACACCTTGGAGAGCTCCTATAAAGTCTGGACTACAACCTAGAGCAGACTCACTGCACCCTGTCCGTGCCAAGTGCCGTCAAAGAGTTCCTTTAAAGTCTAGAATAAAACTGAGAGTTAATTCACCGTACCCCTCACATGGTTGCCACCAGCCACTCTCGCAGAGGTCAGGCAGAGGTAGATCTAGAGTGGGGCAAATAGAGTATGTGCCCCAAGCACCAATGCCAGGGTGCGTGTGTCCAAAATAGCAGTACTAGAAGTGTGTGCAAAATAGCCATACTAGAAGTGTGTGCAAAATAGCAGTACTAGAAGTGTGTGCAAAATAGCAGTACTAGAAGTGTGTGCAAAATAGCAGTACTAGAAGTGGTGGCAAAGGAGGAAGTTGCCTTGGAGGTAGAGGCGCAACTTCCATGCTTGCCCTAGGTGCTGTTTATGCTAGATACGCCGTATCCAGAACCCGAACCCTGCTCCACCCACACCGTAGGCCCCGTTGGGTCGCTCTTTCCCCCTCCGCTGCCCACCCCCCCCTCCAGGTCCGTGCCACTTACTTGGTCTTGCGCAACTTGCTGTTCTCCGTTTTGAGCAGGTAGAGTTTCTTGGCGAAGAAGACAGTCATCATAAAGAGGAGGAGCACCACCAGGGCGGCCGAGCCCACGGCCACGCACATCACCTGGAAGTCGGTGATGATGGACTCGCAGCGCATCCCTTTGTGCCAGATGTAGTCTTGGGTGTTGCACCTGCAGCCGGACAGACGGGGGAGACCCGGTCAACAAAAGGAGGGGGTGGCACTGCGGAAAGCATGGCCATTGTCCTGCTCAGAGCCAGAAGGCCAAACTTCTCCCACCACTGGAATACACACCGGCGCTAGAATCCTCTCATTAACATCCGCACTGATAACCTAGGACAGTGGCTCTTAACCTTCTCTTTGCCATGAACCCTCTTTAAATAACCTTTCATAGAATCATACGTTTGGAAGAGACCACAATGGCCAGAGTCTAACCACGGCTCTCGAGGAATGAAAACTCAAAGCACCCCCAGCAAATGGCCATCCAGCCTCTGCTTAAAAACCTCCAAAGAAAGCGGAGACTCCACCACACTCCCAGGCAGCTGATTTCACTGTCAAACAGCTCTTACTCTCAGGAAGTTCCTCCTGATATTTAGGTGTAATCTTTTTTCCGGTAGTTTGAATCCATTGCTCCACGTCCTAGTCTCTGGAGCAGCAGAAAACAGGTTTGCTCCATCTCCAACATGACCCCCCTTCAAACGTTTAAACATGGCTATCGTGTCACCTCTTAACCTTCTTTTCGTCAGGCTAAATATACCCAGCTCCCTAATCTGCTTTTGCTGCCACAGACCACCAAGACTTAGCTCAGTATTTAAAACCCCGCCCAGGCCCCTCCCTCAACTGCAAACCCCAGGATTCCATAGGATGTTGAAAGTGGAATAATAGCACTATAACAGGCTAGTGCGGAAATGGCCTGAGTGTGTGTGTCTGTACATCCATACTTTCCAAGGAAAATGCTTCTCCTGTTGAATTTCCGCCCTTGCGAGAAGAAGTAGCTGGCGGTCCAAGGTTTGCTCTGAAGTTGCTAATTGAGGCAGCTTGATCAGCCTCCTAATTAGGAAAGGGGAGCCCTGTACTCAGAAGGATTTCTAAAAAGGGGGCCATTTAATCTGTTGTACCAAATCCAGCACCAATACTAGAGATGTCCTAAAGACCAGAGATGGAAAAATTTGCTATGGAACTGCAACTTCTCCCAGCTCTGCTAAAGACAAAACAGAGCTATTCTGGCCCTACCTGGGGGGGGGGATGTGACCAGATTCTGGGAGCTGCAGTCCAAAAAGAATCTGACTGGGGGATTCTGGGATATGTGATCTAAAAAGCAACTTTCCCCAGCTCTAGCAATCCTGTGCTGGAAGAAAAAGCATGCCACCAGATATTTTGCTTTGGTGAGAGAGGAAAACTTCATGGTGGGCGCTTCTCATTTTCCCTAGCGTGATCCAAAATATCAAAGGAGGTGGGATACATTTTGGGTAGAGAGCTCAGCAGGTCCAAAATGAACCCCATAGAATCATAGAATCGTAGAAATGTAGAGTTGGAAGAGACCCCAGGGGCCATCCAGTCCAACCCCCTGCCCTGCAGGAACACCCTCAAAGCACTCCCGAGAGATGGCCATCCAGCCTCTGCTTAAAAACCTCCAAAGAAGGAAGAGACGCCACCACATTCCATGGAGGCAGCAGATTCCACTGCCGGACAGCCCTGACTGTCAGGAAGTTCTTCCTGAGGTTCAGGTGGAATCTCCTTTCCTGCAGCTTGAATCCATTGCTCCTTGTCCTGGTCTCTGGAGCAGCAGAAAACAAGCCCTCTCCTTCCTCTACGTGGCATCCCTTCAAATATTTAAACATGGCTATCATGTCCCCTCTTAACCTTCTCTTCTGCAGACTAAACATACCCAGCTCTCTAAGTCTATCCTCATAGGGCTTCATGGCTTCCAGGCCTCTCACCATTTTGGTCGCCCTCCTCTGGACTTGCTCCAGCTTGTCAATATCCCTCTTGAACTGGGGTGCCCAGAACTGGACACAGGATTCAAGATGGGGTCTAACCAAAGCAGAGTAGAGTAGTGCCAGTACCTCCCTCGGTCTAGACACCAGACTCCTATTGATGCAGCCGAGAATTGCATTGGCTTTCTTGGCTGCCGCATCACACTGCTGGCTCATGTTCAGCTTGTGGTCTATGAAGACTCCTAGATCCCTTTCACACGTACTGCTATCTAGCCACGTGTCCCCCATCCTATATTTCTGTATTCCATTTTTTCTACCTAAGTGTAGGATCTTACGCTTCTCTCTGTTGAATTTCATTTTGTTCGCCTTGGCCCAGCTCTCCAACCTATCCAGGTCATTTTGAATTTTGATCCTGTCCTCTGGCGTATTAGCAACCCCTCCCAATTTGGTGTCATCTGCAAATTTGATGAGCATGCCCTCTATTCCTTCATCCAAGTCGTTGATAAAAATATGTGAACTCAAGTTATTTGTTTTCCTGCATTCAAATTCAGAGCTTTTTTATATTTATGGAAAATATGTGTCTCTCCTTTCCTGTAACAATGGCCCATGCTGGATTCTGGGGGTTGTAGTCTTTAACATACAACTTTCCCAAGCTCTACCCAGAACTGCAATAATGGAAAAATCAATGGGACCAGTTAAGACGGCAGTATAGTAGTGCTCGGTCGTTCCCATAATATTTGGCGATTAAAGACCTGATAGAACTGGGTTGCCCATGGGTTCTGTCCTGGGCACTGGGCTGGGTGGGATAACCAATACCTCAGAAGACAGAATAAAGATTTGAGAGGACCTTAAAAGTTTGGAAAGTTGGGCCAAAATTAACAAATGGAATTACAGCGGGGACAAAGGTAAGGTACTTCATTTAGGTAGGAAAAATCAGATGTACAAATATAGGATGGGTGACATCTAGTCTGACAATAGTACACGGGAAAAGAATCAAGGGCTATTAGTAGAGCACACACTAAACAATGAGCCCACAGTGTGATGCAGCAGCTAAAAAAGCCAATGTAATCCTCGGCTTCCTCGACAGGAGCATAATGTCCAGATGGAGGGAAGGAGTAGTGCCACTCTATTCTGCCTTGGTTAGACCTCACCTGGAGGAAGACTGTGCCCGGTTCTGGGCACCGCAAGTCAAAAGGGATATTGATGAAATGGAATGCGTCCAAAGAAGGGCAGCCAAGACGGTTGAAGGTCTGGAAACCAAGCCTTATGAAGAACAACTTATGGAGCTGGGAATGTTTAACTGGAGAAGATTGAGAGGTATACGATGGCCATGTTTAAATATCTGATGTTATGTAGAAGATGGAGCAAGCTTGTTTTCTGCTGCTTCAGAGTGTAGGATCTGGACTATTCACATTACAAAAAAAGGGATTCCAAATAAGCATTGGAGGGAACATCTGGATGGTAAGAGCTGGTGTTTATGGAATCAGGTCCAAATAACTGGGGTGGGAGTGGGGCAAGAAGAAGGCTATTAATATAATACACATCCCCTCCCCAGGTTCAGCCAAATCATGCCCTTCCATTGCTGATTTGAATTAACCTCCCAAATCCTCCAGGCCTCTGCTTCCAGGTTGAAAGGCATGTTATCTCTCTCACAGAAATCTCCACTCTTTGGCTCCCACAAGAAGGAGAAAGAGAATCCGCTCCGGGATTCACTCTAAACTTTACAGCTGCTATCCAAGGAGGTCTGCCTTGGTCAGACCTCACCTGGAATCCTGTGTCCAGTTCTTTTTTTTTTTTAATTTTGTTCTTTATTCAAAAATATTATATTATAATCACATTCTCACTATCTCTACAATCATTCATAACATTCTAATCAAATTTTATACATTCATAAAAAAAATAATAATAAAAATAAAACACATCTACTTACAAAATATATTCTACTCACATCGTATATAGTCTCTTAGGCGCAAGATAAATTTATAATATAGAAATTTCCTAATATCTATATTTTAAAGCTAGTTATTGTTACACATTTCAGTTAGATTCGCAATATCCTAATCCAAGGTTTACATTCTATATAAATTCCTCCATATCTATATCGTTACTTTCTATCATCTCCTTAAAACATAACTTACATTTTCACCGTTAAGTTTTGACTCCAAATTTCTTAGTAATATATCTATTCACTAGTTCCCAATCCTCCTCCACCTCTTTCAAATCCTTCCCCCTCAATATTTGAGAAAATATATCAGATTCCTTCAATTCGATGACTTTAATAAACCAATTGTCCAAGTCCGGTGTTTCTGGATTTTTCCATTTCTTAGCAAAACTTATTCTGGCAGCAGAAACTAAGTTCAATAGTATCCTGTAGTTCTTTGTATAAAACGTTTTTTCAAAACAGAATGACATATTTAATAAATAAAATTCTGGGACCTTAGAAAAATCAATGTTAAAAATTTCTTTTATAACGTTATGTATATCCATCCAATACTTATTGGCCTTTTCGCAAGACCACCAAACATGGAAGTATGTTCCAATTTTATCGTTACACTTCCAGCATTTATTGTTCCCTGTTTTATAAATTTTGTCAATTTTTTTCTGGGGTCAGATGGTATCTATACATCATTTTCAAAAAGTTTTCTTTCAAATCCTGGGAGTTTGTAAATTTATTGAATCCTGTGTCCAGTTCTGTACAGCACAGTTAAAGAAAGGTTAAAGATTCTGCACAGCACAATTAAAGAAAGGTATTGGCAAGCTGGACGGTGTCCAGAAGAGAGCAACCAAAATGGTGGACTGGAAACCACGAAATAAGACTGGAAACCATGAAGCCTGGAACCCATGAAGCCCTAAGAGGAGCGGCTTAGGGAGATGGACATTTTTAGCCTGGAGAAGAGAAGGTTAAGAGGGGACAAGATAGCTATGTTTAAATATTTGAAAGGATATCATGCGGAAGACGGAGCAAGCTTGTTTTCTGCTGCTCCAAAGACTAGGACGCAGAGCAGTGACTTCAAACTTCAGGAAAAGAGGTTCCATCTAAACCTCCTTCCTGACAGTAGGAACAGGATCTGCTGCTGCCTTGGAGTGTGGATGAGTCTCCTCCTTCTTTGGAAGTTTTTAAAGAGAGGTTGAATGGCCATCTGCCAAAGGGAGCATTTGGATTGTGGCAGAAAGGGGTTGGACTGGAGGGCCTTGGGGGATCTCTTCCAACTCTATGATTCTATGAACTCTATTCCCCCAAAAAGCTTCTCTAAAGTTCAGACTGATATCCAGAATGGATCACCACGGCACATTTGACCCATTCTAACCGCCACTGGGAATTTCTCCTACACATCAAAGCCCTGAAAGTTCACTGCAGGGTCTTTGGCGCTTGGGATCCATCCCGTGTCTCGAACCCAAGGCCCCGAGGCCCGTTGCCGGCTGGTGCCACCCTCCCAGCCACGGTGTGTCAGAGCTGATTAGGGATTACCAAGGGATGGCGTCTCGCTAGCACAGCTTTGACCTAATTTCTGCTCTTGCCGCCGATCAGGCAGGAGGGCACCGGGCGGGGGCAGGCAGGAGCAGGGAAAGCCCTCCCCCCACCTGCTGGGCCCACGCAAGGGTTTGAGAAAGCCGGGAATACTCTGTCCGAGTCCATGGATCGCTGAGCTGGACCCAGGACTACGAAGAGTCCCTCATTTTATTACTTCCGCGCGCCTGAACTGAACGCGGGCCCTCTGCTTTGGACAGAAGTGTGCAACTCCTTCCCTTGGAGTTTTGGGCCAAGTGTCCTCCTAATGGGTTCAAAACGCATAGACACGGCCATATCCCAACCCGGCCTGTTGATTCTTCCTTTGGGAGCTGGGTATGTTTAGTCTGCAGAAGAGAAGGTTAAGAGGGGACAGGATAGCCATGTTTAAATATTTGAGGAGGGAGTGGGCTTGTTTTCTGCTGCTCCAGAGACCAGGACAAGGAGCAATGGATTCAAGCTGCAGGAAAGGAGATTCCGCCTGAAACTCAGGAAGAACTTCCTGACGGTCAGGGCTGTCCGGCAGTGGAATCTGCTGCCTTGGAGTGTAGTGGAGTCTTCTTCCTTGGAGGTTTTTAAGCAGAGGCTGGATGGCCATCTGTCAGGAGTGCTTTGATGGGTGTTCCTGCATGGCAGGGGGTTGGACTGGATGGCCCCTGGGGTCTCTTCCAACTCTACATTTCTATGATTCCTCCCACCTAGGAATTTAAATCTAGGGCAACCAAAACGGTGAGAGGCCTGGAAGCCATGCCCTACGGGGATAGACTTAGAGAGCTGGGGATGTTCAGTCTGCAGAAGAGAAGGTTAAGAGGGGACATGAGAGCCACGTTTAAATATTTGAAGGGATGCCATGTAGAGGAGGGAGAGGGCTTGTTTTCTGCTGCTCCAGAGACCAGGACAAGGAGCAATGGATTCAAGCTGCAGGAAAGGAGATTCCACCGGAACCTCAGGAAGAACTTCCTGACGGTCAGGGCTGTCCGGCAGTGGAATCTGCTGCCCCGGAGTGTAGTGGAGTCTCCTTCCTTGGAGGTTTTTAAGCAGAGGCTGGATGGCCACCTGTTGGGAATGCTTTGAGGGTGTTCCTGCATGGCAGGGGGTTGGACTGGATGGCCCCTGGGGTCTCTTCCAACTTTATGGTTCTATGATTCTATGATTATAAGGGAAGTCCTTAAGGGAGGATTGGAAAGCTTGTTCCCTGTAGGACTGGCAGATGCCCCTCGCCGTCAAGAAAGCCCCCAGTTTGAGGACTGGAAGGGTCTGGAAAGCAAGATGGCAAAAAAACCCAGTATTTTGGAGTGTGGGTAAAGACCGAAATGGGTGCATCCTATCATTTATGTGACTGTTATTATTGTGTTCCTTTCAAGTTGTCTCCAACTTACATTATGGGGTTTTCTTGGCAAGGTTTGTGCAAAAGGGGTTTGCCTTTGCCCTCTCCTCTGAGGCTGAGAGAGTGTGACTTGCCCAAGGTCCACCCAGTGGGTTTCCATGGCCAAGTAGGGATCTGAATTCTAGTCTCTAGTCCAATGCTCAAACCATATTCCAACACTGGCGCTCCTATGAGTGTGGGAAATATCCCCGACCATTTCCGCACTGGCTTGTTATACTGCTATGATTCCACTTTCAACATTTCAACATCCTGGGGTTTGCAAATACGGAGGGGCCTCAAAGGCCATCCTCAAGGGCCCCTCCCTAAACTGCAAACCCCAGGATTCCACGGGATGTTGAAAGTGGAATCATAGCGCTATAACAGGCTAGTGCAGAAATGGCCTCGGATGTACAGAGAAACCACATGGCTGCATGAATTGAAACCAGTCCTTTCTTTTGGTATTTAAGCAAAACACAAAACTTCATGATGGTCAGTCCCACATGTCATGGATCTCAACTGTCCCTTGTTGCTATTTGGAAAACCTAGCAACACTAGCTGGAAGGGATCCCCACCGGTCATCTAGTCCAACCCCTCACCAGTGTGGGGGGAACATCCCAATAAGTGGGGACCTAACCTAATTTTAGGGAGAGCAGTCATTTTGACATTGCTTTGGGCTTGTGGTGAAAGGGGATGTCCTGGCATGGAAGAGGCAAGACCCTTAGGAATTACTGGGCTACAGAAAAGATAAATTAAATTATGGCCTCAGTTCTGTTACTTGGTCTCAATTAGAGGGACTGAATAAACTGTTGATTGGTGAATCAATACCAAAGTAAGTCCAAATGAGTTAATACACCTACTCTAGCTGGGGCTAAAAATGGAATTTAGGCTATGATTGTAACTCAACTACAGGCAACCTCATTCCCTTTGTGCTATCATTACATATTTTAAGGCTATTTCTTGTATTTCGGAAGGGCGTGGTAACGGAGGAGGAATACCACCCGGTCCAGTGCCGGCTCGTGTTGCTGCCTCGTGCTCTCCGTGAAGAGGAGGAGAGCTGGCTTTGTATCCAAGTCCGGTGGCTTTCAGCATTTTGGAAGCAATTAACAAGATACATATTTTACTTACTTGCTTAAAATTGTAACTACAGCAGCAACTAACTACTTTGTGGGGCCTTGGAATAACAACGGTAGCAAATTCCTTTTAAAAAGCAGGCTTCTAAGCTCTCCTATTACTCCTCTTCCTTTTATTCTGCCTGGGTTTGGAAACTGACTATATTATAAGGAATTCAATGGAGTTGCGCTACTGTTTTTATTTTTTCTTAATTCCACAGACAGTTCAGTTATGTTGCAAACAATAACTGTTTGTATGTTTTTCCAGCAGCGTGCCTTTCATCTTTCTCTGTTTTAAGTCCTAGCTCCGGGGAAAAGGCAAGATATAAATACATATTTGCAGAAGTGGAAAATACCTCCAATGCTCAAAACATTGCAGCAAAGACGGAGCATGCTCCGGGGGGGGCACAAAATGCCGGATGATGGCCGGAGGAGAAATGGAAGGGGGTCTCCTCCAATGGGGCCGGCACGACCGGCCGGCTGCAACAAGGAAAGGCTCTCTCAGCTGCAACATTTTGCTGCCGCGCATGCCAATGCATTCTCTCGACATCTCCTTGGACAAACCAGTCAGGTCCCGACAATCCGTCCCAGTTTGGTCGGACTGAAAAAACCCACCATTGGGGGGGTTATGCAAATAGAATAGTCCTGATTCTCCCATGCCAGTGTCTCCATGCTGGAAACGACAATCAAATCTGCCCTTCTGCTTGAAGGATACAGGATGGCCATGCTGGGGATGCTGGGAGCTGCAGTCCAAAACCAGAGTGCATCAACGCTCTGTGTTGGTTATCCCACACAGTGATTTTGGGGAACCCTGCGTGGTTTGCAGGAGAACTTCTGAGGGTATAAAGAAGGCTGTCACACCTGAAGCCGGGGCGGGAGGCTATAAAAGGGGTTAGGGGCAATTTTTTGGCTCTGAGACCCTCCAGGGACTCACGAACTGACACCCCCCCCAAACCACCAGAACTGATCCCAGAAGTGACCAGAAACCTCCTTCTGGTTTTGGAAAAGGAGCACTTCTCCATTTTGCACTGTGGATGCTGGGAACATGGAGACTGATTTAAAGGGTTAAGGGCTGCCCCAGGGGGCTTCCAGGTTGCTGGGAGAGACAGGGCATGGTTGCATTTCCAAGGAAAAGAGTGTCCTGAATCCTAGGCCATTTCCACACTGGACTGTTATAGCGCTATTATTCCACTTTCAACATCCTATGGAATCCTGGGGTTTGCAGTTTAGGGAGGGGCCTTAAAGGAAGTCCCCTCCTAATATTTAGGTGGAATCTCTTTTCCTGAGCCATTGCTCCGTGTCCTAGTCTCTGGAGCAGCAGAAAGCAGGCTTGCTCCATCCTCCATATGACATCCCTCTGAATATTTAAACATGGCTACCCCTTCCTAAACTGCAAACCCCAGGATTCCATAGGATGTTGAAAGTGGGATAATAGCACTATAAAACAGTGAGGTGTGGAAATGGCCCTAGATTCCCACGGAATCAACGGGATTTACCTCCCTCTTGCCTGCCTGATCAAAAATGGATTCCCTGGACATCCAACGCCTTTGTCAGCACTACTAGAAATGGCCATGAGCCATGATACTCAACAAGTCCATTATCTATTAATCGGTTAATTACTCCAGCATTAACACTGGTGTAATGAATGACTGCTTTATCCACATGAATGTCCAGTGTCGTTGGGCCCATCACACGGCACTCTTTTAGCATTCGCCTGTGTTTAGCGGGGAGAAGAGAAGGCGAAGAGGTGACGTGATAGCCGTGTTTAAGTATTCGAAGGGATGTCATATGGAGGATGGAGCAAGCCTGTTTTCTGCTGCTCCAGAGACTAGGACACGGAGCAATGGCTTCAAACTCAGGAAAAGAGATTCCACCTAAATATTAAGAGGGGACTTCCTGATGGTAAGGGCAGTTTGAGAGTTGGATCCACTACTGCCTGGGAGTGTGGTGGAGTCTCCTTCTTTGGAGGTTTTTAAACCAAGGCTGGACGGACATCTGTTGGGAATGCTTTCATGGTGTATTCCTGCACGGCAGAAGAGGGTTGGACTGGATGCCCCTGGGGGTCTCTTTCAACTCTAGGATTCTCTTATTCTATTCTACAGATGGCACTTTAACGGCCATAGTTCCATCCTATGGAATCCTGGGATCTGTAGTTTGTTGAGGCACTAGAATACTTCTCTGGCTGAAAATTCTAAGTACTCCTCCCTAAACTGCAAATCCCAAGATTCCATAGGACAGAACCACGGCAGTTACAGCAGACTCATAGCACCATAATTGTGTAGTGTGGAAGACAATACACCCTTTCTCTTGAGGGTTGGCGGTATTTTTGTGATGGCTGGGTCTTGAGAGGGCAGGAGTCGTTTGCCTTGCAAAAGAACCGCCCCAGGTAGAGATGCAAAATGCATTTTCGGACGCTTCCGGAGGCGCCGATCTTGGAGATTTCATTTGCCAGCACGTACACCATTGTGAGCAACTCTGTGCAAGACATTCTTTCCGACAATGATGGTAAGAGCCATCTGAGAGCGGATTAGACCCTCCCAAAAATAGTGAGCCCTCCGTCTTTGGATGCTTTTAAACAGAGGCAGCGCTGTGCAGTGGTTTGAACATTGGGCTATGACGCTGGAGACCAAGACTCAAATCTCTCCTTGGCCTTGGAAACGCACTGGGCGGTTTTAGGCAAGTCACACTCTCTCAGCCTCAGAGGAAGGCAAACGCAAAGGCTCCTCCTAACAAATTCTGCCAAGAGAATCCCGTGTGATAGGTTGATCTTAAGGCACCATAAATGTGAAACGACTCAAAGGCACACAACAACAACTTGGTGGGGAAAACAAAAGGAAGTCCCAGGGAGTCTGGAGGACTGGGGGGCCACAAAAACAGACCTGGGGGGCCACACAACAGTTGCAGGGCTACACTGTCCCCACTCCGGTTCTGAATAATCAAGCACGCAAGCAAACGAGACCTCTCTGTCCTTGTACAAGAAAACCAATGAACTATGACCCAACTGTGCCTAATATTTGTTGGTGGTCTCCCATCCAAGGACTAACCATGACTGACCCAGCTTAGCTCCCAAGATCAGACAGGATCTGGCATCTTTAAGGGATTTAGGTTCATCTAGGGACGGCCTCACAGAAGATGGGGTCCTCCCAGGGTTAGAAGGCTGATGTTCCAAGGGGCAGCCCCAGTGATGCCATTAAGCATGATAAATTAAGCAATGGTTACCATTATACAGAATATTTGTTGCTGTTGTGTGCCTTCGAGTCATTCCCCACTGATAGCAGCCCTAAGGCAACCTCATTATAGGGTTTCCTAGGCAAAGGGAGTCTGCCTCTGCCCTCCTCCGAAGCTGAGAGAGTGTGACTTACCCAAGGTCACCCAGTGGGTTTCCATGGCCAAGCAGGGATTTGAACCCTGGTCTCTAGAGTTCTAGTCCAAAGCTCAAACCATTTCACCACACTGGCTCCCAATTCAGATTAAAAAACTCCAAAGTTAAAGAAGAAGGAATTTGCACACAGAAAATTTCCAAGACAGTGCTCTCATCCAGAGATTCCTCCCCTTGGCCTGAGAACCAGAGATCTAAGCCTTGTGATCTGGGAACTGCAAAATGCACACACAGACACACCAGAAACACGCTAGAAACCCTGTTCACTTCACTTATTTATGGAATCAGCATCATCACAATCATCCTGTCTTTTTCCCAGTTCGGCAGTCAAAGCGGCTTGCAACAAACAAAACAAACATAGCTTAAAAGGAACAACACACAAATATTAAAAATGTGGTTAACAGACCTCATTAAAAACATAAGCCATTGAAAAGAAAGCAGCAAATAGAAAATCCAGCACATATTATTATTATTTATTTGACTTATATCCCACTTTTCCCCCAAAATGGGACCCCCTAAACCTTAAAGCATTGATAGCAGCCCCCACAACAGAGACCCACAAGCCCAGGGATCCAAATTCTACCTTCCCCAGGCCGTCCATTGCATGTTATCAGAGCGCGCAAGGAGAGACGGAGAGAAATAAAAGGGGGTTGTACGGCCCTGTCTTCTCCGCTCCCAAATCCCACCCGCCCTGCAATGCCATCCAAGAGAAGGGGGTGCCTCACCCTTCCAAAAGTTAATAGGGGAAAGGGTGTTTCTTGAATGCAAAGAGGGTGCAGGGAGGATTCAGGCAACACAATGCAACTGCATGCACAAGGAACTTTTAAAAAGGAAAACCCTGCTTGTAGAAAGCTAGCATGTCAGTGAAAAACTCTGAAGGCTACTTTTTAAAAATCCTTTAACCTTCTATATGCAGGAATTGGAACATTTCACCATGAACAGGTGAGGCTGCTCCTGCAGCCCCAAATAATCAAGTGATCCTTGATGGAACCTCCAGTTTCTGGGCCGGTCTATCTCTAAATAATCGCCCTTGGCATTGAAAGGCAGAGACCTCAAGGGCTATTGAGATCTTGTAAAAAAAACACACACACACATATTGCAATGTATTTTAACACTTCAAATCCATAATTAACTATCCTTTCATTAGAATTATCTTACCTAGTTCTTGAGTGCATTGAGTCAAAAATGGGTTTATCCGCCACCAGCAACCCAAGGGTTTAAATTTTAGTAATGAAACAAATTTCTGTGTGGCTCCCCTTTTTCTCCTGTCTCAGGGCATCAGTGTTTGGATGCCATAAGAAACTCCAGAATTGGCAAGACAGGCCAGCCTTCCCCAGCTGGTGGGCTCTCTAGAAGTGACGGATTACAAATCCCATCACTCCCAGCCACTATGGCGAGGAGAGGGCTGAGGCAGACCTTCGGTCGGAAGCAGCTGCCTAGGAGGGGGGGCTCTGGGAGACCTGCTTGGGTGGGACTTTGCCCACCCCCTCTTATGGCAATATTGGGGTTCAGAGAGAGATGCTCCCCTTTTTCGGGAATCCAAGGCTGCCAACTCAAGGGGGAAAAGGGGGAGAGAATGTTTCATTTGCTGGATGGCATATTTTTATTTTGGCTCAATGTAACCCTAACATAAATGTGGCCATGTTTTTATTGTAACTGTATTGTAGCATTTATAACTGTATTGTTTTATCATTTGTAACTTCTTGAGATGGCCAGTAGACTAATGCAATAAATCCATCCATCCATCCTGCTCTTTTTGGAGCTATGGACTGTGTCCTTTTATGTATGTTCATTACTGAAAAATCCCAATTTAACAGGGTTTCTTTTAGGTCTGGGGGCTCTGGAAGAGCAATGCAGGGGCTGCACATTCAGGACAGATGCCCAACTGCAGAAGTACGATGCCACTTAACAATTTCCGTGGCCGTATCCCATGGAACGTTGTTTGGGGAGGGGGCACTTACAACTCCAGTCCATGCCCCTGGACGACAGCATCAGACCTCTCTGGCAGAGATGTCTAAGTACCTCATGAAACTACAAATCCCAAGATCTTACAGGAAGGAGCCGTGATGGTTAAAGGAGTATCAAAGTGCGATGACTGTGTGCTGTGAATGCACTCCCTCGGCTCATCTGTTCCTTGATGAGCTAGTTTTCTGCTTGCAGGGATTTGTTTTGTTCTGTTTTTCGACAAGGAAAGGCTCGCATGCATGTAACCCACCCAGCCTGCCCCCATACCGCTGCAGTGATATGGTTCAGTCCTACCAGTTCTGGATTATACAACCTCTTTGGCTGGCATGTGTAGTCCGCACTAGACTGTTACTTTGCTATTATTCCACTTTCAACATCCTATGGAATCCTGGGCTTTGCAGTTTAGGGAGAGGCCTTTAAGAATGCCCTTTGAGGCCCCTCCCTAAACTGCAACCCCCAGGATTCCACAGGATGTTCAAAGTGGAATAATAGCACTGTAACAGCCTAGTGAGGAAATGGCCCTCGTCTACACACGCCAGCCAAAGAGGTTGTATAATCCAGAACTGGTAGGACTGAACCATATCTCTGCAGCGGTATGGGGGCAGCCTGAGTGGGTTACATGCATGCGAGCCTTTCCTTGTAGAAAAACAGAACAAAACAAATCCCTGCAAGCAGAAATCTAGCTCATCAAGGAACAGATCTGCTAGTTTATTTGCAGATTATCTGCGCCCATGAGTATTTTGCACAGATGAGCACCCAAAAATAGCTCTTCTTGCCTGCAATCTGAAAGCCTGGCATCTCTTCCCATCGACACAGGATCCAACCATTTCATCAATTTGCTGCCTGTGCTCTCCAAACATAAGCTGACACACTTTGGGGAAGGTGTTTCCAATACTGTGAAATCACACTGTGAGTGAGTGAGATATGACCATGCGACTTTTGAAGCGGGCTCGTTTTTCTCTCAGTTTTCCTCCACCTTGGATGTGCATCCACACTACACAATTGCCCCAGTTTGAGTCCACTTTAAGTGCCACGGCTCCATTCTATGGAACTTGTGCTTGCAGAAGGGTCTCAGAATTCACTGGAGAGCTCTAGTGTCTCTCTATAGAGAATTCTAAGCCAAACGACATATCCCAGGATTCCACAGGGTAGAGCCATGGCAGTTAAAGCGCCATCCAAGCGGTATAACTGTGTAATGCGGCCGCATCTCTCATCCGCCCAAGAAGCCCCGCCCAATCCCCGGAAACGGCTCACCTGCAGAAGGCGCCCAGATTCTCCACCAGGTAGCACTGCCCCCCGTTATAGCAGTAGCTGGGGAAGGTGTCGCACACGGACCGGCAGGAAGTGTTGTGCCGGATGTAGCCACTGCGGCACTCGGTGCCGTTCTCACTGGCACCGCCGCTGCCACCAACCGCCAGGTGCAGGTCCCTTCCCGTCTCCATCGGGTGGGGCCTGGGGCTGGCCACGCCGCTGCCCCCAGAGATGATAAAAGTCTGCAGCGGGGGGACAAGGTAGCGCCGGCTAGTGGGCTCGGCTTCTTGCCCCACGGTCTGGATCTCGGGTGTGGGCACCGTGGGGGCCCGGAAGTCATTCTCGTCCTCGAGGTCCCGGGCCAACCCACCTCCCCCGTCCTCCTCCTCCTCTTCCTCCTCCTCTTCCTCCTCCGGTTCCTCCAGGTCTTCCTCGTCGCCATCCGTGTAGAAGGAGGTGGTCGGGTAGAAATCCGCCTCGTCGAAAGGCGTGAAGTCGTCGTAGAGGTCATGGAGGGACCACGACATCCCTTTGTCTTCCGACGGCTTCCTCTTTGTGGAATCCGGACCGGGCCCCCCCAGGCCCTCCCCATCAAACAGGTCATAATAATCGATGTCAATGATCTCCGAGGCCAAGGGGTCCGGTGACGCCTTGGGGGTCTGGGCAGCCTGGACCAGAGGCGTGACTGGAGCTGACGGTGGGGTCTCTGCCTCGAGCCAGGTCAGGTCCGTGCGGCCTTGCGCTCCTTCCGCCGGCAAGCTGGTGGAGGCCGTCTCCACCCACAACTCCAACGGCTCCTCCTTTTGGGCCGAGTCTTGGTCCGGGGCCCCACCGGCCACCTGCGAGGTGGACCCGCCACTCTGCATCGGGGTGGTCAATCCCTTATCCCCAAGAAGGTCTCCCTCCGCAGCACTGTGGCCGAGGCCCTGACCGGAGGGCGAGCTTTTCTCTGTGGAAAATTGGGGGCCAGTGGGAACAGGGGTCCATTCGTCCAAACCCTCCTGATCCGGGGCAGCCCGAGCGTGCTGGTCTCCACTCCCGGCCTCCTCTTGGCTATCCGAGATGGGCGACATCTCTTGTGCTTCTTTCTTGTCCGATAACTTCCAGGCCGTGCCCGGTCCCTCGGCCGGCTGGGCAAAGCCGGTCACCCCAGACAACGCCTCCATGGGCCTCCTCCCCTCTTCCGACAAAGGCTCCCACGCTCGGGCGATCTCCCAATTTTTCCCTCCTGCCGCTGAAGAGGCCGCCGGGCAGCCCAAACAAAGGCCTGACTCACTCCTCTCTTCATCCATCTCCCCAGACAGGTACCTCACTGAGATGCCCGTCCCTGGGGGTCCACTGGCAGCCGGGGCGTGCCCCCCTTCTCCACCCTTGCTGCCGGTGGATAGGACAGCAGGTGGCTTGAGCTGGGATTCCTTCACTCCGGATGCCTGCGAGGACAAGGAGGAGGAGGAGGAGGAGGAGGAGGGGGCGGCCTCAGCCGAGGAAAGGTTTCCCATGCGCCATGCGCCGCTGCTGTTCTTCGGCAGCGCCCAGCCCTCCTGGCCCAACGACGACGACGACGCCTCTCCGTTGGCAGCCGGCTGCTGTTGGCCGCCCTTCCAAAGAGCGCCCTGGAGTTCGGTGGCGTTGAGGGACTGTGGATGTTGCTCGGAGGCTGGGAACAAAACCCACGAGGGGCAGGAAAAAACGCATGAGACGGGCGCATCAGAAAAGAAGAGGGGTCCGTCTCTCCACGGGCAATGCCCCCCATCCCCATATCTCCTGGGTCCCCATTCTGTGCTCGCCCCCTGCCTCTCCAAACCTCAAAGCCACCTCAATGGCAACAACGGTGATGCCACAACACAAATGGTGTTTCCCCAATGGCGGGAAGAAAATACATATATATATAGATAGACAGACAGAGAGAGAAAGAGATGTGCTTTTCCTTCCCGCCACCGTGACTGTGGCAAAAAATAGCACGCCACTCCGCGCGTTCCCACACATCCTCTCGCTCCCCGATTCATCTCTCACGCCTTCCCCCTCGTTTCAAGGGTAGTAGAGCAGAATTAATCACTGGGAGGTGCGGACGGCTTGCGTGGGGGGAGCAACAGAGGAGGGGGGGAAGGGGGCTCCTTTTAGCAACCAGGGACTAAATAGGGGAAACTTTGGGTTTTTTATGGGTTCTACTCTCAGGTGCTTTTATCCACGGGTGGGGGGGAATCTCCCAGCTCCCACAAGGAGGGCCCCACCTTCATGATGCCGGAGGAACCCGCTGGTAACAAGGTGGGGGCCCCATTCTTTTACACACACACACACACACACACACACACACACAGCCTTTGAATGTGGGATTCTCTGGGAAAAAGCATCTCCAAGGGTTCTCACAAAGGGAGAGGGAACCCGGGGGGATCGAAGCCATTCCAAGCAGAAAGGAGGGTCGGAATGATGGATGGGTGTGGGGGGGTGAGGCAGTGAGGGGTGGGTCCCCCAATCCAGAAAGCACACCCCTGAAAATGTGGGGGGAGGCTTAGCCATATTAAAGGATCCAGCCCTATGCATTGGGCAGAGGGGCGTGCCGTGTTTCCTACCTTGCAAAAAAGAGCGGGGGAGGAAATCACACCCAGCCCCATTTGACTTGGAGGGAGGTGGCCATTCCCCATGAATTGGGAAAAGGGGCACTGGCTGGGGGGGCTGGACCTGGCTGGACATTGGTCTGGGTGGGTTTTGGGGGGGGATGCTCCATTATTGTATCAGCTCTTGCTTGGAAGGTCACAGATGCCTTGCCCCCCCCCGTCTTAAGAGGCATCCATCTACACGTGTGAACGGGGTGGTGGGTTAACCCGGCTTCGTGCCCACCCCCCACCCCCCAAAGCGCCTGAGGTTTATTTACTACACGGTTGCCATAGGGACAGCAGAGGCATTTTCTGCATCTCTAGTAAATGGGGCAGAATTCCTCTAAAAACCAGGGATGCTCTGGCGGGAGAAGCAGTGGGGGGGTGGGGAGGAAGGCAAGGGGGGGTCTGATCTGGGGGTCCGTCTCCCTCCCCCTCCCCCAGGCACACCCCCCTCCTTTCCCTGCCACCCAGTCCCCAGAACGGGTCCGGGTTGACTCTGGATTCGACTCGGAGTCCCTCCCCCAGGTCTTTTAAAGGGGGGGAGACACGCGTCGGGAGGGCGAAGGAGGGTCGCGCGTGGATCTCGTGACACGTGTCCAGCAGGAAGGGGACACCGCCTCGATTTTTTCCTCGACCTGCTCCCACCCTGTCCTCCCTCTCCAATAAGGGGGGGGGTCGCCTTCCAGGGCGGGAGGGGGTCGCAGAAGGGAGGTCGCAATTGGGGGAGGCGGGGGAGGGTGCGTTCTCTCCCCTCCCACCCACCCACCCAAATTGTGCAGGGCTGCCTCTACCCCACCCACCCCCGCCTGGGGGAAGAGAAGCCCCCTCCCTCCGGCTCCGTGCAAACCGTGCCCATCCCCGAAAAGCCCCGCATCCCCCTCTGGCCGCGACCACCCCCCGGCATCCAGGGAGGGGGGCGATTTGGGGCGGGGGCCTCTCCGGAGGGGGGTGTGGGGGGCGTTGGGGGGGTCGGACCTACCGGCGAGGAGGAGGGCGAGCAGGGCCAGGAGGAGGGCGGCCGAGGCGGGCGCGGGGGGGCCGGCGCTCGGGGCGGGGGGGCTCCGGGGACGGCGGTGGGGCGCCCCATCCTTGCAGCCGGGCCTCGGCGGCGGTGGCGGCGGTGGCGGCCGCCGCCGCGTCCCGCCTTCCTCCTCCTCCTCCTCTCTCGGGGCTCCTCCGCCGGCGCTCCGCCCCCTCCCTCCCCCCTCCTGCTCCGGCGGCGGGGATTCAGGGGCGGCGGCAGGAGCCCCCGGCCCCGCTGCGACCCCCCGCCGCCGCCGCCGCCGCCGCCGCCGCTCCTCCTCCTCCTCCGGCCGCCGGGCGCCCCATCGCGGCTCCCCTCCGCCTTCCCTCCCGCCTGCCTGCCTCCCTTCCTTCCTTGGCGGCTTCCCGATCCCTCCAGCCGGCCGGGTCGGCGCAGGCGAGGAAAGAGGGCGGCGGCGGGAGGAGGAGGAGGAGGCGGAGGCGGAGGCGGAGGAGGAGGAGGAGGAAAGGGGAGGCGCCGCCGACGCCCCCGGGGGCGGGTTTAAGGCTGGAGGGGGAGCAGAGGGAGGGAGAGGGACCCCCGCCGCCCCCCCGGAGACCCCCGGCGCCCAAAGAGCGGGGGGAAGGGGCTGGGGGTCCGAGGGTAGGGGCTGGCCCGCCCCCCGGCCAGGAGAGGAGGGGGCTGAAGGACGGGGGCTCTGGGGCCCCTCGAGGCTCGGAGGCAGAGCCCCTCCGTGGTCTGGGGGAGAGGCACCCCTCCCAGGGCGGCCCGCGGGTGGGGCGCTTGGGCCGGGCCGGGGGAGGGCGGCCTCGGAGCCCCGGAGGTCCCGGGGTCGCCTGGCCCGAGGCGGCCAAGCGGGGCTGCCTGGTAGCCCTGACTCGCCGGGGGCTTCGGGGGAGGGTCTTCGCCGGCTCGTCTGTCTGCCCCCCTGCCTTTGCCCCCCGGGGGGCTTCTTCCCCCCGGCTCCTTCTTCTTCGCATCCCTTGGGGGGAGGCTCTTCTTGCCCCCCGGAGCGTTTGGGGAGAGGGGTCCCCGCTCAGTGGGGGCCACTCGCCCCACGGATTCCCCAGGATTTCCCCTCTGACACCCAGGGAAAGGGGCTCCACCTCAACTTTGGGAAGAACGCCCGGACCCGGACCCTGTCCGCACTACAGCGTTAACGCGCTGCTATCCCACGATCAACCTCCTCTGGAATCCTGGGGTTGGTAGTTTAGGGAAGGGCGCTTCGAATTCTCAGCCAAAGAGCTCTTTGGTCTCAGTCAACTACAAACCCCAGGACTCCGCAGGGCGTTGAAAGTGGGATAGCAGCAGTTTAACACGATAGTGCGGAAATGGCCAGGAAGAGCGACCCAAGGGAGGACTGAATGGAGGCTGGAGGAGCCTCCTCCTTCTCTGGAGGTGTTTAAGGAAGGGTTGGAGGGCCACCCGCCCAAGGGGGGCTTGGGTGGCATCTTCCTGCATGACAAGAATGGGGCTGGACTGGATGGCCCTGGGGGTCTCCTCCAACTCTTTGAGTCTGAGATGGACTGAATGGCCCCGGGGTCTCCTCCAACTCTGTGATTCTGAGATGGACTGGATGACCCTGGGGGTCTCCTCCAACTCTGTGAGTCTGAGATGGACTGGATGGCCCTGGGGGTCTCCCCCAACTCTGTGAGTCCGAGATAGACTGGATGGCCCTGGGGGTCTCCCCCAACTCCGTGATTCCGAGATGGACTGGATGGCCCTGGGGGTCTCCTCCAACTCTGTGATTCTGAGATGGACTGGATGACCCTGGGGGTCTCCTCCAACTCTGTGAGTCTGAGATGGACTGGATGGCCCTGGGGGTCTCCCCCAACTCTGTGAGTCCGAGATAGACTGGATGGCCCTGGGGGTCTCCCCCAACTCCGTGATTCCGAGATGGACTGGATGGCCCTGGGGGTCTCCCCCAACTCCGTGATTCCGAGATGGACTGGATGGCCCTGGGGGTCTCCCCCAACTCCGTGATTCCGAGATGGACTGGATGGCCCTGGGGGTCTCCCCCAACTCCGTGATTCCGAGATGGACTGGATGGCCCTGGGGGTCTCCCCCAACTCCGTGATTCCGAGATGGACTGGATGGCCCTGGGGGTCTCCCCCAACTCCGTGATTCCGAGATGGACTGGATGGCCCTGGGGGTCTCCTCCAACTCCGTGATTCCGAGATGGACTGGATGGCCCTGGGGGTCTCCTCCAACTCCGTGATTCCGAGATGGACTGGATGGCCCTGGGGGTCTCCTCCAACTCTGTGATTCCGAGATGGACTGGATGGCCCTGGGGGTCTCTTCCAACTCTGTGATTCCGAGATGGACTGGATGGCCCTGGGGGTCTCCCCCAACTCTGTGATTCCGAGATGGACTGGATGGCCCTGGGGGTCTCTTCCAACTCTGTGATTCCGAGATGGACTGGATGGCCCTGGGGGTCTCCCCCAACTGTGATTCTGAGATGGACTGGATGGTCCTGGGGGTCTCTTCCAACTCTGTGATTCCGAGATGGACTGGATGGCCCTGGGGGTCTCCCCCAACTCTGTGATTCCGAGATGGACTGGATGGCCCTGGGGGTCTCTTCCAACTCTGTGATTCCGAGATGGACTGGATGGCCCTGGGGGTCTCCCCCAACTCTGTGATTCCGAGATGGACTGGATGGCCCCGGGGGTCTCTTCCAACTCTGTGATTCCGAGATGGACTGGATGGCCCTGGGGGTCTCCCCCAACTCTGTGATTCTGAGATGGACTGGATGGCCCCGGGGGTCTCTTCCAACTCTGTGATTCCGAGATGGACTGGATGGCCCCGGGGGTCTCTTCCAACTCTGTGATTCCGAGATGGACTGGATGGCCCTGGGGGTCTCCTCCAACTCTGTGATTCCGAGATGGACTGGATGGCCCTGGGGGTCTCCTCCAACTCTGTGATTCCGAGATGGACTGGATGGCCCTGGGGGTCTCTTCCAACTCTGTGATTCCGAGATGGACTGGATGGCCCTGGGGGTCTCCCCCAACTCTGTGATTCCGAGATGGACTGGATGGCCCTGGGGGTCTCTTCCAACTCTGTGATTCCGAGATGGACTGGATGGCCCTGGGGGTCTCCTCCAACTCTGTGATTCCGAGATGGACTGGATGGCCCTGGGGGTCTCTTCCAACTCTGTGATTCCGAGATGGACTGGATGGCCCCGGGGGTCTCCCCCAACTCTGTGATTCTGAGATGGACTGGATGGCCCCGGGGGTCTCTTCCAACTCTGTGATTCCGAGATGGACTGGATGGCCCCGGGGGTCTCTTCCAACTCTGTGATTCCGAGATGGACTGGATGGCCCTGGGGGTCTCCTCCAACTCTGTGATTCCGAGATGGACTGGATGGCCCTGGGGGTCTCCCCCAACTGTGATTCTGAGATGGACTGGATGGCCCTGGGGGTCTCTTCCAACTCTGTGATTCCGAGATGGACTGGATGGCCCTGGGGGTCTCCTCCAACTCTGTGATTCCGAGATGGACTGGATGGCCCTGGGGGTCTCTTCCAACTCTGTGATTCCGAGATGGACTGGATGGCCCTGGGGGTCTCCCCCAACTCTGTGATTCCGAGATGGACTGGATGGCCCTGGGGGTCTCCTCCAACTCTGTGATTCCGAGATGGACTGGATGGCCCTGGGGGTCTCTTCCAACTCTGTGATTCCGAGATGGACTGGATGGCCCTGGGGGTCTCCCCCAACTCTGTGATTCTGAGATGGACTGGATGGCCCCGGGGGTCTCTTCCAACTCTGTGATTCCGAGATGGACTGGATGGCCCTGGGGGTCTCTTCCAACTCTGTGATTCCGAGATGGACTGGATGGCCCTGGGGGTCTCCTCCAACTCTGTGATTCCGAGATGGACTGGATGGCCCTGGGGGTCTCCCCCAACTCTGTGATTCTGAGATGGACTGGATGGCCCCGGGGGTCTCCCCCAACTCTGTGATTCTGAGATGGACTGGATGGCCCCGGGGGTCTCTTCCAACTCTGTGATTCCGAGATGGACTGGATGGCCCTGGGGGTCTCCTCCAACTCTGTGATTCTGAGATGGACTGGATGACCCTGGGGGTCTCCTCCAACTCTGTGATTCCGTGATTTTATTCTGCATAACCAGCCCTTTCAATGGGCCCAGAAACAGACTGGCAGCCCATGGAGACTTTGCAACACCCAGCACACAGAGCTGGAGATCCCACCTTGAGCGGGTGGAGCATTAATGCTCGGCCTCGGCAGTGCCACATCTTCCTCCCACCGAGGCCGTTGCCCAAACCTGGGAGGGGCTCCCACGGTTGCCGCTTGCAGATGCGGAGAGGATGCGGGCAGGCAAAGCACGTGATGAAGCAGCGGTCGCTCTCATCTCAGAGAGGGAAAGAAACAAGGGGCAGAGAGCGCCATTCCTTTCCTTCCCCTCAGGGCCCAGACCAGCCCGGTTTTCATGGTCTGGGAATCCGCCGGTAAGCAGGAAGCAGCCTCACCTGGAGTTTGACGGGGGAGATTTTGGAGGGTGTCAAAAGGGCAAGAGAAGAGCTCCCTGCACCCTGTCCAAGCAGAGACAGGTGTGTGCATAAGCCATGCTTGCATGCATGCATATTACTGATGGGATGCTGCCCATATTCTTCCTTGTCAGTTCCCATCGGGGAGTTTGCGTGTTGCGCGGCTTGGCTGCTTCTCTCTGGGATCGTGTGCCATAGCCAATTACCCACGGTGCTTCAGCTCGCCTTGGGCCACGCCACTTCTGCCGCCCGTTTCCCCCCATGGTGTGTCTCTCTTCTACCCAAACGCATAAAGCAGGTCAGAACGATTATTTTCTGGGAATCTGGGGCAGCCGCCATCCTCCTGACGTCCCCCTGCCAGGCCGGCTGCCCGGCCAACAGCCGTCTTGCAGAATGAGGCCGATGCTCCCTCCCGCTGTTTGGACACGCGTGGCTTCCCTGCTCCGGTTGGACTCGGCGTCCAGAATGGAGCCATAATTGAGCAGCGTATAAGGTTGCCATGCCTCTGTGTGGCGTGTGTGCGTGCAAACACACGTGGGGCCCTCATCATGAAAGCAACAACTCACAGGTTAACCTATTATCAGAGTGGGCGTACTGTGGCCCTGGGCCCCCCTTTGGTGACCTCTGAAGCTTCACCAGTCCCCACCTCTCCATTTGGAAAAACTGTAATTTCCAGTTTTTGCTCCCAAATCATTCAGTACCCCCAAATGAGCAAGGGCACATGGAAACATCCCCACCTGTCCTATGCTGCCCCCAATACCTCTCTTTTCTTCTGCAGTCCTATTCAAAATGGCAGCAGTCACCATGGGATAGAAGAAAAATATTTGGCTTGCCATGGGGGGTTGCAAGAGAGCCAGGGTGGGGTAGTGGCTTGAGCATTGGACTACAGACCCTGGGGAAGGGGACCCTGAGCATATCACATGCTCTCAGACCCAGAAAACCCCATGATAAGCTCACCTGAGGGTTCCCATAAGTCAGAAACGACTTGAAGGCACACGAGGACAACAAGGGGGTTGCAGCATATGGGGATTCTAGGGGAAAGATTGATGCCTGGCCTGTAAGCATTTCTCCACTCCTGATCTCTCTCTCTATATATATATATGCATCCATTTTAATTTAGCATTAATCTACATTAACCTAATACCTATATTTTCATATCTATGTTAATCCTGCTCCTTCTCCAGGAGCGGGTCTTTTGTAACTCTATTGGCTCTTGACCGTTCAAGACCAAACCAGCTCCAAACAACTTGGATTGCTACAGTGATGGCTGAATGCAGGACATTGTCACTGGGAACATTCATTCCCCTCCCACCACTTTGGGTCTTGCAGCTAAACCCAGAGAAAACAGGGGAGCCTGGTGGGAGGGAGAGGCAGCAGAAGATGTCCTAGTCCCAGCTGACCAAAATGTCTCAGGGTTTTGACCCTTTGAACTCTGTGCAGGACTGTTGTCCTTATAGAAAAGCAGAATTTCCTCCTCCATCGGTTCAGGATGTTCAGCAAACTGCCAAAAACATTCTTTGATTTAATGCATAACTTCTCAGTAATGGATGTTTGGCGAGAGAAGTATGGACAAGAAAAATATTATACCTATTTTTCAGATACCTCTACTGTGGCCCTTGGTCGAGGACCGACGTGTTTTTTGTGTCAAAATCCTTCTCTAACAAGATAAAGAAGACAGAATCTCTCCCAAGAACAATTCAATTGTACCTGATTTTTTCCTGGGATGGGACTCAAAGTGGCTTACAGATTTAAAAAGACATAGTTAAAAACTCCTAGAAAAGTTAAAACATAAGCAGTCAAAAGGATTAATGCAATGGCAAAATACATAATTAAAACTCAATTATTAATTAAAAAACCCCAATATCCAGCACATTTCTATTGGATAGGCCACATATAACCGCACATTGAATGCCTGTCTAAATAAAAATGTCTTCATCTGACTACAGAAGGATGGTAAGGAAGGGGTCAGTCTGACTTCTCTGGGGAGGGAGTTCCGGAGCCTGGGAAAGGCCCGTCTTTCCCGTGTTTCCACCAGATGCCCCCGTGAAGGTGGTGGGACGGAGAGAAGGGCCTCTCCAGCAGATCTCAAAGCCTGGGCTGGTTCCTAGGGGAGAATTTGGTCCTTCAAATAAGCTGGACCTGAGCCATGGAGAGCTTTGAAGGTCATCACCAGCCCAGGGACAGATCAGTGGCCAGTGGAGCTGTTGCAACAGGGGGTTCTGTGATCATAGAATCATAGAATCACAGAAATGTAGTTGGAAGAGACCCCAGGGGCCATCCAGTCCAACCCCATTCCGCCATGCAGGAACACCCTCAAAGCACTCCCGACAGATGGCCATCCAGCCTCTGCTTAAAAACCTCCAAGGAAGGAGACTCCACTACACTCCGAGGCAGCAGATTCCACGGCCGGACAGCCCTGACCGTCAGGAAGTTCTTCCCAAGGTTCAGGTAGAATCTCCTTTCCTGCAGCTTGAATCCATGGCTCCTTGTCCTGGTCTCTGGAGCAGCAGAAAACAAGCCCTCTCCCTCTTCTACATGGCATCCCTTCAGATATTTAAACATGGCTCTCCTGTCCCCTCTTAACCGTCTCTTCTGCAGACTAAACATACCCAGTTCTCTAAGTCTATCCTCATAGGGCTTCATGGCTTCCAGGCCTTTCACCATTTTGGTCGCCCTCCTCTGGACTTGCCCCAGCTTGTCAATATCTCTCTTGAATTGGGGTGCCCAGAACTGGACACAGTATTCAAGATGAGGTCTAACCAAAGCAGAGCAGAGTGGTACCAGTACCTCCCTCGATCTAGACACCAGACTGCTATGGATGCAGCCGAGAATTGCATTGGCTTTCTCGGCTGCTGCATCACACTGCTGACTCATGTTCAGCTTGTGGTCTATGAAGACTCCTAGATCCCTTTCACACGTACTGCTATCCAGCCACGTGTCCCCCATCCTATATTTGTGGATTCCATTTTTTCTACCTAAGTGTAGGACCTTACACTTCTCCCTGTTGAATTTCATTTTGTTCGCCTTGGCCCAGCTCTCCAACCTATCCAGGTCATTTTGAATTTTGATCCTGTCCTCCGGCGTATTAGTAACCCCTCCCAACTCCCCCTCCCAACTTGGTATCATCCCTGTAGCCAGCTCTGGTTAACAATCTGGCTGCAGCTCTTTGGACTGGCTGACGTTTGGACCGGACGTAATCTTACTGGGATGTAACCAAGGCGTATGTCACCGTGGCCCTTGATGTCTCAAGAAATGGGCGCAGCTAGCACACAAGCTTTGACTATGCAAATGCTCTCCTGGCCACTGCGGAAACCTGGGTTTCCCGGCTCAGAGTTGAATCCAGGAGCACCCCCCAAGCTGTGAATCTGAGTCTGGGGGGGGGTGTAGCCCCATCTAATGCAAGCCAAAAGTGCCGTGCACAGCCAGGAGATGGAGGGAGCGAGGTGCCTCCTGGCCAGCCCTTCTCCCTCGCCCCCACTGCTGGATTTGATGACAGGCCTGCCTGTTTGCCAAAGATGCCGGCCATCTCTAGCCTGCTATCTCTGCTTCTTGGAGTTTTTTTTAACAGAAGGTGAATGTCTGCCTAGCATGCTTTCCCTATGGATTTCCTGCATTGTCAGGGGGTTGGACTAGATGACCTTTGGATCACGGTGGGATGAAAATGCTGGTTGTAATCTCTGGATCCCTAAACCAAGCACCACTGGAGGACTGCCTGTGGCATAATGAACACCCCTGGTAGCTAAACAATATTAATTCCCTAATTTTCTTTGGAGAGGACAGACGACACACCCTTAAACCTGCAATCGGCGAGTGTCGGGGAAACAGAACGATCCCACATCAAACCTCGCCACACCGATGCTGCATTGCTGCTGCGTGAAGGCAGAGCAGCCGCTCCCGAAGGCAGCCAGAGGCCTTGCTGGAAAGACGGCCGTTCGCCCACCGCACATGGCAGCTCGCACAATGGGCCGCCCTGTTCCTAGAGAGCCCGGCAAGGGCTGGGCTTGGGGTAGCCAAGAGGCCAGCTGGCTGCTGTGAATACCAAATTGGGGGAGACCCTCACTTGCGGCCGCCTCTTCTTCCTCCGCCTCCCCCTGCCAGCCGTCCTCTGGCTCAACGGCGCATTGTCTGCGGCAATGCTTGGCTCTCGGAGAGCGAAGGATTAGTTCCGTCCGGGAGCCGAGGTGCTCCGCATCTTAATGACCATCCAGGCCAAATTAAGTTCCAAGCTGGGGTGGGGGAAGCGGGAAAACCCAGGGCAGATGCAGGCCCTGCTTTCTCTCGTCTCCCCACCCCCCCACTCCCTAAGCCCCCCTGGCTTCATCTTAAACAGCTACCCCATTTGTAGAACCGAACCTGAAGCAACCTGCACGGGGCCCTTTCCATGGAAAGAGCTCCAAATCAGGGAGGCAGACCCCCCGGTACTGCCCGAACAAGGACGGCACTGAGATGGTGGTTGGAAAAGGGTTCAAATGGGGAGGTAAACATTGATTTAAGAAAGATGGCCCAGGCTTGGGTGAACAGTTTGGGGAAATAGTGGTGGAGGAAGGCAGGCAGGCAGGCAGCCGGCTGGGTTCCAGCCCCACTGGGCCATTTTTCTTTCTGAAGCCTGTGCCTTGTCAGCATCAGATACCAACACACCATGGCGCAACCTTTCTCTGATCTTCCCTGTGACCTTCTGAGTTGTGCAATGCATCCTGTGGGGTCATGAACTGCATGCACTGGTGAGGACGCAGGTGGAGAGAGGGCAAAATTTGGCAGGGGAGAGGGAGCAGCTCTTTTTGCACAAAAACTGGAAGGCCTGGGAACTGTGAATCCCTGTGAGAGGTGGCTGGGGGAGCTGGGGGAGGTTAAGAGGGGACGTGACAGCTGTTCTTAAAATATTAAAAGGGATGTCATATGGAAGATCAGGGAGGCTTGTTTTCTGCCGGTCCAGAAAGCAATGGCTTCAGAGATTCCACTTTCAACGTTAGGAAGAACTTCTGGGCAACAAGGGTCTCAGCGACAGAGTCTTTTCCTTCTTGGGAGGTTTATCCAGAGAGGCTGGATGGCTGTCTGTCAAAGGGAGGGCTTGGATGGTGTGTCGTCCTGCCTGGCAGAAGGGGGTGGGACTGGATGGCCCCTGGGGGTCTCCTCCAACTCTAGGATTCTATGACTTCCTCAACACCAATAGCTGGATTGGATCCTGTGTTGAATTCTTCTCTGTCTCTGAGTGGCAGCCATTCTGTTGAGCCCACTCATTCCTCCCAGCTCCTCTCCAGAATAAAAAACAACCTGACTGAGAGCTTCTTCACCCCCAATAAGTACACAAACAGACACACACACACACACTTGAGTTGTTCTTTAAAAAAAACACCCGCATTTTTTATTTCACAAAATTGAGTGGCTGTATTGCAGGAACAAAAGAGCTTTTTTTAAAAAAAAAAAATCTTCCCCGTATAATAATAGCCTGACCTCCCCCTCCCTCTCCTCCCCCCAAACAACAAAAGAAAGTCATCCGTACAGAAACACAACCCTGTTAACAGTTCATCGGATGCTGCGAGACAGAATCAACAGTAGAGTACAAAAATGAGAAACAAGACAAGTTCTCCATCTAAGAACCTTTTACAATTTGAAGTGGATCGCACTAAAAACAACCTGAGGTTATTTGTTTCAAGAGGACTGTGTTGAGAACCTCGCGCCCATTCTGCTCCACGGAGCGTGGGGGGGAACGGGAGTTTGGGGGGGGGGAATGACCTTCGTTTCTGAGCAAACGGGCGTTTTAAGAGGGCGGCCCTGGAAGAGACCTTGGCGCAAAATGGGGAGGTGGGAAGTCTGGGCTTCCTTATTGATTTTTTGTTTTCCCTGAGATGGGATGAGGAGCACTGAGAAGCCACGAGTGTGTGTGTGTGTGTGTGTAGGGGGGACAAGCAGCAGGGCTTGGAAGCCCAGATGGCCAGAAGGAAAACAAAAAACCCTGCTTGTGTCCCCCATCCCTGGGCAGCCTGAGCTGATTTCTGGAGGCCTTGCAGGGAAGGCTGGGCAGGGAAGGACTGGGAGGTGGGATGGCATGGCAGGTTCCAGACACAGCAGCCCTTGCTCTTGCTGCTGAGTGCTCCACACATCCCCTTTCCCCATTAAGGGGGGGGCAAATGAGGTACAGCCTTCCCCTTCCTGATCACACCTGGAATGGCAACCAGCTGTGGTTCCAGCCAGAAGGGAAGTGATGGGATCCACGAGAACTTCTGTGCTACCTGAATAAAGAAAGAGGAGAGGAGAAAGACCGGCCAGTGAAGAACATCGGAGTAACTCTCAAGGTAAAGGGGTAGGGAGCTCTGTGAAGAGGAGCCCTCCCGGCTGCAGAAGGGGTACCTTTGCCTGCCCCAGAGGCCAGCACCCAAGACCACTGTTGTCCTTGTCGGTCAACTGCTGGAATGTGTTGAAGAGAGACAAACCCAGGGGGAGGGTGTGCATGTGTGCAAGCAGGTGAACACATAGGAGAATAAACACATAAGGAAGATATAAGCCTCATTCCCCAGCTCCCACCGGGGCTCTTCCAGAAAGCAAGCAAGCACTGGGCGTGCAGCATCAGCTCCTCACATTGCACACCATGCTGCTGCTTTCCAAGAGAGAATTCTGACAGCCAGCCCCCCCCCACACACACACCCTCTCTGCTCGCACATGACCCCATAAGGTGGCATGTACCACGGCCAACCTAAAGGGATTTGCTTGCCCATTCTGAAGGGAGCAGCACGAGGCAAGGACTGAAGGGAGGGGAAGCAAGTTTAAAAAAATAAAGAATCAACCTTGGCTATTGTAGTACCTGACTTGGGCCATTGCCACACTAGACTGTTACAGTGCTATTATTCCGCTTTCAACATCCTATGGAATCCTGGGGTTTGCAGTTTCGGGAGGGGCCAGCCGGCAGGATTCCATAGGATGTTGAAAGCGGAATAATAGCACTGTAATAGTCTAGTGTGGAAATGGTCTTGGAAAGAAAACAGAGATGGGGAAGAGAGAGAACGAGGCACACCACTTCCCTTCTTCTACTGGAAAAACAGAGTGGGAAACACACCACTGCCGACGGCTTATGCCAAATGAGGAGACTTCCGGCTCTTAACAGGCAAGATCAATATTTCCTTTTAATAAGCCTGAGAGGTGGCTCTGGAGACCTCAATAATGGCCCACCTCCTGGCCCCTGGGTCAGCGTTCATCAGGATGTTCACGCCCAGTGTGTGTGCGTGTGTGGTGTTTCGGAAGCCCCTCTTTCTGCCCACCCTCCACCCCTGCTACCTCCCAGTGCTTTGCCTCAGAGTCGCCCTGCAGGAAACGAGCTTCTCCATTATGCCCGTTATTCCTACATAGGGAAACAAGAGAGGCTGAAAGTGGCAAAGCACCAAGGCGAAGCAGTGCTGGGCTTGCTCTGTGTGTGTGTGTGTGTGTGTGTGTGTTCCTGGCAGGAGAGTCAGACACAAGATGTTACAACTGCCCCGTCTCCAGACTGCCAAGGGCTGCGGGCCCTGGATGGGCACAGAGGAGGAGGAGAGAAACCAGGGGAGGGAAAGAGCAGGAAATGGAGGATCCGTGGTGGGGTTTTTGGTTGCTACTGGCACTGTTTGGAGAGGACCCTCGGCGCTGGTCCGATCAGGGAGCCGCGGAGGCTGGTGGGGCTGCGGCTGGAGGCGGAGTGGCCCCGTCGACCGGAGGTTGCTGCTGGGGCGCTGGCGGATCTGCAGAGGAAGACAGCAATTGGAGAGTTAGAACAACAAGCAGCCCACCAGGGGCATTTCAACTGCTGGTCAACTCTTTTTCCTCCCAAGGACAGAGGTGAGAAACTCTTAGTGGTTAGGGGGAAAATGCAAAGCAAGACGAGGCAGTGCTTTCAACCTTGGCAGAAAACCTTCTTTGGAGGCTTTTAAACCGAGACTGGATGGCCATCTGTCAAAGAGAGTGCTTTGATGGGTCTTATTGTCTGATAGAATGGGACTGGACTGGACGGCCTCTGGGGGTCTCTTCCAACTCCAAGATTCCATGGCACACCAGAGGATTCAGAAAAAGATGCCCCCTAATGACCAGGAAAGGGACTGCAGTGCGTTTTAAACTGGGAAAGGATGCCCATACACTTCTGGTACAATGGTTCTTTGAACCAGAGAGAGAGAGAGAGAGAGCGAGGGAGACGGGGAGAGGACCTGTGGTGGAAAAACACACACGCAGCCCCACTTACACAGGCCGTTTGGAGAAGCCAGGGATCCTCGGGGCCCAACAATGTTTCCTGCTGCCGTACCAGATGGCGGGGCGGTGCTGGTTGTGCTGGTGGAGCTGCTGCTGGTTGGGTGAGCGCTGGCTGCCCCAGTGGCCATGATCCGGCCCGGCATGGGCTGCCCGGGCATCATGGAGCTTGGTCCCAGGATCTGACCTGTGGGAGGCAAAGAGGGGGGTTACTGGCTGTGTCTGTGTGCTTGTGTGGACGCAAATACCAAAAGTAACCAAATGAAAATTCATCATTCATTTAACTGATATCCCACCTTTCTCACAATTCAGGACCTGTTGGAAGTTAAAACCAAATACAGTTAAAACAATGTGGTACAAACCTTAAAAACACAATCAAACCACTTTGTTAAAAATTAATTCAAACATTTAAAAAGTATTCAAAAGGCAGATAAATGTGAAAACAATGACAAATGTACCAATACACATCCAATGACAAATAAACCATAACACTAGTTGCCCAAAGCACTATTCCCAGGGGTTGCAATTGTGCAAGGTCCAGTTTTAACCCATCACCTTCTGCCCAGGTGGGATATGTCTAATAATCAAAGTCACCCCAGGTGGGTGTCCTTGCATACATTCACTACTACTTCTTTTTTGGGAACCTGGGCTCCTGCAGCCCACCTAACAGCCAAGAAAGGCCCTTTTGGGAGGGCTGCTTGGCCTGACTCAGGTACAGCCCCAGCCAGAAATATCCGGAGAGTGAGAGCGGAGGGATCCAACATCAGCAGCAGCTCAATTGAAGCTGTTCCATGTTTCAGGCCATTTCTGCACTAGATGGTTACAGTGCTATTATTCCACTTTCAACCTCCTATGGAATCCTGGGGTTTGCAGTTTAGGGAGGGGCCTCAAAGGCTTCTGCTTTCTCCTCTCCTCAAAAGGCCCCTCCCTAAACGGAAAACCCCAGGATTCCATAGGATGTTGCAACTGGAATAATAGCGCTATAACAGCCTAGTGCAGAAATGCCCTCAACTGAAGACTCAGCACCTTCGACAGCTGCTGAAACAGTTTCAGCACCTGGGACAGCTCCTTTAAAAGTTCAGCCAAAAACCTGCAATGGAGTCACTGTCCCCCTGACATGAGAGCCACCACCTGCAGCTGTCCATCACCATCATCCTTTGACCCCCACTTCTGGTTTTTCCTGCTGCAGAGAGGAACAGGACCTTTGTTAACCAGGAGATTCTGGTTCTCACTGGATGGAAGGTCCTGCATCCCAATCCTGTCATCTCGAGAGGAGGCAGAGGAGATACAACAACTGCACAAGGGTCACTCGAGAATGGACACGGTTCAAGGACAGCCCAGCACTAACAATGATGATGGTAAAGATTTAAATTGTTGTAAATGTGGAAGTAAAAACCTTGGCAGCAACTGCTGACACATTGAAATTTGTGGACCCTTACCCTGGCCCTCCACAGTAATTGAGACTGTAGAGAGCGGAAGTGTAAAAAAATCTCACCTTTCTTTGGCACAACAGCCTTTGCTCCCTGGCTCCTTTATAGCTGAAGAAACCTCTTAAAAACCCGTTAAGGCTGTGGTGGAGGGAGCCAGCGCCAAGGAAATGCCGAGGTAAGCAGATGGGTGGGCACGCCCTGCCAAATCACTAACTGCCAATCTGAACACCCACTTACTGTCTGCTGCTGTGAGAATTTTATTAATACCTTGTCAGCATCAAATACTATTTCTGTTTTCTTTTTTCCCATCACAGAAAAACTGAGACTACCCTGGAGACGTGAAAGCCAGCAGCTTGGGAGAAGACCTCATATTGATATGAATAGGATTGCCAGAGGTCTCTTAATTATGCCCCCATTTGAAAACTGGAAGGTTTCTCTTTCTATATAGACTGGATGAAGAACACTTTCTTTAGGAAATGTTGACCCTTCATAAAGAAAGGTGTGCATCATATAATTTATAAATGTGAACAGTGCACTAATTTGGCAAAGAAATACATGGCTCTGAGCGAAGTGAAATCAATACAAGGAAAATACCACTTAACCAAAATGCTTGAGATCAGAAGTGTTCTGTATTTTGGATCTTTTTGGATTTTGGAATACCTGTATTTTGCATGTACCTAAAAATACAACAGTGCTGTACAGGAGATCTCCACGGAGCCCTCAAATGAGCACCCTGCAACCACCACCAAGAAAGGCAAAGCAAGCACCTGGTATGCTCCCAAAGATCTCCTGTCCAGTACTGTATTCCCCACCCCCCGAATATAGGCATCAGGCCCCTTATATCCTCTATCTCTCTCCAGCCTTGCATCTCATACACAACAAGGCTTTATTAGTCTAGATTTGGCTCTGATGACAGACTCCACCCTGGCATGGGCTTCCAATGCTGATTGTCAGCATCATCCACACCTGGGACTCCTCACCCTTTGAAAGTTCTGGCCACAACAGTTGTAGGCTTCCCCTCCTGCTGACTCACCTGACACAGCGCCTGACCCAGTTCCTCAAGTAGTGAATGAACAAGACACAAGGAGAGACACAAGGAACTGTGAAATGGCAGGAAGCATGGATCTGCACTGGGCACCACGTTTAGATTCCTGCCATATCACACCCCCTTGCATCTCTCTCCAGCCTCACGTCTCACTGGTTTGCTACTTGTGTAAGAGGCACAATGCTGGAGAGAGACTGAGGATCTGAGAGATGAACGAGCAGGAACACTGGAGCTGCTACCCTGAAGGCTGAAGTGGGAAGTCGGTGGCAAAAAGTTTCTGGTTTTGGAGGTTTTTTGGATTTATGGATTAGGGATACTCAACCATTACCTGCCTGTGGCATTTAGACAGAATACATACTTGTTAACAGCCACTGCCTCCTGACTATCAACCTCTCTTGTCAGAAATGTTGACGTCCTTTATTATTAATCTGAAAACCCACTACAATACAAGCAAAATACAATACAAGCACACCAGCCCAGTTTCTCAGCAGGTAGCTTCTTTGGCTACAAATTAGGCAGAGGTCACCAGCAGCCACATCTAAGCAGTTTCAGGTCCCGGGATCTCAGCTTCTCCTTTGGGCAAGACAGTCTGCAACTGAGGACACTGAGTAGTTTGTGAACGCTCACATCAATAGCACCGCTGGTACTCACAAGTGAAAATTAAGCAAGCTCCAGGGGAGCTCCTAGCCTTCTTTGCTATATAATCTTTGTGCTATGCCTCTGGAAATCTTTTCTCTGGGCAATTTACCCTGGGTGCCAAACACAACTTCTTACAGTTTTCCATTCTAGAAGCTCTGCTACACCATCCAGAATGCTAAACCAGCTCACCACAAGCTTCAGCAACAAAATCCAAGTTGGGCTTTGCTGCTGATTGCTCACTTACAATGCAATTGTGTAAAGAGAACATCACAGGTCTTTAAGCAGTTGCAATTTGTCTACTTCCCCCACAACTACTCTGTAATACAAACTGATCATTTCATCACCAAGGCCCTTCAGATCATAACAGTCCACACGGCTCAAGAGAGAGAAGGCTGGCTTCCCAGATGCCTTTCTTCAATTCAGTCCTCCCTAATTCCTCCTTCTGGGATTCTCCTAATGTCTTAAGGCAAGCAAAAACACTCTGTGCAAGATTTATGCTAAAATCACCGGTTTGCATGAGAATCAAGTACGCTCCTGGGTTAGGGAATATATCTATAGATAAACAGACAGAGGCAGATACATAGATACGTGTCATATACATACACATACACTTCCTGCCCTGCCAAACAACTTTCAGCCACTGGAACTTTTTATTTTTCAATAGTTAAAATTATATCAATTTCTTATTAACCAAAGGCTTTGAATATAGATTTCACATACATTACCTTCCGTACATTGACTTCTCACTAGGCATTCTGTTATTTTAATTTCTTACTTAATGTAACGAGGATCCTCTCTTTCTTAAATTATATGATCGTTATTCCTCTATTTTTCTTTGTATGTAGGTGACTCATATTATATACTAATGTTTGAATCTCTCTAATATCTCACATGTTCCATTTATAAATGAACCATTTTTACTGTATACTTCTCTCTTAAACATTTTCTGTCTAATTTTTTGGTCAACTTCTTAATCAGAAATTTTAAAGTCTAATCTGCATTTTTTTAAATATTCCTTCAATTTGTAAAACTTGCTATTGCCAAATTTCCCCATCTGCCTCTTAAATATGTGATTAATGGGTCCCAGTTCTTAACGTAGGCCATTTCCACACTAGACTGTTTTAGCACTATTATTCCACTTTCAACATCCTATGGAATCCTGGGGTTTGCAGTTCTGGGAGGGGCCGGCCAGATATCTCCTTCTTCTCAAAGTTATTAGTTTGTCCACAAGTGCCATATCATAAAAGTTAACTATCCAGTCATTTTACATGATTGCAGCAGAAAGACTTAACTATGCAAAAGAATGGGGGAAAAAATTCCTGGAAAGAAGCAACTGAAATTTCAACAAAAACCCAGCATTACTGAGAAACTAACATGGCCTCCCATGTGCTAATCACCAAAATGCTTGCATCAGTGCTATGTGTGTATCTTGGTGCTAGGGAAATTATTCAAAAAGAACAGGCTGGTATGGTGAATGTTACATGGTATATTTTGTTCCTTATGACATCAAGAGACTGGGGGAATGGCTGTTTACAGGAGGCTGTACCTGACCAACTGATGCCTAGAAGTAAAAACTTTTATCAAATTTGCTAGCTTTATGGAATATTCCAAGCTGGTGAGCTCTGCAGAAGTGATTTGGCACCCTTGCCAAACTATATTAGAATCTAAGGGCTCAGGGCTCCCGTTCTGTGTGGATTCTGTCTATCAGGGTAGAAGACAGAAATTAATTTTTCCACCAAAATAAAACTGAACCACTGATTCACCAGGGGGGCCTGCTGATCTTTCCTGGTGAGGCTGGGGGAAACAATTCCATTTCAAATGCCATGAAGGAGGCTAAATGTTTCTCATCAAAATCAAGGCAAAAGGTTCCTCAAGGGTTTCTCCAGCAGGTGATGAGAGCGACTGCAAAGCCCATCCATGCAAACATGGGTCAGACTGTCTCCAGGGAGTGCTCTTCAGCTTGCGCGGCTATGACATTTCTGTCATTCCTTTAAAGAGAAGCTGCTGCTGCTGCCAACCAAAAGCAAAGGGAAGCAAACCTAAGCAAAAGATGACTGCAAAAGAGATTTGCTTTTCAAAAAGAAAGCCTGACATGTGCGTGTTCTGCCAGAACTTTCCCTGCTGGTATCACCGAGGCCCTCAACTCTCTTGAGCATCTGAGGAGGTGACACAGGGCCTGCCACGTGCGACAGCGAGAGCTTCATGTGAAACTGTCTTCACCAAGTTCAGCTGGAAGTTACCTGGCTCAGTTCCCTCCTTTCCTTCCCACACCAGAAGGGAGCAAGCAGCAAAGGCGGTGAGAAGCCTCCTCGCTTCAGCCAGAGCTCACTGGGTCAATTTACTGCTTGCTGCCATCTGCCTGTCTCTCCTGTTCCGGCTCTCTCCTTCGAGATCTGAGAGAAAAACACCCACGCCAGCACACAGCTGGCTGCAACGGAGCATACTGACCCATGGGGATTTCCAGCCGCTTGCAGACTGACGGCACATTTCATCCGAATCCAAGCCAGCCAGGTCAGAATCACCTGTGGCAATTCAGCAACGTGGGACGTTAGGAGACTGGGTCACAAGTCCAAAAACCAGCTTATGTGGGAGCTGCCTGGTCTCAAGAGACTCTGAGTGGAGACAGCTAGTCTCTCCCAGGCATAAGTGAAGATCAGAATCTCAACATAAGAGTCTCTGAATTAAGGACGGTGTCTTCCCAGCTGCTGGCTCCAGCAGAAAGAAACCTCTGTGTCTCTTCTGATGGGCAGCCTCCATTCTGAATGTTGCCGTTGTATGCCTTCGAGTCATTTCCAACTTATGGTGACTCTAAGGCTGAGAGTGTGTGACCTGCCCAAGGTCACCCAGTAGGTTTCCATGGCTGAGCAGGGATTCAAACCCTGGTCTCCAGAGCTGTAGTCCAACACTCCAATTGCTGCACCATGCTAACTCTTTTCTGAACGTACAAGCACCTATATACCCCCTCCAGTCTTCTTCTTGGCTGAGAATATCTGTGGTGCAAAAAGGGTATTACATTCAAAAGGAGCAGGTTCCTTCCTTTTGCCCAAGGAAAGACACCTGGAAGGTGTCTTTAGTGGAAGCCTGAAATACAGGACAGTACAAGGTAAGGATAGGAGATCCTTGGTCAACACTGTCCTTTGCCTAGGAAACCAGAGTAGAATGTCCGGAAGGCTGCAGGAGGGCATTTGGCCTATTCATTAGAATTACGCTTTCTAGAATTAGAAACAGCGATGTTTTAAAAACAGTAACCATGCTTTGTCCTTCTGGAAATAACCATCAAGGAATAATGGAAGGAAGAGCAATAAACCCGCTGCCTCCATGGAGTCCTGCCTTTAACCGCTAGAGTTCTTTTTCTTCTGGTTGAAAGAAGCATTTTACTCCCCAAAGGCTTGAATTTCCCTTCCTTCACCACTTTTATTCACTCTTTCGCTCTCCCCCTCTTCCACACCAAGTCCAAAAATAGCAACAAGCATCAGAGGTCAGCTCTGCAGATCTTGTCTTTTCCTTGAAACCCAATATACTCAGTAGAAGGGCACCTGCAATCAGACGTCTGTCCTGATGAAAACGCTTCCCCATCTGCCCTGAGAGGCTTTGCATGCAACTGATAAGCCTGGGATTTTGCAAGGCATCCCAGCTGAATCAAAGATGCTCATGCGAGTCCCAGGGAAACGGGACAAAGGATGGAGAAACTTACTTAACCCAACTCATACTATAAGCTGTGCTTTCAGGGAACTCCACCACAGGAATTCTGGCCACCAGTAAGACCCCCTGTCAGCCTGCCCAGTTGGGCCACTGGTACCCAAACCAGCTCAACACAAAGCCAGACCAAGACTGGCAATGGGGTGATGGTGGGGTTCAGTTCAGCCTCCTGTCTGGGGCACAGGGCAATTGTTTGGCACCCTTGCATTTCTGAAACTTGCAAAGGTCAAAAACAGCTCCGTGTGATGTATCTGCAGCATCCCCTCTCCAGTATGCCTCGGAGGGAGGGGAAGGAAAAGATGAGGAGACATGCATGTGAGAACAGCAGCTGAGAGAGAATGGTAGCATGCACCTCTGCTCCCCAAAGTCCTTCCTTGCAATGAATGGAACTGTTGGGCCCCCAAAAAATTCCTGACATGGGGCATCCATTATCCAGTAGTGCCCAACTCTTCCTCTGTTAGACTGACAATATTCGTTTTGAGTCATTTTATACAGTACAATTCTAATTTTCCTCAACTTGGCAGATATCAGAGTACTGATTCTCCAATAAACTTTTTTCTGAGATGGTTATCTCCAGATTTTTTAAAAAAAACACAACAGCCAGTCCTTTGCAAATATAGACTTCTGAAGTCCTTGCAGTTCTTCGGGCCTCCTTTTTCCAATGTTCTCAGTTCTCCAACTGAGACATTTTCAAAATGATTGTTTTTGAATGTTTGTGGAATGCTCTGTTAACACTCTTTAAAGGCATTATGGTGCCCCTTCCCCTCTCCAAGAGAATGAGAGAAAAGATTAAAAAAATCTTGGGATGCATTTTGCTGCCTCTGAACTGCAGCCGGACACAGGAAGGTCCTTTGCATTCCACTGGCAACGGCGCCCGCTTTCTGCCTGCCAATATACAAACCTGAGTCTCAGCGCCCAAGAAAATGGCTTCCCATCTTCCCGCTAACATTATTCTTGCAGCAGAGACGTGATGATCTGTTAAAGGCAAGAGATGCTCGTAGGCGACTCTCCAATCACAGCAGCTTTCAACCTGACAAATAATGCAGCAAAGACTATCCAGGGCAGGGGAGCGGGGGGAGTCCAGAAAAGGGAAAATGGATTAAGCATTTGGGCGAGACTGAAAACAAAAACAAAATATTGCTCTTGGGGAGGAAAGAGAAAAATATACAGCTTGAAACTCAGAGAGGTTAAGGGGGGGTGGGGAGAAACCCAGCAAAGCGTGACCTACATAAGGGAAGGGAAAGCTTAAAGAGAGGGGGGAAAAAAACAAAAACCTGGCAGATGTTTCAGGAAGGAAGGTGGAAAGGTTTGCCACCATGGGAGGCAGCCTGCTGAAAAACCCTTCCACGTTCAGCTCCTTTGCTTACCCACCCTCTGAAACCATGCTCTGAAACATGACCTGCACATATGTTGCATGACACAGACATGTTTATGGGGGACAGAGGGAGGGAGTCTGGACAAGGATAGCCCCCTGGGGGCTTCCTGAGACATCTAGTGACTGTTCCACTCGGTTAACAGCTTCCGATACCATTTTGTTCAGTGGAAGAGGTCAAGCACAAGAGTCTCTGGGAGCTCTCCAAACCGCTCCAGCTAAGCATGTGCTCACTGCTCAACCTTTCAGCACAGCTGCTTTGTACACTTACTTTATTTAAGACATTTCTATTTTGCCATTCTAGGGCCCATTCTACCTTACAACCGCTCCAAAAACCATTAAAACAAACAATACTAGATCATAGCATGCTGTGCTTTTTCCCTAGTGCTTAAAATACTTTACAACTCACCTCTAAGACAAAGTAGTGGGGATCCCTGGGGGAGGCAGTTATTATAATTCACTCCATGCACCCTTTAACAGCTCATAGTAGCTATGGTGATTATTTGAAGGCCAAGAAAATACATTTACATTGAAAAACAGATGTTTTAATAATCAGAGTTACACATTTCATTTTAAATTAAAATTTTGTGTAAGGTGTTCAAATGGTCACCTCTGTGCAGCAACACTCCGCTTGGACTGTGGAAACACAGAGCTGCAAATTTTACACAACTTACAAGTTTTGCAAGACATTACAAGTTTTCTTGTAATTGCAAAGTTTAAAAATTTCTCTTGTAATTACAGGTTTCCATGTTTCTCTTGCAATTTTGTGACACTTCTCTGCTATTGGAATCTTTAATCTGTTAAGGGTGTACAGATTTTGGTGGGGAAAATGTTCCAAAACTATGAGCTGTTAAAGGCGCATATATTTTGGGGGGACACCCTGCATTTAAACCTGTAGTGGCTGTGGGCAGCTTCAGGAGCACAGCTCTGTTTCCTTGTTAATGCGTGGTGCCTGACACACACACACACACACACCCCACCACAACTCTGACTCTCAAGGAGACAAAAGCACTTTGCTGCCAGCAATCCATGCTACCCTGCTGGGGATATTTTAACACTGGTCAGAAAGCAGTGGGCATGTCTGGTAACCTGCCTGAGCTTAAGCAAGCTTTCTTGGCAAGGGCTCAGGTCTGCCAGAGAAGGAAGAGTGGGCCAATCCCAAGGGAGCCCCGTCTGCAGAGAAAGCAGCTGGCATTAGGCATACCTATGCAGCCCCCTCCAAAATATTAGGGACTTCCCGAAGCAGGGCTGGGAGTCTGGTACAGCTAGCCAAGCCCCAGACTCTTTCCCTTTCTTTGTAGCATCTCCTCCCCAAGCGACCAGGCACTGAATAATTAAGCACAGCAGCTAATTTAGTCCCGAGCTTCCGACTCTGCCTGCTGAGTATATATCCATCATTTTCTCTCCTGCAGGGTAATCCGTTCTCTGCTGGTCAAAGTGGCAGCAAGGCACACGACATCTCCTTCTCGCCCCTCCAACCCTCCACACCGAGGGTTTATTTTCTGGGCTGGGACCCACCAGACAACAAACTGCTGGGGCCTCCATTGGCATCTCCTGAACGCATCACGTAGCAGGCAGCGCTCTTTTCTAAGACCAACAATGCTGTGACATAAAGTGGCATGCCAAGACGGCACTGGCTAGCTTCAAATATTTATGGCTCCTAAATAAAATATCACTCTTAGGAGCAACTACTAAGTACCGAAACAGACTTGAGTGTCTTCCGCTGGCATAAAAAGCATACGTAGTTCAGTGAGGTTGAAGCATTTGGTTCACCCACAGGAGAGCTCATGCCCGCTGCCTGACTCCCTTTACAACTAATTCTCGCATGCACCGTATTTCCCTAGGTTTAAGCAGTGGTACTGCACAGTTACTGGTGCAAACTGGAGCCTGGTGACAGGAACCAGATGCTCTGGAGAGCTCACAATTGTCCTACCATTCAGAAGAGATATGAATTTGGCTGTAGAAAGCAAACTATTTCTGCTTCCATCAACATTTTGTTCTGGATGACTGTAATTGGTATGTTCCCAATGGACGGGGGAAGGAAAGCTTGAAAGGGAATCCTTCCCTGTTTGATTATAGGCTAGCTCCGGAGACCAAGAATTGTCATCCAATTAGCAGCAAATCTCCACAAATTCCTCCAAAGTCTCTCCCAACCTGGCTAGCCAGATGGGCCCCTTCCTTTCCTCTCAGTTTGCCACCTGCCACACAGTTTCCCAGTCATGTGCACCAAGCACTTCCTATAGTCTGTCTCTCACAGCCACAGCTACATACAGCTTCCCAGGTGTGTTGTGTGTTCTCATGTGAGCCCTCTCACCTGTATGAGCAACGAGGCTTTCAAAAGTCATGCAATGACCTTGGGCCGCTGTACACTGTTAAAGTGCTATTATTCCACTTTCAACATCCTGTGGCATTCTGGGGTTTGTAGTTTACTGAGGCCAAAGAGCTCTCTGCCCCTCTCTAAAATGCAAGCCCCAGGATTCCACAGGATGTTGAAAGTGAAATAATAGCACTATAGCAGTGTAGTGCAGAAAGACCCCTCGTCTGGCTTATTACAGTGAAATACAGATCTATATAGTAATACTGGACATCTGTCAGGATCATCCTCTCCAAACAGAGCAGGCAAAACAGAGCTCTTTGGTTAGCTTCAGGGGGGGTGCGATTTGTGCTGCCTTCTGATGACTCCAGGCTGCAACTCCTAGCATCCCTAGTCAGCAAAGCCACTGGTGAAGAACACTGGGAGTTGCAGTTCAAAAACATGTGAGGGACCAGATGATTTCACACCCCTCTATCCCTGGTCTATGGCTGACCTTTATGAGAAAGATGGTAGCTACGGTGTTCTTAAGTGCATGGGAATGTTAGGACCTGAACCCACCCAAAGAACTGCATAAGTTTAAGAAGCGAGGAGAAGGTTCTGTGAATCTGGTTCAACTTTTCATCCACCGAAAAGCAGCTCTTTGCTGCTGCTGCTGCTGCCTGACGTAAAGGAGAACAGGAGTGTCCTACAGTGCAGCACAAGGGTGAAACCCACCAGTCATGGTTGTAAAAAGAAATGTTAAAGGGAGTTCAGTTGTGATGCAGGTCATGCCTACAAAATACAGAGGGGCACAAGGATTAAATCAACGGCTCAATTCACCTGTTGTCATGTGGCTACACCTAGGGTTGGTTTCACCTTTGGTAATCCAGGAAGGCAGATAGCAAGAAGCAGCTCATGGCTTGGGAGCTTTGATTTTGCTGCTCTGGTGCTGGATCAAAAGCTACTTTTCCTTTGCCCAGAAAACATTCTATAGGTCCCTCCCCTTTGGTCTTCTTCTCCTGCACGCTCTTCTCCCCCCAGTCCTGCCTGCCATTTCAGCTACATCCAGTTTAATGCTCCCCTTTGTGCTCTGCCGCATTAATGGCGCTGCTTTTCACATGTCACCAAGAGGCAAAGCCGCCAGGTCTGCTGGCTAACAGGAAGAATCTGGGCAAGAGGTACCCAGCCTTTCCCGTGCCATTGTGAAGCCAAGGAAGCAGGTCACGTGGGTTAGTGACCTCTCTGTGCCTCCTTCCTTCCTTCCTTCCTTCCTTCCTTCCTTCCTTCCTTCCTTCCTTCCTTCCTTCCTTCGGGCCTCCTCATTCTCTCTGTTAACAGGAAAACCTACGCAGGCAGGACTGCGGAGGCTTCTGAGTCACAGACGAATTACTGCCAGTGACATCCACATCCCTTCAGGCTGCGTGGATCACGCCTGCAAAAACCCAGCAGGCGGGCAAGCCACAGCTCTTCCTGAAAAGTCTCTCTGCAGCTGAATGGAGAGACGTCTGAGCCAACCCTGCAGAGGCGAGACAGATGCCCCGAGCAGGCACCTGAGAAGCTGGAGGTCAAGAAGATGCACTGAGAGGCCAGGCAGAAGAACACGGTGGCAAAAGGCTGCCAGAGGCTGGAAAGAGGTTGCTCAGAGAGAGGCGGGGTGGAAGAAGCCTGCCAGTTTACAAAACCAATCCAACACTTTCTGGAGCAAGGTCTCTGGAAATGTTTCCGCGCCACTGGAAAGAGTGTCACAAACTATTTAGAGTCAATGAGGGACAGTCTTCACAGAAGTTAACAAGCACAACACAAAGGTGGTGAAGTCAGCACCATGGCAATAGGCTGAGCATTAATTTCACTCTTTCCTGAAATGTCCATTGCTAGACAGGCATATGTGTTGTGAGGCATTACAGCTGGCCCTCACATTCACCAGTGTTACTGTCACAGAGCCCTAGCAAAAGTGGGAGAACTGCAAATATCAAAATGTGTGTGTGTGTGTGTGTGTGTGTGAAGGGGGCTGAGGCATGGTGGGGAGAAAGAGCCCTTGGGTCCAAGTTCAGGGAAAGGAGAGGAAAAGGGGTGGGTTGGCACGGTGGGCCTATACTTCCCCTCTGTTGCCCATCTCCTTTCTTAGGTATGAGTGGAGGGCAACGGAAGAGGGGTCGTGGTGCTGAGAAATTGGGCTGTGAGACATCCTTAGCTGGCCAGGCAAAGGCTGGAGGAAGAGGAGGAGGACCAGACGCAGGTTTTTAAAGGGACACATGGCCTGACTGGAGCTGTTGAGAGGGAAGGTTCCCCTGGAAAAGCAGCACCTGAGCTGGGCAGGGGCAAAGTTGGAGAAACTCATAAATAACCAAATCCATGAAAAGTCAAAACCTCCAAATGCAGAGGGCCAACTGTACCTCTTTCACAGGAAATCTGGTACCAGACACGTAAATAACATGGGAAGAAAAGGGATAGGTTCCTACATCACAAAAAAAGAAGAGTGGCTTAGTATGTTCCAGAAATCTTTTCTATCTGCTAGCTGAAGAATTCAAATGCTCAAATGAGAAAGGTATGGAACCCTACAACCTGGAAGAAATGCTTCTTCTCCTACCCATCCACCTGTGCATTAAGACCACAGGAAGCCTTTCCTTACATTCCAGATGCAAAGCAAGGAAGGGATGGACACATCTGACAAGTAGAGGGACGAATTTTATCTTTTCAAGAACCTGTTCCAGGCTGCACCCCATCTGTAAAAAGAGTCTGGCATCTAAACCTAGAAGTAGCCATAAAATCACTTCAGGGGTGAGTAAACTCTCCCCCAAAGTCTCCCCAAAAGCCCTCTGCCCTCCAATTTTTACCCCTCTTCCCAACAGTGGCGTGGGTCTGGTTCACAAAATGACCTTGGCAGACCACTTGAAGCCTGATGACTGCATGAATCCTGCTTCTGATTTAAGCTGAGACGCTAAGAAGGGATGAAGGCTAATTCTTTTCTCTCCAGAGAAGAAGAGGTGGGGGGTGGTCAGAAGAAATTTAAGCACAGTACGGCACCCTCTGCAATTAATCATTTATACTGCATTTCCAACTCAACACAGGCCTTTTCACAACCTTTGTTGTTCATTCCTTCAAACTTGCTGTGAGGCAGATACTTGTCAACACTGCTCATTTGGACAATCACAGATGACCATTTAGCTTGTGCCAGTAATTCACGGAAATAAGGTTGTTAACAGGACATTTTTCCTGATGATGCCTTCGTTCCAAGGCTTTAATTAGTCCTGCTAGAGGACTTGTATTTGATGGAGCTGTGAACTACTGGGGTACCGGAGCAAAAGAGTATGAGCAAAAACTAAATCCATCCGACTCAACTGTTCATGATTTACAACATCTGAGACCTACAAGCACAGTGCAATTGATAGAGCAGTCAGGCCTGAGCACATAACAGCACACAACTCTTTTCATCTGGAAAGAAGTGCATACTTGAGAACAGTTACAGTCTCTGCCTACATCTGACATCAGCTGTCATGCTGCTCTTTTCAGCCTCCTCTCCACACCGTAACCACTCTGCTGCAGAGCACCAGAAAACACACTCTTCCTCTGTTCCAGACTCCACATTTCAAATTTCAGTGAAATCCACTGCTCCACTGTGCCTGGTTCCAGAATTCGGTCAGAGTCCCTCCCTTCATATTCCTGCTGTCAACCTCTGTGGCCGCTGAGGGAGAGAAGAGCAGCGAGGCACACTTCCACCATGCCTGGTAGCAGACTTTGGTGAGAGTTCCTCACCACATATTCCTACTGCCAACTGCTATGGTCTCAGAGGGAGAAAAGAGCAGCCAGGCACAGTTCCGTTGTGCTTGGGTGCCAGCAGCTTTTACAGAATGCAAAGAAGTACCAAGGTACAGAAGATTACAACAGAGACTTCTCATGATTTAGTAAGTGAGACAACCAATGTAAAACCCTGCATCTATGCACACACACTCTTGACTCAGGGTAATAAATGCCTCCAAGTGTGTGACGAACTGAGACTATAGGCTGTGAGAAAGCAGAGGCCGCTGCCACAAGACTCTGTTACTTTTCTTGCAAAAGACCCAAAGAGAAAGTTTTAGCATGGAAAAGTATCCTCAGAAACGGTGACCCCAAACAGAATGGAAGGAGGCAAGCAAGCAGAGATTCAGTAGTGTAGAACTTTCAGCCTGGGATGGCTCTGCTCCTTCTAATGCTTTAACCGGGTCTTCCACAACCTTGTTTCAATCCAGATGTGTTGGACTATGACTATCACCATCTCCAACCAGCAGAGTATTGAGAAAGTTTCTTTAAACCTAATGTGCCCTCTCCACATTAAATTAACACAACGTGGTTCATTATTCACCTTCTTGAAAACACACTTCAATTGCAAACCAAACCTCAATTTCTAGTTAGGGATAGGGACTTCAACACACACACACACACACACACACAAACACCAGCTCTCTCTCAGTTCTTTATGAATTAAACCATCTGCCTTGATACTACGAATCCAAGGGGAGAAAAAACCAACAAGCCAACCCAGGTGAAAAGCTGCAGAGTCAGTGAGATGGTGCTCATCTCAGTCAGTCGTGCCCATCATTTATAGCTTATATCCAATGCCCTCTGTACTTAACCTTTAACCTTTCCTTTCCAACCCTCACCTGGCTGCGGGGGATGAGGAGGTGGCGGCATCTGGTGGTGCATCATGGGATACGGAGGCGGCTGCTGGTGAGAGACCAAGCCCGGGTGGCTGGCTGTCCCGAGAGGGTTCATGCCGGCACCGCTGGAGTGCTGGTGGGACTGCTGAGCGTTCTGGCTGTGTTGCTGCTGTTCCAGTTGCTGTCGGGCTCGCAATTCAGCGTACTTCAGCTGCTCCATGTGGAAATTCTGGCGTTCAGTCAGTAGCTGCTGTCTTTGCTGCTCCAGCTATCAGGAAAAGAGGGGGAACAAGAGATTTGCACCATAAATGTAACAAATAGAGCCAAGCTGCAAAAACCACACTGTCCTTTCCTTCCACAAAGAGGTCTTGACAGTGCTTACTGAGGTTTAGTTAAAAGGAGATCTGCATTAGAGCTAGTCAGGTATGCATGTTGGCATGCAGCAATCTGTGAAAGTAGTACACCAGCATCAGAAAGGAGGGGAAAAAGACCCAGGTGCTATTCTTTTCATCCCTCCAGCACGGAACCTGATCCCAAGGCACTCAGAGATAACATTCTCCCACATTGGGATGCAGGGAATCTTTAACCAACTGCCAAGGGCAGGACTATTCACATCTGCAACTGGGAGAGCGAAGTGGCTTCCACACTGCCAGAGTCAGGGCATCTCACCTAAAGTGGAGTCATCTCTGTGTGCCAACGCTGCATGCTATGCCAAGGAAACCGAAATCTGAAAAGCAGATAGTTGTATGCAAGAACTACAAAGGTGAAACAAATCTCCACGAAGTGGTTCACCTGCATCTTTCCAGGTTTTCAAATAATTTTAATGTGCATTATTGTTGTTAAAAGAATAAATGTTAAGGCAACTGGATGCAGGCAAGACGGTTGAGCAAACATCATCATCTCAAGTGGAAGAACAATGACTAACACTCTCCAGGGGGCATTTTCAAACTTCCCTATTAAAACTCAATGAAAATAGAAACACAGACTTTGCACATGTGAAAAATGTTGCACAAAGGCTGAAATTCTGATCAAGCTAAATAAAGTTTGCCACCCATGAAAGGTCTAACCCAACAAATGTTTTAACTGTAATTATGGTCAATGGAGTTCCTATGTTTAGTACACAATGGATCTCAATCTAGGTTCAAATGGGCTGGGTAGGTTTATACAAGTCATGGCCTTATTGTTTAAAAGGGGATCCTGCCTTGGAAAACCTTAACAAAGCAAAGAACACGTTTATAAAGCATCCGGCACACATGTTAAAATGCTGGAGGAACTGTAAAAGAACAAAACCTTCCCGTATCACTGCCAACTGTACATTAATGCATGCTGTCACAATTTCTGGATTAACAAGGCTCTTATTTATGCAATATTGACTTAAGCACAATTAGGGTTGACAGCACTAAAATGGCTTCAGTTCATAAATTAAATCACGTTATGTACGAGCCTGCTGACTTTCCTCCTCTATTCCCCATTCACAACAGTAAGAAAGAAACAACCTTTTTCAGGGTATGAAAGGGGTTGGATAACCCTCACACACAGCAAATGACCAAAGCGGTATTTTAGCCACCATTTAGCATTTCGGATGGAAACCCCACAACTGCCTCTTAAACAGGAAGCGCGTGTATGCATGTGTGTGTGTATATATATAAAAACAAACACACACATACATATAGGGAAGAATAAAACAAACATCTAAGCTTCAGGGGTGTGAATGGCTGCTGCCACAGAGCATTTTCTTTTAACAATAAGGAAATCCGCGGAGAGCTTCCCACTTAGCAACAGCCCGTTCCTTATCCGTCAATCAGCAAAGGGGCTTGCAACGCATGCTGCTGGGGACGGGCAGAGCAGACATACATCAGAAAAACTGGGGAGAGGAATCGAGGCAGGTGGGTGGGGTGGGGAAATCACAACTCCTGCCTGCAAAGCCTGGCACGGCAGACCAGCTTCTCACACTCTTCTTGACAGTTGATCTATCTGATGAATGGGAAGAGGAAAACTTTAAATCTGTTTCGTTTACTTGTGAATGAATATGCAACGTGTTCACATTTCTTAGAAATTATTATGGTTCAGAATGCTGACAACTCATCTCCCCAAAGCACTGCCCAGCGCTCCAAAGAGAGGGCAGAATCATGGAAGAGAATTCTTTCTAGCATATCGAACAGGCAGCTGTTATCTAGGAGATCTGGTATGCAGCAGGAGCACAGCTGATCATCCAAGGGGAAAAAAAAGACAAAATGGCTTGTTGAGTTTACTGTTCAGGATATGCTGAAAGAGCAGCCACTGGGCCATGGATGCAGGCCATGCTCTTTGGAAAACTATGAGGAACAGAAGCATTCCCAATTTGGGAAAACCCTGAGAGCCAAGCCAGTGTGTGAGCACTGGACTAGAACTATGGGAAACCAGGGTCTGAATCCCCACGTGGCCATGGAAACCCACTGGGTAACCTTGGGGAAGTTACACTCTCTCAGCCTCAGAGGAAAGCAATGCCAACCCCCTCTGAACAAATCTTGCCAAGAAAATCCTGTGATAGGGTCACCATAGGTAGGAAATGACCTGCCAAGGCACACAACAAGAAAAACTATTACACAGAACATCCAAGTTCTCCAAACAGATGTGGATTTTGCTAAGAGGATGTAAGATGCCCTCTCCCTTGCCTTATACAGAACAGAAAACTCCACCTCACACACTCGGCCCCTAACACCCACTTCCCCAACTGGTGGCAAAACACAGCATAATACGTGTGTGTGAATGTGGATGGCAGAAAAGGAAAGAGTGAGTCTGTGTGTGAACATACAGAGGAGACAATATGGAGGTCAACCTCTAAAGTTGCTAAAGTCTCCCTTCTTTGCTTTGGATCTGTCTGCCCACACAGGAGAACAAGCCCAGGCAACTTAAGGGCTACCTTTAAGTCTGACTTTACCTTCAAACCATGAAAGCCTTGTTAACTCACCCAACTTTTGAGATTAAGCTGCTGGGGAGAGGTGATGAGATTTTAGCCACAGCTTGACAAAACACTTTTTTGGACTCCAACTCACAAAATTCCCACAGCAGGTATACACCTACTGGGCTTCTTAAGAGTGGCAATTCCACAAATTTTTCAAGCTCTGGTTTTAGCACACCACTTGCACTACAGCTATGTAAGGGCAGCCTCTCTTGATCTGTTCAAGACAGCTGCCAAATGGTTAGATGGAGAAGACACAACTATTTGCTGGGGAGAAATAAGTGGCAGCAACCTCTCTGGGACTACACCGAGGATGAAAACTTTAGCAGCTCAAATACTGAAATGAGCAGAATCTCTCAATGCCAATGCTCCAAGAGGAGAATGAGCCTATGCATACATTCCACCCTCCCAGTCTTACCGCCTCTTTCTCTCTGTCCATGATTGTTTCCAGCTCCTCAAAATGGCGAAGTTTGATCTCTAGTTTCTTCATCTGTGTTTCCACCAGAAGGGCTACCAAGGACTTGATCTTTCTCTCCTCAACGGCAGCTAGATGCTGAGGAAGATCACAAAACATTTTACCTAGGTGCAGGTTAGACAAGATTTGCAGAGCCAAGCAAACTGGAAAGGTGGCCTAGATTTTTCATTTATACAAAACATACATGTTTTCACGTTCCATCTTTTACCCTTACAATGGTATTTATCCTAAAATGTTTCAAGTCCCACAGATCTGACTGATTTTACTTTAAAGCCATTTGAGAAAGGAAACTGGTGGGTGACAAAACTGCCTTAGGATGCAGATTCAAATGTAACTTATTTCTATATTACCTACAGTGATGCAGTATTTGCCTGGGGAACTGCTCCATGCCAGGTTTTTTCAAAAGGAAAAATTAGCCATTCTTGTATCCCACCGCATCTGCTACTAGCCTGGAGTGCTGCTCTGCTGGCCACTGAATAATTGAATTTGAAACTATACAAGTACATTACCTTGGAGCTTATTACAACAAATGAGATTAGATTTCCACTAATGTAATAACTTCATTTATTCTAATGTTTCTACAAATTGAATTACTCATGTTAGCACATCCTGAGAGACTATTCAAAATACTTTTGACACTTGTGTTATGAGTACTGGATTTTGGGGACTGTTCTCACGCTGATCTGTCGGTATTTGGGTTGTTAACTGCTGTCAAGTCAGCTTCAAATAATAGCAACCATATGAATGGGAGACACTTTTAGAGTTCTGGTTGCTGACAGCCATGATTTCCTTGGTGGAGTCAATCCATCTGCAGTGCAGTCTTCCTCTTTTCATATTGTTTCCCACTTTGCCAAGCACTGTCACTTTCTCCAATCAGACATGCCTTTTCATGATACGTCCAACTTAGCTTAGTCATTTTGGTTTCTGGGAAGAGTTCAGGCTTAATTTGGTTTAGGACACACACACCCCTTTTTGTTTAAAATGGGATACACTTTGTTTAAAATGCAACTGACTTTCATTTCCTATCAACATCAACTTTGGTGAAAGACATAAAACTACAATTCTGCTTCGGCATATGCTGGCCCTAATTACCTGGAACAGCTCCCTCTTTTTTTTTTGTTCAGGACACCTGTGTCATTTTGGGGAATCCAAAACAACTTGCTAGCCTCTGTCTCCATGTGCAGGAGGAGTCTACCTGGGCAGGACCTCCCCCCGTTCTTTCCACCTGCATTTCACCCCTATTGCTATTTGTATTATAGGTTGAGTACCCCTTATCTTAAATGCTTGGGATCAGGAGTGTTTCAAATTTTTTTGGATTCTGGAATTACTGTATTTGCATATACATAAAATATAGCACTGTAAAGGAGATCTCTTGGAAGTTCGTAAACTAACGCACAGGAATGTCCCAGCTGTCACTCCATGCTGTGTACAACACTTGGATTCCTGTCATTTCATAGATCCTCTCATTCTCTCTCTAGCCTTGTGTTTTTCTCTCTATCTTTCTCTCTCTCCAATATGAGGCTGGAGAGAGAGACTAAGGATCTGAAAAACAAGCAAAGTTTCAGTTTTTGGATTTCCAGATAAGGGATACTCAGCCTGTATCTGCTGAGACTATATCCCTCAGTTTGTAAACGACAGAGGTGTGGCAACCTGCTTTTGTACAAGTGCCTTCTCAGGGGGTAAGTGGTTCCAGTGACCACCCAGGCCTCCAGAGGCAGCGATTTCAGACACAAGCAAACAGGCATTATCTTCAACTAAGTGAGGTTACCGAAGCCCTATGCCTCAATGGGAATTGCTCCCCTGTCCCCCAATAAGGTTTATCTTTGCTTAAGCTGCTGGCACACACTACCTGGCACTGAATTTTTCCCATCTTCTGTGTCTATTCTTTAGATAAAAACAAAACAAAACAGACACACCCTACTGCCATTCCATCAAGATGTCCCCCAATAAGATTAAGGGAACTGGCAAATGCAGTGAAACCATACTTTTTACGGAAGCCCAGCCCAAGGAACTGGGAGTGGGGGTAACAAGTGAGTTGTGGAAAATGGGGTGCAGACGTGTGGATTCCTTTCATTGCCTTGGTAACCAGAAAACTGGGAATAGGGTAGGGGACGAGCTGTAATTTTTGAAAACCAGCACTGGAAACAAAAGGTAATTTCTCCTTCCTGTTCTGTAAGGTGCTATACGAGAATTTGCTTCAGGCATACACTGTAGCTGGGAATGTATTACGCTCCTCCAAAGCAATGTGAATGGGCTTGTGAGGAAGGAATGTTTGGCTCAATTCTTGAGTCTTCGAATCACCAAAAGAAACAGCTCATCCAGTGCTGGCCAGGGGGTGGGGGGAGGAGGTGAGAAACTTTCTGGAAGGGCTGCCTCTCTCTTTCAGGGTGCCTTTGAGTCAGCCTACAATGCTGGCCTTAAATCATTCAGCAGGAAACAAATTTCATTTAAGGATAACATTCGTACAGCTGAAGCCCAGAAGCACAAGCAGTGCATTTTAAGGCACAAGGGACAAGAACCAGCCCCAGCGTTTGGCAACAATGGAGCCATTTTAAAAGTGCTCCCTTGAACGGCACCGGAAATCGGCGCCGTGGAAATCTGCACACGACAAACCTTGGCTTTGGTGGCAGCCGAAGCGAGAGCGGCAGCTGCTGCCGTTGCAACGTTCCCTTCAGAGATTTCGTGCTCCACTCTCTTCTTCCCAATTTCGCCTTCCTTGTCTTTGCAAACATCAAGGTTCTCTTTGTTCTCGTCAGCCTCCTTCTCGTCTAAGCAAAAATGCTCCCGGTTAGCCTCACACAGTCACACGCACCCCTCGGTTACCACTGTGGTTGTTGTTAACGCCTCGTAACCCCCACCCTAATTCGTGTACCACCCAAATTGTGCAGCACCTTGCTTCCAGTGTAAAAGAGTACCAGCCATGCTCGACGTCACTGTCGTAAATACACCATCACTGCTTTAATTGCTGTTTTCTATGCCCCTCTTATAATACCTGAGGAGACGGACACACTGTGACTCTCCTCTACCCTGGCTGTAAAAAGGAATGCGCCACACTCACTGTGGCCATTCAAAGCCATCTCTGCCACCCGTGAAAGCAACTGAGACATAGAATCACAGAGCTGAAAGGGGCCCTACAGGCTATCGATGCAGAACTCTAACTAGAGCACCCCCAGCAGGTAGCTGTCCAGCCTCTTTTTGAAGATTTCCAGAGAAGGAGGCCCCACCACCTCTCTAGGCAACTGGATCCACTGTCAAACAGCTTTTACTGTCAAGAAGTTCCTTTTAATGTCCTATTCAATGTTCAATCAGTCCCTTGTAGTCTTAAAGCGTGGCAACAGCTAGCTACATTGCTGGGCGTCCTAACAATATCAAGAGCTGGCTCTCAGGGGCACCTGGGACTTGGAAACAGATATCACTTGACTGTTGCCTTGGTCTTACTGCCAAAGTTAATGATGCTATTCTCAGAAAGGGCTTTGCTGTTCCACGTTCTTTTCACTATTCAAATGGATTCGCTCACTCAGTGCTAAAAGCCTCTAAAACGTATTCAGATATTTTTTGTAAAAGAAAAAGGGGGAAAAAAGCATGCTTCAAATAGAACAAACGCAATAGTTCTAAAGAACAGAAATATATATAATTTAAATCACAGAGTTTGCATCAAGTAAGATGCAGAAAAAACCGTGAGACACTGAAAAAGTGAGAGATCATGAAAAGAGTATATCTGAACAGCATGCACATCAATTCTTTTGCACATTCAGGATGAACCAGAGGCTCAGCAATGTCCTATTCATATGAGCTTGGATTGGTTTAGCTCTGCGTTTATTACCCAAGGTATACAGTTAAGATAAAAGGAGTTCCTAACCAAAGCATGAAAGGATTTCAAAGTAAAGATTTAGAACTTTTCAACTGTGCTGGAAATTTACAACTGTGTAAATTTACAACTGTGCTGGAAAAAGAAAACCAAGCTTTGAGAAGGGAAATCTGCTTGTTAACAGCTAAATTTATGGGATGCTGCTAGAACAATATGGAAAACTGTTTAAAGCCAATGTACAATGTGGGAATCTACCATTTTCTACCTGTTTTAGAATCCTGAGTGACTTCACCATCCAGGTCTTTTTCAACATTTCTCTCTTCTTCTCCTTCCTGTACCTTGTTTCCATCTCCAGTTTCACTATCTCCTTTATTTTCTACCTACAGTGTGGGAAAGGACAAGTAAGAAAGAAATCCCTTGACAATTTTACGGTTCCCATTATAGCTTCCCACACCCACCCACATATATGGATGGTTGCAGAGCTGAATTCTACCTTAATAGGATTCAGTTCTACAACCAGGAGTTGCATAAATACAGACTCTGAAGCACATGAAGGAAAGGGGAAAGGAAAAAGAAAAGGAATATGGCAGCACCTTCAAGATTAACTGGTTTTTATTTCTGCATGAGCTTTTGCGGTTAAAAACCCACTTCTTGGGTACTGCATCCACAAAAGCCCATGCAAAAAAACCCTAGTTAGGTCTTAAAGGTGCTGCCACATTTCTTTCCTTTTTCCTCCCCTTCCTTCCTCCTTTTTATGAAATTAAATTAATACTTTTTATAAAGAAGATTAAGACACTAGTAAAGATTAACTATTAGACACACACACTGCAAGTGATTTCACACAAAAATGAATTAAGCAATCATTTTCTTATTGAGAAAGACTCTGGTCTCTTTCAACAGTCCAGACTAGGAATAAACCACTTGCAGTGCTCAATTAATAGCTCCCATTTGTTTAAGTTTCTCTCAAGTGTGAGCCACTGACCAAAACAATAAATGTAATGAACTGAAGCCCAATAACATCAATTCAACCTGGTGGACAGACACTGAATCATCAAAATCATTAGATGTCCACACTTTGGATTGGTACCTGTTCAAATCATTTCTCTTTGCCACATACACATACGAGGCTGTGGCCTTAATTAATGCAGGGCTGCTAAGAAGGCAGCAAATTTAAAAAGAGGCAGACAACACGGCATATGGAACTACATCAAAACTGGTGCTAAAAACTGATATTTAACTGCAAATGTACAGTGGGCAAAATTTTTAATTTTTCTAGTGAACTAATGGCAGAGATTACTTGATTTCACTAAACAAAGAATTTTCAAAGTCTGAAACTACCAATCTCCATGCGTATACTCTTTAAAAATCTTGCCTTTTTAAAAGAAACTCTACCAAGGTGGTTAACAATAGTGCAATGGAATAACACTGACAGAAAATTCCATTTTTTCCCCATTTTATATACGCTGACTGTCCATATAAGCAGGGAGCTTCCTCCAGTCAAACTAATGGAAGCAAACTTTCAAATTCACCTCCTGAAGACTTGACTTGGCTATTGTAAGCATGGGATTTATGATTCTTGGACTGTTTACTGGCTCTTCTACCTTGACTGGTTGGACTCTGTTCTGATTTACAGCTTCTTGACCCTGGACTGTTTGATATTGGATGACTCTTGTCGCTATGGCTTCTAAACTCTGGACACTCTGGTTTCTGATCTGGCTTCAAGAGCTGGACAGGCAGGCCCTGTGTTGTACACAGAGAGGTTTTCTACCTCCACAGACAGAAAGGGAGAGATAACAGGTGGCATTGGGACTGGAAGATCCACAGTCTGTCCACCTTCCTGCCCTCTCGCTCACGCCCACTCTCATCTCCAAGCTAACCCAGGAAACCCAGACTGGGCAACTGCTGTGGACTCATGTGAGAGACCTGCACTCATCAGAAGTGTGACCAAAAAAGAGAGCTGGAAGAAACAGGCAGAGCACAGAACAGGAGAAGAAACAAAGGCAGCCCACGGGAGAGGAAAAGAAAAAAGAAAACAAAACAGAGTGGAGAAGGGACAAGACAGAGCAGATTTGGTCCCGACAGCCACGGAGGAAGTCACTGGAGGACAAAAACACATTTCTTGCACTTCTAGACCATGGGGTAGTGACTGGCAAAAGTTAGTGATCTGCTTTGACTGGAACAGGAGGCAGCAAGCACTCGCATTTGTAGGGAGAAAGAAAGGGGGCAGTCCCGAAGTAGGCGCATATATACTTGTGGAATCCATGCTCCCCCTTCCAAATTACATACTCTGGGTGAAAGCCTGGTACCTGGAATCTGGTCACACTCCCCACACTCCACTCAATCATGGTGCCAGTCCTAGTCATGATCTTCTATGTGTTGCTGGGCATGAAGAGGTTCTCCTTGACCACCCAACCTTCCTTCTCTTTCTTTTTTGTGGGGGGGGAGCAGGCAGAGCAGGAGCTGAGAACCAAGGGGTTTCCAGGTACCTGCCTGTGTGAAAGCAACTATAACAAGGTTCAGAGTTACACTTTTTTCTAGTAAGGGTGTCATCCTTTGAGTAGAGGGATGTTCACAGTCCCCCTCTTCAGTGTTTCACGTTTCAGAGGTTTCGGATGAATACTCGATCACTTGAAATGTACCCTATGGGGGCTGCCCCATTATTAGGACACCTGTAGGCAACTTGGTGTACTCCCCATGTCTGGGAAAACAATTTCCATAACCCCAGCCGTGTTGTCAACAATAAGGGATTTTAAGAGCTGTAATCCAAACTTCTGGGGGGGGGGAGCACCAAGTTCTGTCTCCTTGCATTAGGCACAAAGGAGAAGATGCCTCCAATGATTCTGATTATTAATTGATTTATTACTATTAACTACAGCTATTTGACTTAATGGCAATCAACAAGAACAAAAATTTGCCCGGAGGAAGAAGAGTAGTTTATGGGTTCCCCCCACCACATGCCAAAAATAACAATGCGCTGTGACCTGGGGTAGGGAACACCACTTGCAGTGCTGTCTCAGGGCCTGACCTCTCTTATCAAAATGCTTGCACGTGTTCAATGACTCAGAGACGATTCAGAAAGATGGCTTTTATCTCCATTTGCTTCTGGGGGAATATTCCTGAACACTTGATTATGAATGAAAGAGCAGCCAAGAGAGCAACAACCCCATGTAACAAAGATGGGAAAACACCAGAAGTCAAGCATGTGTCCTGGCTTCCTCTAGGCCATGGCTCTCCGCTGTTCCACAACTGTGGGGCTCTGAACATCATTGCACATTCACAGTAATCTCTAACTACCCCAAAAGATACTCCCTGTAACTTAAGAAGACAGGTGGTAAGAACACCTTTGGCACCATAAAGTAAAGAAAACATTCCTACAGTGCTTTTTCAAAATTTTGTTTCTAATACAAACTCCACCCTGATATTGTGAAGGTAGGCCTTGGTTTTCATTCAGCAAGCCTCCTACACTTAGCATACTAGAAACATATTCATGAATGATTAATTTGGACCCATTCAGTCCTTGAAAAGCTGCATGAAAAAAAAAAAACATTTGAAGTTGTCAGACCTTAACTTTTTCCACCTGTGGCCCATCTGTCTCTGTCTCCATCTTCTCTTGTTCGGCTCCATCTGTAAGGCAGAACACTGAGGCTTAATACAAGGCAGACTGCAGAGCAATAGAAGAATGGTTTGTTGATAAATCAGTGCAAGACGAATGGAAATTTCATGCTTTCATTTGGTTTTTCCACCACACCTTGACAAAACATTGTTACTTTGGACAATGTGTTCGCAGCTCAATCTCTACTTGCCTTGGGTTAAACAAATCAAACCTTCAAAGCCAGATGCATTTTCAAAGCCACCCTTGCCCTGGGCATCTGTGCTGCTCACTTGCGCCAAACGTTTGCTGCGGCAACCTTTCCAAGAGCACTGTTACCATTTACCAAGCACCGATTAAGAAGGTGGGAAGAGCTGCGCTGCGCTGGATTAGAACAAAGACCTATCTACTTGTCTACCATTCTGTACTCAAGGTTACCAAACAGACAGGTGATTCTGAGAAGTCCCTGAGCATACCACTATTCTCCCCTCAAATCTGGCATTACTGCTTCTGATACTGTAGGCAAGACATGGCCATCACGAGCCACTGGAAGCACTGCTCATCCTTAAGGCAGGTAAAAACACTGAGGCTTATGGCCCAGGCCAAGCAAGGCTTACTGTAAATACAGGTTGAGTATCCCTTATCCTAAATGCTTGGAAGTGTTTCGTGTTTTGGATTTTTTTGAGATTTTAGAATGCCTGCATTTGCATATAAATAAAATACAGTACTGCACAGGAGATCTCCAGGGAGCCTGTGAAGAAACAAGAAGTGCTGTGGCTATCGCTTTGCACCAAGCACTTTGCCTGGATTTCCACCATTTCACAGATCCTCACATCTCTCTCAGCCTCACATCTGATTCATTTGCTTTTTGTGTTCTGCATGAGATGGGAGGTTGGAGAGAGACTGAGGATCCGAGAGAAAGAGAAACAGGAGTGCTGCCACTGTCACCTTAAAGGCACACGTGGGCAGCTGGAGGCAAACATTTTTGTGTTTTGGAAGTTTTTGGGTTTCTGGATAAGGGATACTCGGTGTGTACCAGAGACCCATCAGGGCTGCATTCCTGCTTATTCAGTCTCCAGTAAAGGGAACTTCAGCCCATACTGCTTAGGAATATGAATAAAGCCCATCACCCAGAACTGAGGCCAAATTTGAAGAAGGCAAATAAAAGAAAGCTTGAAGCACAGTTAAGAAAGATGGAGATGAAAGGGAAGGGACTGCCACAAGGCACCGCCATTTCTGCACTAGACTATTATAATGCTATTATTCGTTTTTCAACATCCTCTGGAATCCTGGGGTTTTCAGGCCCCTCCCTAAACTGCACACCCCAGGATTCCATAGGCTGTTGAAAGTGGAATAATAGCACTATAACAGTCTAGTGCAGAAATGGTCGTAGCTGTGGTCTCTCCCTCAGGGAGACTGAGAGAGAGGGGCTCTGTGGCTCAGCTGTATGCCAGCCAGGAGAGCTTCCTTCCTTTGGCTCTCACAGGGCTGCATCTGAGTACAACCAGAGCACTGTTTTCAACTTAAGAAGCTTATTGTCAGCCTGGCCTCCCTAGAGATTTCGCTACTGGCTTTCAGGAGGATTGATTTGGGCGGGGGGGGGGCAAGTCACTTATTGCTACTTTTGCATAATTAAAAGCAAGATGAATTCACCTGGACAGAACACACTCTGTGGAATCTAGGGAACAGTGCTTCCAAAGATTAAGAGGCACGAATGGAGGGGGAACGCAGTCAAAAGGTTTTGCACATTCCCTTTAAGCATCTGTGCCTGCAAAGACTCCAAAGCCCTCGTTCAGCTTCTTCATCTTGAAAATGCCATTGACACGAAAGCGATTTAAGGTTGCAACGTCTACAGCCCTATCAAGAATGTGCACCAAAGCAAGGAATTCTTTGCTGAGTTTCCCAAAGGGCCTCAATGAACTCTGATGGTTTGGAAGGAAGACTGAAGGTTTAGTGGGGCAGAGGGACATCTCCTCCGTCCAAGGCCAACTGCAAAATACAATGCACCTCAGGGCAACTACTGGTGGCATCTCAAAGCCAGGAACTTGCTGCCATGTCCCTGACTCCTAATTTCCAGTAGGGCCTCTTCCACTTCTCTGTTCTCAACAACTCCATCTAGCTGTCTACAGCCCTTTCTCCCCTCTCCGCTAAAAGCGGCTTCCTCAGAACATCTCTTCCAAACCTGAAGCCCACCGGCTATTTGGGACAATCTCCCATGGCCCCTTTTGATCCACAGCACCCATGTTAAGGGTGATAAGGGCTAGAATTGGAAACATCTAGAAACAGAGACATCTTGCCTCATATTCAGCCAGTCCCTCATTTCATCCACCCAATACTGTCAACTCCAACGGGCTGCTCCCAAATTTCCCTTTTGGTGCCTTACCTGGAGATGGTGGAGATTGAACTTGGGACCTTCTGCATATAAATTATGTATCCCCAGCACGATCTGAAGTGCTGGTTTTGACTTACGGATCCCTGTATGGCTCAGGTTCAGGTTATCTGAGGGATCATATTGTCCCACACAAGCTTTCTCATGTTTTGAGACCTTTGGGCGGGAGCTTCTCTCTGTCTCACCACTCTCATGGAAATGTGGGAGAGGGCCTTCTCGGTGGCTGCTCCCAGGCTCTGCAACTCCCTCCCAAGAGAGGCCTGACCAGTCTCCTCCACAGTGTCTTTCCAGTGGAAGATGAATATTTGTTAGAAGCACTGGTTTGCTTCAACAGGTGTTTGCTTATGGGATTTTTTAAATATTGTGCTGTATTGTCTGTATCTGTTGCTTTGTCATGGGCTTGTGATTAAATTGCTTTTAATCCTATTTGTAGCATAATCACATTTTAACTCTCGTATATATTCAATGATGTTAACTTTAATCTGTATCTGTTACGGGTTTTGTAAGTCACCTTGAGCCCCAGGACAGGACATAAATTAATCATCGTTGTCATCATCATAACAAAGGGGCTGGACTCTGAATGGCTCTTGCAGTCCCTCTGAACACTGGGATCATTTTCATGGCCTCTCCCTGGGGGGCAGCAGATTGAGAAAGGCTACCCTAGAGAGATACTGTAAAAGGAGGGGGACCAAAATTGTAAAAGGTCTAGAAACCCTATGCTGCCCTCTGAGGAGTGACTTAGGGAGCTGGGTATGATTAGTCAGGAGAAGAGATGGTTAAGAGGGGACATGATAGCCATGTTTAAGTATCTGAACTGATGTCACGTGGAGGATGGAGCAAGCCTGCTTTCTGCTGCCCCAGAGACTAGGACACAGAGCAATGTCTTCAAACGACAGGAGAAGAGATTCCCGCTAAACATTAGGAAGCTCCTGATGGTAAGAGCAGTTTGGGAGTGGAATATGCCGCCTCAATGGTGTGTGTAGAGTCTCTTTCTTGGGAGGCTTTTAAACAGAGGCTGAACAGACCTACCTGTTGGGACTGCTTTGACTGTGGCCATTTCCACACTACACTCTTATAGCATGATTATTTCACTTTCAACATCCTGTGGAATCCTGGGGTTTGCCGTTTTGGGAGGGGCCGGCTGGCCCCTCCCAAAATGGCAAACCCCAGGATTCCACAGGATTTTGAAAGTGGAATAATCGCACTATAAGAGTGTAGTGTGGAAATGGCCTCTATCTTCCTGCCTCACAGAATAGGGTTGGACTGGATGGCCCTTAGAGTCTCCCAACTTTATGACTCTAGGATAATTCTATGATATTGTTTTCAAAAATCAGTCACTCCTACTTATGGTACTCTTGCTAAAAAACAGCTCTTGCCCTATAGCATGTCAGTTAGCTAGGCTGTTCTCTGTGCAGTTTCGGCCTGCGCAAGCTTGCCTGAGTTACAGCATTAGTAATGGCCATCCCACATGGTGCGTAGCAATGCAGTCCTACCACACTTGTGGAAACATCCCCCAACCTGTTCCTTAGCATCCAATTCCTGGAAGCCTGGGGTAAGCCATAGGGATTTGTAATTATTCTTCTGAAACATCAGGTCCCAGTTTGTGTTGGGATGCCAAAGCCCAAGTCTGGCAATGAGAATAGATTAAGCAAATTAAGTGTATTTATGCACATTTCCTTAATTGCCATAATTTATAGGCCCAGGACTGAACATCTTGGCACAGAGTAAACAGTCCTAAGTAATTGCCGCTCAACACCTTCACACAGCTTGTAAAATAAGTTAATGAGATATATAAAACTCTCACAGCGATCAATTAGAAGAACATCTCAAGGCAAAGACTTGTTGGTGGATAGTGCAGGGAAGGTTCCGTTACTCAGGCCCTGTGTGTTCACAATGAACTCTCATGCCCAGTTTGCAGCTGAATATGGATGTTAGAGAATCACAGAATCTGAAGAGACCCCCAGGGGCCATCCAGTCCAACCCATTCTGCCATGCAGGAAGACTCCGTCAAAGCATTCCTGAGAGATGGCCAGCCAGCCTCCGTTGAAAGTCCTCTAGAAAAGAAGACTCCACCCAGGCAGCATATTCTACTCTCGAACTGTTCTTGCTGCCAGGAAGTTATCATGGATGGTACCCCTGATCTTTTGGGTCCTTCAGTGGAAACTCACCTTCCCCAAGGATCCTGGACCTCCTTATCCCTGCCTCCTTATCTGCACAGATCATCTGGGCAGTTGCTCTAAGTTCCTCAATGCATTAGGGTGCAATACGCCTTCTCCCTCTATTTTTCAGTAAATCCCAATCTTGAGGTGGCATCCATTCATGGCCTTTTTTGCCACCAGATTCCCTTCACACAGCCATTTTATCAGTCTCTTGCTGTTTCCTGTTTGCTTCTGTATACCGACAGCATAACGGGTGGGCAACTGCAGTGGGAACGGGGGCCCATTTTCCACCCTCAAGCCCCTGGTGGGTTGTGCTCAAAGCGACATCACATCACTTCTGATTTCATTTTCAAATTGTGTGTGTGTGTTTTGTCCCTTATTGAGATGTGTGGGGCTAGGAGGCTTGTGGAGGCAAAACCATTACAGTTTGCAGCAGTTTAAACCCATGGGAGACCTGGGGCAAAAAAAAAAACAACACCCCATTTTTTAAAAAAATGTGGTGGGTCTGTAAGCTTCCAGGGCCTCCAAATTGGGGCTCCATGGGCCAGGCTTTCTCTACCTCTACCTCCGGTACCTCCATGGGCCAGGCTTTCTCTACCCCTGCTACTTCCGTTGTTGGCCCTCTCTGGCACCTCCTCCCACTCCTGGCTCCCTGCCTTCTGCTGTTCTACTTCATCTAATCTCTAAAAGTCAAAGTTTGTTTATGATTGGCTGCCTGTGAAGATTCTAAGGAATCCTGGGGTTTGTAGTTTAGGGAGGGGCCTTTAGAATTCTCAGCCAGAGAGCTCTTGGCCCTGGCCGGCTATGATGGAGACAAGGCCTAACAGCAAGGAGGAGGGCAGTGCATTCCCTCAGAAACCCAACCTCTCTCTATTAATAACTCTGAATATAGACTGGATTGGGAATATGGGGGAAAGTTACAGGTACTGGACAAGATAGTTTGGGGAATCAGAGACACAGGATCTCAAATCTTTCTAACAAGTATTACCTATAAGAAAATAAAATCCTGGGCAACACTGGGTATATATGCTAGTATCCATATAGGGGTTTCCCCTCTGCAAACAGAATCAGAATAGACTATTATTTAAGAGTTTTTTTAAAGAGGAATTTTGGGATGTTTATAATCAATTTTAGTTACATAATTAATATTTTAAGTGTTTTTATCCATTGTACATGACCTCCGGGGCCCTGGTGGGTCAAGAAGAAATAAACAAAAGTAATTCATAAATAAATAAACAAATAAAAATCCCCTGCCTAAGAGCTTGGAGAGGACTGCTAACAGTACTGGGTAAGGCCAACGAATAATCTAACCCAGTTTCTTACATTCCTCCCAGAAACACAAGGGAAAACCTCCAGAGCTAACCACAGCCAACTTTCCCCGTATGCCAATCACACTGAGGTGAAACAAAAACTGGTTTCTTCTTATCACAGACCATGAAAGTAATTGCTTTTGCACTGGGGAAGAATGCAAGCATCCTCAAATGCCCTTCAGTGCCATTACACTGAGTCTGCAATATGTCCTCCATTTCCGAGAGCAAAGGGACCACTTTCCAAAGCAGTTAAGGCTCACTTGCTGCCAGATTCATTAGCCTGGGCACAAGGCTAACCTGCCCTGGCTTTCTCCCTGCTTGGTCCCTCTAAAGAAGCAAAGGAGCCCCACCCGTCTTAAAGCAGGCCCAGCTGTAGCCCTCAGGCGAACAGGTGAGGAACCCAAGGGGTTTCATCCAGAATGGCAAAATCCCAGCAGTAAGTTGTTCCTCTACTCGCCACGGAGGTGAATCCGTTCTGGGAAAGCTGGACCTTCTCTTTTCTAGCAAGGGTTGAAGGCTGTCCAGTTACACACACATATCCCTCCAAGGAAAAAAATCCCTCTATTGCCGAGGTGGCAAAAACCGTGAATTTTGCCCAGTTCCTTGCTTTAGAGCAGTGGTTCTCAACCTGTGGGTCAGGACCCCTTTGGGGGTCGAACGACCCTTTCACAGGGGTCGCCTAAGACCATCGGAAAATATGTATTTCCAATGGTCTTAGGCTCCATTCCCTCCTCGGTGGTGATGCGCAAGCACGAGCCACACCCTCGCGTCCTCCTGCCCCCTTTAGCGGGCCAGGGTCGACACTCTGGAAACTTTTCCCATACCGTCCCCCCCCAGCAGAAACGAGAGCGAAGCAGAAGCAGAGCCCGGGGGGGGGAATTCTCAGAGTTTTTTCCCGGGGGGAGATGTGCGGCTCCTCTTTCCCTCCCTGCCCACCCCCCCATTCCTGGTCGGCGAGGCAGCCTTTGCCGGGGGGGGGGAGGCATTGTAAATAATAAATAATTTTATGGTTGGGGGGTCACCACAACATGAGGAACTGTATTAAAGGGTCACGGCACTAGGAAAGGTTGAGAACCACTGCTTTAGAGGTAAACACTCAACACCCAGAAGAAGAAGCCGCTATAAAAAGGGGATACAGCATACAAAATGGTTCCATTTGCATATGGGAACCTGCTTGCCACCAACTACTACGGAGTGCCTAAAGCGCAGCACTAGTACCACTTCTAAGGAAACCAACTCCCCACTCCCATTCCCTCTTACTCCAGATTCATCACATCTTCAGGGACTCAGAACAAACCCTGCAATCTAAAAAAAAAAAAAAGTGATGGAGAGGTATGCTCATTGAATTGCATTTGTATCCACTAAAAACAAGCCAAGCAAAGCGGCTAAAAACAGAAAAGAGACAACTTATGTGTTGAAAGTTGTCTCCAAAGCCTTCAGCAAGGTAGATAATATTGAAGAAAACATAAACATTTGAGGATTTTTCACCTCCTCCAGCCCAACTGCACGGGGACCACAAGAATTTAATCTGCCTCTGACCTCGGGTTCCCTTCCTATTTTGTGCCAGCCTTCTCCAACCTGGTGCCCTCCAGGTGTGTTAGAACGCAACTCCCATCATCCCCAGGCAGCACCAGCTGTTTGGGCACCAACACATCTGGAAGAACCAGGTCAGGGAAGGCTACCGTAAGCAGCAGATACATTATGTACTTGCTGTATGCAGAGCGTCTTTACATGTCAGTTGCATGTTGTGACCCTTCGCCTCTGCTGCCATCTCATGGTTCTCTTGAAGGATTCAGGGCAGACTGCTGGACTTGCAGGTAACCAAGCAAACCCAGACCAGAACTTTGTGGCCCCTGCCGGGCTCCGGGCAGAGAGAAACTCCTGTTGTGTGGACCCTCTCACCAACCAAGAGAAGGATTAGCAGAGAGGAATAGAATTCTACACCTCAGCTATACAGGTTGAGTATTCCTTAACCAAACATCCAAAACCCAAAAAGCTCCGAAAACAGACTTATGAAAAGCAGAACCCCATCTTCTTCCTGTGGGGAACAGAGAGGAAATATGGAGGCTTGTTTGGGATGACACATGCCTCCATAATTCATTCATGTTCCCAACAGGAAGAAGGCAAGAGAAGACAAACTGATGAAAGAGCGAATAGCTGCCTTGAGTCTTGTTATGTATGCTAAAATGTTCCAAAATCCAAATCACCTCTGGTCCCAAGCATTTCGGATAAGGGGTGCTCAACCTGTACTAATGAATACCAAGGACCACACCGGAAAAGAAGCTTTTCCAGGAGTTATTCTGTTTTAAAAAAACACCTGCTGCACAGACACATAAGGAGTTTTTTGGGGGCAGGCATATGCCATGTGCTCTCTGCTGCTGCACATTTGTTCCACCCCAAGTGAGCGCAGGCTCAGTGGAACCCCCTCCCACTCTGTGCCCCTCGGCAAAAAGCTGCTTCGGAGGAGCGGCCATGCAGACTGCTGAGTGACCCAGTTCATTCGTGCCAAACCACTCCCCCTGAGAGCACCATCTGCTCCTGCCCTAATTTATTTCATTAGTTACAGATCAATATAAATCACATTAACTGGCTAACATTAGTTATAAAAGCCTGTCCGTTGTGGGCTTTTTCCCCCCTACCTTTCTCATTCAGAAATAATCTACACTCCACAGGCCATTACTATTATTTTGGCCTGGGAAAGGCTCTGCCATTTGTGTGGGCAGGTATTGGGTGACAGGGGAAACCCCGATCAGCCTCCAGGGCTAATGGTGTTAAGTTAATTGACTTTGCTGCTCTCTGCATGTAGGCAAAGTCCACCTACTGTTGCCTCAAAGCTTATGCATCAAACTAATTAGGAAATCCTGCACAAGAGGGAGTCTGGGCTCCATTCCCCCACAATACATAACACGGCTAATACTGCTGCTCTGTGGCTGAGCACGTGGGGAGGAGCTCCGGGTTAAATGCAAGTAAAGAGATTCCAACTAACTTGCATGGGAAATTCCATCAGCTGGATGGTTCTGGGAAATGCCTAGCATTTCCAGTCTCAGCAGAGATCTCAGGTTTGCAAAGCTGGTAAACCTTATCCCAACCTCCTTCAACCAGATGCCTGCAAAGATGGGAGCATCACTCCCATCACCCCCACTGCTTGGATGGGATAGGCTTGTTTAGACCACAAATGATCTCAGGCCATGAACGGGCTGATTCTTTCCAAGACAGTTCCACAGCTCCTAACAAGTATGCTACCTCCAACTCCCTGACAAAAGCAGTAAACCACAGGCGTTTGAAGCCCAGAAGAGAGACAGGTGGGGAACGAAAACAGGAACGATCCCCACAAAGGTGTGAAGGTCTGAGCTTCAGTGTCACTGTCCAGTATCAGTGCAGCAGGACTGATGCTTCTTACTGGGGACAGGGAAAAGTGGCTAACACTCATATATACAGTCCACCCTCTGCATTTATAGGTTTCTCTCTCAGGGATTTAATTATTTGCGAGTTCGTAGCTGCTGCTTGGGTCGCTCATCCTCCTTGCCCCCGCTACTCTCCTTCTCCTGTCCTGCCAGCAGTGACAGCCCATCAAGTCCTGTCCCACCCTGCCAGAGCCAGATTTTAAACCCTTTCCCAGCCCACCAACCTCTTCCTCCTCCCAATCCTCCTCTCAATCTCCTGCAGGCTTAGAAGGAAGAAGAGTGGAGAGAAGGAATGGATGGTCTTGCAGGAGTTTAAAATCTAGCTGAGGCTTGGTGGCAGCAAGGTGGGTAAGGGGGTGAGGGGCTGGCACCTTTGGCAGGACGGGAGACAGGAGAGGAGAAGGGGGAGCTGATGGACTGTGGTAAGGAGCTGGATTCTGCTGGAAGGAGCATGACAATCTGGCTGATGCATCATGGTGGCAAAGTGGGAAATAAGAGTGGGCAGAAAGAAGTCTGTAGTATTCATCTCAGGAGGGGGGTTGCGAAATAGCAATTTCTCTACTTTCACGAGGGTCCTGTGCCCTTAGCCCCCAAAAATGTGGAGGGCCCACTGTAACTAGGAAGAAAGAGTACTGCTGCATCTTTAATCCCATTTCAATTATTCAGCTGTTTTGATGGAATTGTTTTAAATTTATATTGTTTTCTTTGTGCGCCACCCTAAGATCTCAAGGCAGCAGGTAGGACAGAACAAATTCTAACAAAATGAATAAATATGACTAAGAAGAGGCAGAAGGGTGCTGGGAAGAGCAGGGCAGCAATCTGTAAACTTGGTATATCAAACAGCCAAGGAACTTAGGAAGACAGGCCAAATAAGTCTACAGCTCAGGAAGGCTCAAAGTACTCAAATGATCATCAGCTAGCCTGCATGCTCCCCTTCACCATGGTAGGTGTTGCTCTGAGGACATGTTAAGGCTGATAAACACAACTTACATACATCAACGCGTGTTGCGGCTACAGCAACTAAGTATTTTGGTTGCAGCAGGAGACCAAATCCAAAGGATGCATTCATTACGGGGCTCTGTAATTATATTTTCACAAAGCAGTAAACCTATGTTGTGTGAGCAAAAGGTGGAAGGAACTCTGTCTTATTGACTTTGAAATTGCGTATTCCAAAGCAACATTTCTCCCCAAGGACAGCCTCCTGTGCAATCCACTTGCATGTTCGAAGTACCATTTTAACCCTACACCTACTGCCTCCTGGTCTCGCACTTAACACTTATTGAGCTATGCTTGTGTGGCATTTGGGCTATTATTCTAAATGGAGGGAAAATATCTAATACTAACATGGAGACAAAATGAAGAACTCGTACCACAAAATGACCATCTTGAGAATAAAATGCAGCACTTACAAGGCAATCTAAAACCCATGAAGGACATCTTCCACATGCTTTTCACACCTCGCAGATCCTCAAAAAATGTATTAAAGATAGTGCCAACTTTCTCACCATTTTTCTTGAGTTGATGAATGGGCTAGGCAATAATGATTACAACATAACACATTTCCATCATGTCATGTGCAAAACTACAATCAATACTGCTCACACATACACAAACATGTTTTCCAGTAAAGTTAGGAATACTGGCATTGCCAGTAAAACCCCCGCAATAATTTCAAAGGTCTTCCATTTGGTACAATATGCCTGCTTTAAATGACCAGAGCTTTCTTCTTTTCTGATTACCGCTGACCAATTCATCAGAAACAACTTCAAGGAAAGGCTTAACTGAGCCAAGGCCACTGGCATCAACCTTTGGGACTCACCAAACTTCTCTGGCTCATCTGGAGCTGTTCCAGCAATGCAACTGCTCTCCAGACCGTAAGTGGGATCCACCTTCCCAGAGATCCTGGCTGCTTCTTGAACTTTCTTGACATGAGCCTCAACCAATTCTAGCGGTACCTCTTCTCGGACCCGGGAAAATTCCTCTGTCAAAGAATCAAAGAGCATTATTGACTTTTTGAGCAGTAAGAAATCTAACAATGCAATAATTTGTGGCTATGACTACTAGTAATTCTAGTAGGATGATATAGTTGGATTGTAATGGTAGAATAACATTTTTTTTCTTTTTTAATCTTATTTCTTTCATTACAGTTCAGTTTGGAGGGGGTTAGAGCCCTTTTGTGTTTAGTTAGTGTTCAGTGTTTTAGTTAATTAGTAGTCAGCGTGTTACAGCTGCCCTTCCACATTTGCTAGTTTCCCTTTCAGATTTGAAGGTTCCTGGATTTGATTAATATGTTCTCTCTTAGAAACTCAAGGTTCCCCAGGACAATTCTATGGTCAGCTTCTGCCTAAAGCAGACCATAGGGTTGTGCTGCAAGACACAAAGATTTCTAGAAAAGACACTTCTCTAGGAATCTCTAAATCCTCCACCATGATTCTATGGTCAACATCTGCCTGAAGCTGATCACAGAGTTGCACTGGAAAACCTAGAGATTACTAGAGAAGTGTTCTCTCAGGAAAAACAAACAGGTGTTCACAATTTTTATTTACATTTGGAGTTTTTCCAGTTTTGCAAGAGTCCTGCTCCCGTAACCACTGCAAAAGTGGAGGGTTCACTGTAGTTTAATGTGTTAGTATTGTGTTTTAACTTTAGTTTTTTTCTTTTCTCTTTCTGCTTTTTCTCATTTTTTTCTGAAAGCATTTCTTCTTGCTCGTGAATAACAATGTTTGTTTTAAAACTAATAAATAAACAATTTTAAAAAGTAAAGAATCAGAAAGCACATGTCTGCACTAAGTGGCTGAGATGTTCAAAGCCAGCTGTCAGTAAAACAGAAAAATTTTACATAAGGCCTTGCCACATCGGCCTGATTACAAGTTCTGCTAGCGCTGCTGCTCTTGTTTGCTGATAATGTATTTAGCAGGGGAGCCGTGAGTCAGCAGATAAAGGCAGCTGACAGCAGGTTAACAGGAGTTAACCTGATGAGTTAAGAGAACAGGAGAACAAAGGGAGACGATGAAAGATGGGGCTGAGATGGGAGAGACGGAGAACCCCACAATTAACGACCAGAAGCTTGAAGCAGAAGCAACAGGGAAGCACTGCAAGAGGAAAGATGAAGAGAGACGGCATAAAAGGGGGATAATTTTAGCACTGGCATTTAGAGTTGACTAATCAGGAAAGCAGGCAAATACTGAGGCGCTGGGTGAGGCTGCTCACAGACTGACAAAGATGCCAGAGAGGAAAACTCATTTCCAAGTTGTTGTCATCCCTATTAAGTCTTTAAAAAAAATTACATACATCCCTGATCTCCTTCCCAACTTCAAGATGCATACTGATATTCTAGAGGAATTAATAATACAAGGGTGATATTTTTTTGCAGGTCTCCTGTGAAGAAGGATCTCAGGAAGGGCTTTGTGAAAACTGCATCAAGGCTGAGAGGTGGCAGAAGAACCCGAGGAAGGGCCTTTTGAAGTTATTTGTTGAGCAACCATGCTGACAAATTAATGCTTGGCACTGGGAGTAGCACTTGGCTCAGGCAACGCTTTCCTAACATCAACCAATTAAAGTTGAATGATAGAAGGCAAGGGACTGGAGGAAGCATGAAGGGAGGTTTCAAGAGGCCTCTCTGAAACAGCCTGCCAGCTGGAGTACAGCACCAGTTTTGTTTAAGCCCTCCAAATACTGTCCAGCCAATCCCAAGCCAGGTCCTCCTGGTGAATTTATGATGGATCAGTCAAGGAGATTCTGGTGAGTTTTCCCTAAGCTTAAGCCACTGCTACCAACCATGACATTAAGACCTTCTCAGACAAGATTGTGAGAGAGAAAAGAAGGTAACACCGCACCTAAAGCTGCTTTAGCTGCAGCAGATGCCACCCGGGGATCCACGACAGATGCCAGAAAAGCCACTGTGCTCATCACTGGGTTTCCAGACTGGCTGAAAGGCACGGGCTGGTAAGCCAACGGCCCCAGGGAGGCATCTGAGTTCTCCAAGTACGGATCCTCAATCGGAAGCCGCAGGAAGTGGAGAATACACTCGTCCTGGGTGCGGCTTCCGACGTGCTCTGAAACTTTGTTCCAGTCATCTTTGTACATCTCCAAAGCCTGAAAAACAGAAGGGAAAGCAGGTTCTCAGTGATGTGAATACATACATATACACACTATTCAACTTTTTCATAAGCCTGTAACTCTGAAGGAGACTCTCAGAAGAGCAGCAACCAAACACTCGTTTAGATAATCAAAAGCAATCTTCAGCCTCGCTGAGCAGGTGTTAGGAATCCAGACTACAAATACAAACCTCTTTTTAAAAATGTCAGTTTCACAGCTTAAAAAAGTTTCCATATAAAATGTCAAAAAAGAATTGCTCATTTGCAGAAAAAGAACACTGTCAGGAATGATCACAGCAGTGTGTATTCCACAAAGAAGAACAGCAGATAGTCCTAGCAGAAGCAGCTGGCAACCAAGCCATGGAAGTCACAATAACTGCATCTGACCAAAACAACACATGTTCTAGATATAAGTTTGACAGCTGGATTCAACAGCATATAAAAGAAATGTGAACTATCCTTCCATAAACAAGCAGACCTATTAAGCCAAAAGACTGGAGACATATCATTTTTGAATATGGTTCTTTCTAAGTGTGACTTTTGTCCAATTCTACTTACCACCACCCGGATGTATGCAGAGACAAAAAAAGGAGAGGGGTGAGATTGTAACCCCATGACCTGTTGTTCTTCCTTAGCCTGATGCAACATTTAAATGGCCAATGCAATTCCAGGTTGCATCAACAAGACCAGTGTCCAGATTGGTCCTGTGACTCCCCACACTCTAGTCTGCTTTGGTCACTGGAAAAGATGGTACCTCTCACTTGTTCGTAGGGTCACCCTAAGTCATCTTGACACCAAATTACAACAGGTCAGGTTATAGAAGCCTCTGTGTATGAAAGGAAATCCCCTCTTCATATACTACGATTTCTCTTTGCCTAAATTGATTAGAGAAGACAATAATGCCAAGATGCCTTGGAAGTTTCTCATTCACACAACTGCCATAAGTCAAAGTCAGCGTGATGTGAACAACACCTGCCTTTGAAAGAAAGAGCTTTTTAATTCTATTGCTTGGGATTATGAAAGGTTTTTCTTCTCCTAAGCTTTATGTGCTGCACTTGGAATTAGGTGTGCCTTCTTTGAGAGATCCAGAAGACACAAATCTGGGATTGCCATAGAACCACCACTCAAAGGGAAGTCACTGATTCAAGATGGCTGTCAAATACCAATGTCAGTCAACATGTCTGTCGCATTCACACTTCACATCTACACAACAAAATGTGTGAAGCAGCTCCAAGAAGGGGAAAGTGTATGAATGGAGGAGAAAAGAGCTTCGAAGGTACAGATTAGAGAAGGGAGTCAAAAAGCAACTGACAGTTGTGCTAAAAGAGATTTTCATTCATACTTCCAATGAGAATAGACAAGTTCTCATGTTTTTGTCAGAAGTCATGAGAACTACAAGCCCACACTGGGTATAACAAGGACAAACAAATGACCCCCACCCCCATTTCCACTCACCTTTGTTTCTATTGAGTGTATGCAATCCTAGGATCTTACTGACTGGACAAAATTTCTTGTAATTTTCTCACTAATTCTACCTTGTTATGGTATGTTTGGCTCCACCCCTCAACTTTTTCCCTATGACACCATTTTTTTATCATTTTCTTATTGCATTTTTTAAATTCAGTAAATCACACTTACTTTGGTGTCTTTTGGAAATTTTTTGAACAAGTAAAGCAAACAACTTCATGAAATTATCTGCTTAGACTTGATGATGACAAACCTTGGGAAAGGCAACAGTTCAAAAGATCGCCTGGATAAGTTTGGAGTCTTTTTGAATTTCTTTAGTATATGTATTTGCTCAAAGGAACTCTGGGGATTTCTAACAGACTTGCTTCATACACGGGAGAATCAAACACAAACCGAGACCCTCTTTCTAGTTTTATCTGGATGTTTAAATCATAAAGTGAAAAAGAAAAAAGCAGTCAAGAATAGAGTGGTAAACTGATGTATAGTCTGCAGACTCTGTCTTTGTCAGGTGAATTGGGAGAACGGGCCCTCCTATGAATTAGCAGGAAAGCTGAGAGATACTAGTTTTTTGGACTACAATTCGCAGTACAGCAATGATACAAGGGGGATTCTGGGATGTGTAGCCCAAAAGGGCAACTTTCCATGATCCGATTAACAGGGAGTTTCCTTCTCATCCTGCAGAGAAGCCATTCCACCTGAACTAAATAGTTCCTTTTATCATCGTCGCCTCTTTTCAAATACAGATGCTCAAGAACACTTTATGCCTTTGGGCTGCTAATAAACCACACTATGGTATCTTTCTGGAAATCACTGCTCTACACTGTTTGCATGCTATTAACAACAATGACTCTGTTAACACATAAGGCTTGGTGTGCATTATCTTATCAACACAGATGCTTAACAATCAGACACTGTCCGAGGCATTAAATGCTATTATTCCAGACGTTACATTCTTGTGCTGATAGTCAAAGCAATGTCAGCCTCTTCGTCCTGGGGTGCAACAGCATCTACCCATTCTCCATGCATGCAGAATCCTATCATGTCCCCATCCTGGACGAGAATGGGGACTCACCGTTTCAAAGTCCTTGTTTTGTGGGAAGGGGTTGGACTGTAAACTTCTCTCCTCAAGGCACATTGCGCCAGTGTGTCTCATGCCATGAGCAAAGACTGTGGCACAGAACCTTATCTATATGGTGTTGGTGAAATCTGCCCCAAAACAGGTGAGGTCTGAACAGAAAATTCGTAAATAGAAGTCTAGAGATCTGGAGCACAAAGGATGCTATAGTTATAAACAGAATTCGTTTCCAACTCAAGAAAATGGGAAAGGTAGCAAGCAACACAAGCATACAATCACAGCAGACAGAACGATGTTGGTCTGTGATCATAATAAATTATTGATTGAGTAAACAGAAGCTGTATATACGTCTGATGGCTTCCAGTCATTAGGGTGAGCAAAATTAATCAGTTACACCCAACCACCATCTTCTCAAGAAGCACTGTCCAAAAAAGAAGGGCCAGGAAAGTGTTGGAGATTTCCCAGAGAAAAAAAAAGGCAGTACGAGCAGGAAAATAGGGGCAAAATACAGTATATCTCTTCAATACAGGACTGTCAGAAGTCCTTACACACCTTAGCATCATAGTGTAACAGCAGCCAGAAATGGAGAAAAAAATGAGGACATCTGGGTTAGCATGTAGTGGTTTGAGAGCTGGACGAGGGCCATTTCCGCACTAGACTGTTATAGTGCTATTATTCCACTTTCAACATCCTATGGAATCCTGGGGTTCGTAGTTTAGGGAGGGGCCTCAAAGGATGTTAAAAGTGGAATAATAGCACTACAACAGTCTAGTGCGGAAAATGCCCCAGGACTTTGTGAGAACAGAGTTCAAATCCTCGCTCAGCTATGGAAACCCACTGGGTGGCTTTGGGCAAGCTGCACTCTCTCAGTAGCAGAGGAAGGCCAGTGCAAACCAGCTCTGAAGAAATCTTGACAAGACCATCCCATGATAGAGTCACCGTGAGTCAGAAACAACCTAAAGGTACATAACAGCAGGGGACTCTAGAAGGGTTGAAGGCCACAAAATCAGCCTTGGAGAGCTGCATTTTGCCCAACCCCAAAATAGGAGATAACAGCTGAACACCCTTTCCTGGAAACCTCACCAGGCTTCAGCGCAAAGGGGCCCGTAGAGCGGCATCTACGGAGTAGCAGATTCCATATCCCTATGAGACATTTTAAAACAGGCACTCTCAGACCAAATGGAAACTTGCTTTGGAAGAAAGTACAAAAGTGTAAGGAGGAAGAAGCAAGGAACAGACGTATCACTGCTATAAATCAAGCCCCAAATACTCCCCATACGTGGATGTTGATTTTGGGGGTCCCTCTCCTGGTTGCCACATCAATGGTAAACAAAAAGAGAAAAGAAGACCTATAAGGATCCTCTGATATTTTACCAGTAGGAAAGCAATCACAGTTGGGCTACCATGAAGGAAGATCCTGGACTAAGAAAAACACTCGGGACACACCTCCCCCAGTCATCTTGTTCTGTTTATCCATCATGCCTTCTTCCTCAGTCTCCCCTTAGCAGAGGCCAGAAGGTGTCTGGACCCTCTTATCCAAATCTTCCCCCTTCCCTTAGGTACCAATCATCACACTAAATTTCTCTCCAGGAAGGAGTGCTGTTTATCATCCAAGAGAAAAAAAAACCAAGACCATTCTGGATGCTTTCCGAAAACTGATGGATATTTCCCTGCCCTGCAGGAGAGAGCCCGCTCCTCATAGGAGCTGGACTAGGGAAAACCAAATCTACATACTCCTGGGTTTAGTCAGGGAAGCACAGCACCTGCTTTGCAACCAAGCAGAAAGCAGCCTGAACTGTCAGAAATAATTGGTTGCAGTTTCTTCTACTGATATTACTTGATGATTTTTCTTCAGCTTTGATTTTAGCACTGTTTTGCTCTGTTATCAATTGGTTTGTCTCATTTTCCCTAGTTTTTAATACTGTAGACTGTTTGGAGAGTGGTGTTTTTTTTTTAAATGAAATGCAGAATAAAAATGTTTTTCATAGAAGAAATGAACAACTCACTCAAACAGTCTGGCAAAGGACGACTGGCTTGTTCAAATAATGAAATCAGCCAGCACCTCCGCATTTGGACTAAGACACAACATATGCAAATAGAGATCTTGGAAAGCTTTGGTGTTGAAGCAACACAGGGAAAATTAGGCCTGCTCAGAAAAACAGCACAGCTGGTGTTTACTGGTAGTCTGGGCCTGAACAATGAAAAATATATAAGGGTCATAATATTGCAAATGTGCCTCGGGGGGTTGTAAGCTGGCAGAGGAGTCATCTGAAGGCTCTGAAAAGCCACAGCGAGATACTTGGCCAGCCCTCCTGAGTCAGAGCTTGAGTCCTGAGTCAGAGCTCGAGCAAAACTGGGGGGTGTCGGGTGGGAAAGACCTGCAAGATCTTTCTTACTGGTGGTGGGGGCTGCAGAGACATCATTTAATACCCAACAACCACTGAAGCCAGCCAGCTGACAAGAACAGCACATCCCTGCCTTTTGGGAATGAAGAAGAGGGCTTCTCAGTCTGTTCCTGCTCCCTGCCACAGACCTCTCAGAGACCATCCTCACGGATGCCTCGTCCCCTGCTGTTCTACTTAACCCCTGCTGGGCTGGCAAGTCCCCAGAAGCCAGTGAAAAGGAAACAAAAGCCTTGGATACTCTTTTTTTCCTTCCCTCTGCCCTGTTCTTCCTTCATGTAGGGAGTGATTATATTCAAGCGTGGAAACCATGAAGCCCTCTGAGAAGCAGCTTAGAAAGCAGGGTACGTTTAACCTGGAGCAGAAAAGGTTAAGAGGGGACTTGAAAGGTGTGTTTAAATAACTGAAGGGATGTCATATGGAAGACAGGGCAAGCTTGCTTTCTGCTGCCCCAGAGACTAGGCCACTATGGAGTAATGACTTCAAATCTCAGGAAAAGAGATTCCAGGTATTAGGAGCAACTTCCTGACAGTAAGGGCAGTTTGAGAGTGGAATCTGCTGCTGCCTCTGTGGAGTGTGGTGGAGCCTCCTCCTTCTTTGGAGGTTTTTAAACAGAGGCTGGATGGCATCCGTCAGAGGGAGGGCTTTGGCTGTGGGTTCCTGTATGGCAGAAGGGGGCTGAACAGGATGGCCCCTGAAGTCTCTTCCAACTCTAAGATTCCATGATTCTGTGAGCCAAGCAAAACTCCTCAGGGATAAGACAGCAGACAAATGTTTTCTAAACACACACACCATTGTAAATGCCAAATGGGTGGTTGGATGTCCTGGGTAGGAATATGATCTTCACACAGGTCTTATCCCACCTAATGGGAAATGCTAGTTTCGCACCTTGTGAATGAACCACAGTGAGCCTGTGGTCCCCTTATGTGCCCATGACAATGAAAAAAGAAGCATCTGTTCCTAATCTTACACCAACTATAGTGCAGACAACATCCCCCTGTCTGGAACTCATGGTTTAAGCAATGGTGACACCATCAAGTTTGAACCACAGAGAACTACAGCTAGTCTAGAATTAGTTAGTTGGAGATGACCTTCTTGGTAGCTGCTCTCAGGCTTGGAACTAGGCTAGGATGTTGCTTCCCTGCTGTCCTTTCTTTAGCAAGTTAAACATTTTCTATCCTGACAGTATTTTGGGAAGTCCCTGCAAAAAGCTTCTAATAGTGTGCTGTTTTAATTAATTTTTTGTCCTTTTAATGGGTATGTTTTTAAAGGTCTTAATTCTATAGCTAGTATAATTGCATTTTAAGAAACCGCTTTTTGTAAGTCTTTACTGATGCTTTAGTATGTGCTTTTATTTGCATTTTAAAAATTCTTTAAGCTGCTCTTTGGGGAAAAGGCAGAATAAACATGCATGAATTGCAAGAATTAGAGTACGACTATTTTAAAGCAGAAGCTCTAAAAGCTTCTGGAAGAGCAAAGGAGGAGGAGGGAGAGAAGCACACAGACTCTTTAAATGTTATCGTGTGCCTTCTAGTTCTTTCTGACTCATAGTGACCCTAAGGTGAAATTAGCAAGGTTTGCTCCAAGGGGGATTGCCTTTGCCTTACTCTTGAGGCTGAGAAAGTGTGATTTCCCAACGTCACCCAAAGGGTTTCCTGGCTGAACGGAGATCTGAAATCTGTTCTCCAGAGTCTTAGGTCATTTCTTCCCTACACTGTTTTAATGCTATTATTCCCCTTTCAGCATTCTGTGGAATTCTCAGGTTTGTAGTTTCCTGAGGTCCAAGAGTTCTCTAGCTGAGAATTCTAAAGGCTCCTCCCTAAACTGCAAGCCCCAGGATTCCACAGGATTTTGAAAGTGGAATAATAGCACTGTAACAGTGTAGTGCGGAAATGGCCTTAGTCCAACACTCAAATCACTATACGCACTAACATGCCGAGGAAATTACTGGCACCCACTATGTCTGATCCAGTAAAGGACACCCCTTTTTATCAGATGATCCCCTCACTGTCTGATAGTGAGCAGCTGGTAACTAGAAACAGAACTAGGTGCTTCTGTGTCACACTCACCCCAGAACAGCTCATTTGAAGCCAGCTTTGATATCTTCTCAGAAACCAAGCTAAGATATAAGTATATTTTGGCTGCCCACGCATTTCAGCATGTTTTACTGCCGGTTTTAGTGCTGTCAGTACAGCTCTGCTGGATTTTATTGATTTTTATAGCTGCTGCTACTGTCCTTTTAATGTGGCACTTCCATTGTATTTCTTAACTTATTTGTACACCACACTGTTTTTCACCAAAAGGTGGCCTATAAATGCCATTAAATAAATTCAAATATACAGGCAAAGAGTTCTGAGTCTAAAACCCTTTCCTAGATCAGAGATAATACAGGTTTATCTATAAAACACAGCAACAGAGGCATCGTCGGAATGTTAAAGTCCCATGTTAAGATGTATTCCTTTCAGAACCATCTTTTAACTCTGCAAACAAATTCTAAAGGGAATTCTGCAAAACATCAGAGTTGGTAAGCAAGGACGTTGGTTTTCTCTGAGATGTAACCAGTGCCCACTATTTTGGTTTGGCCCTGTAGGTAGCCATTATCTGAGGTCATCACTGACTTCTTTTCCTCTGTATCCTGTGATCCTGGTGCAAGATGGAAAGGTTATCCTACTGCTTCAATCTTCTGTAAAGTTCAAACGTAACAGGTTTCCATCAAGTTGCATGCCATGCACAGAGTTCTCAGGAAAAGAGATAAGCATACTGTAACGCATTTCCACCAGGACACGTGACACCACCCCTCAGGAGTGGATCTGTGGACACTCAACCTTAATATACATTAGCTTGCCTCTCTAATATGAATCTGAATGGGTGCTCCAATATGTCAGAAATAGCTAAACTGCCACTGCAAACATTAGCAGCTTCCTCCAACACCTTCTGGCATTGCTAGAAAGCTGTGAGTATCACCAGTATCTCACCAAGGTTCATCTTGGCAGGCGGCACTGTTTTTGTGGAACATGTTAATACCGTTTTATTTGCTCTGTGACTTGTCTTCCATGAGGACAGGCGCATGATATCCTCACACGCACAAAAACACTTTGGATTTCATAGTTGCAGATGCAAAGGCTGTGACACCAGAAATGCAGCCAGGAAGGAGGCACGTGTCTGGGAACAGCCCCTACTGTCAACCACACAACAAGAGCTCGTCGCCTTCATTCTGTTCGATCTATACAGACACAAGTCACTCCGTTTTTATTCAAGAACTACACCACACTTCAAATGCCTCCCAGCACCTTCTTTTTTGCTCTGCTCTCTCACTCTCTGTCACAACTCCCAGTATCCCATCTTCATCACCTCTTACCTCAAGTAACAGCAGAGTCTCTTGCTCAGTCCATTCTCGTCCAGCGCTTGCACTTTTACTCTGCAAAAAAGCAGGGGAAAACCAATTTACTGATCTGCCCAGCGCACAGCACAATAAGACTGCTCTCCTCAAGATGTACAACTGGTGGGTCTGTCCATTCTGCCTGAGCGGGCATGCAGGTATCTTGTTTGCAGCAAGAACCCATCTTAAAACCAAAGCAGTTAAAGGGGTCTGAGAGAGAGGTGAGCCACACTTTCTTTTCTAACTACCACTGTGCAGCGCAGTAAAACTGCTTGGGTCAGCTTTGTCTGGAGCTGAGATGAGAAATTCCTGCTAGAGTCAAGACTTGCTTTGGAGGATGCCCAATCTAAGAATGGGATAGGAATTTCTAAGCTTAGCATAAATCTGAACAAAGGAAGAGCAAATCCACAAAGACAATTTATTTAAAAAAAATTCAGAAGAAAAGAAGGGGTCCACTTTAAAGAAATCCCGAGGACCCAAAGGCAGGTTATAGGACTGCAGAACATGAAAGAAAACGAAAAAGTTCTTCTCACTAACCCCCTGCATTTGCCTACCACAGTTCCCCTCTTCTGCTATAAAGGGGTAACAGGAAGAAGCACAAGGCACTATGCCAGCAATGACTGCAACTGAACGATCCGAATAAAGCAAATAAGACTAAGCACTGGGAAGGGTGGACTCTTTCCTCAAATAATCTGCTTGCGTTCCTCCCAATCTCTGAACACGGCGACCAGATTTCAGATGCTCACAAATCTCCTGGGATACTTTTTGGCATTCATAAATATTGAGAGATCAAGAAAAAGAATCATGCTAACCAATTAGAATCAGTACTCCACGTTAGGTAATGCAAAAGGTAGATAAACGGGGTGTGTGTGTGTGTGTGTGTGTGTGTGTGTATCAGCCATGGTGAATCTAATGTGCAACATAAAACAAGTAGAAACTCAGTTATGCACATAGTACACAACCTTCACAGAAGGCAAGAGTCTCTTTTTAAACTATTTAAGTATTTTGCTTGAGCCGTAACAAAAAAAGTTCAAGAAGAAATTCATGTAACTGATGCAGAAATCGCTGGCTCCGCACACATGACACTATGCTTTAGGTGGCTTCTGGAATGGAAAAAAAGATATGCTATTCCGTTACCTTTGCTAATGTTTTCTTTGAGTAAATGTCTGTTCGAAGCCCAAAGTTCTGCAAGTCAGTAGGCTTCTCCTTGTTCTTCTCAGGAAAATTCAACATTTGCTGAGCAGCTGGGATCTACATAAAGAAATGTGAAACTGATCAGAGTAAGAGAGGGCATGAAAGCATCAGGAACAGATAGTCTGGAGTTTTAAAAATGGGGACTATATATTAGATAGTTGTAGCACTTGTATCACTACTGCATATGATTGATCTCAGGCAGGCATGGGCCACTGTCAAATGAAGTGGGAATGGAATAGAACACAGTAATCCCCCCTAACCTGCTCTGAGTCCCCCCACTCACACCATGTTTGCCTGCTGGAAGTAGCCCTCTAGTTTCCTGCATTACCAGAAGTAGCCTTCCAGCTATAAGGTTCAGTGCTATCTGCAGATTCAGGCATCGATGGAGAGCCTGGGATAAGGGGGGAGATCACTGTACTTCTTTATTTGAGGCATTAACGCATCCTCTCTCAGGCCACTAAAGCTCCCAAAGCCATGTTCAATGGATAAAAGCATTTAACACAACACACAGATAAAAACTTTTAAAAAAAACCCAAACTAGAAATACTCCTTTAAAAAAGCCGCCAGTGCAGTTTCAAGGACCAAAAGCCCCATGGAAAAACAGTGTTTTAGCTGCCTGCTGGAAGCTCAGAAGAGACACAGCCCACCTGACTTCCCTTAACAGGCAGTCCCACAGCTCAGAGACTGTGCAGAGAAGGCCCCGTCACGGGTACATGGCTACCTAGCCTCGTTGGGTGGTGAAACATACAGCAGCACTTCAACTGAAGATGCTAAATTTTAGGCAGGCACACAGGGGAGGAGAGGTTTCAGATACCCTGTCCCCAAGCCATTTAGGCCTCCTGTAACTCAAAACCAGCAGACTGAACATCAAGGTTAAAGCGTCAAAACTGCCAAACACTGAGTATGTATAGGCTAGCAACGGCTGAAGGATTCTCACCTGAGGTGTGCGCAGATGCAGCGGCATAAGTCCAGAGGGTGTGTCAGCCAGCACATTGAAGTGTGGGGTGGGAGGCGGACCCATGGCCATGGGCCGGCTTTCTGGATCCACCTGATAGTTAATGAGCCCCCACTGTTCCAGAAAGGCATGCACCCTAGGAAAGTGACGCCACAAGACGGATGGAACAGTCATGAAAAGAACAAAGGAAATGGACTGGAAGAGTACAGCAACGGTGGGAAACAATGCCCTATAGGGATTCTTTGGACCCAGCCAAAGGCCTTTCCCCCCTCCCCCTGCCATGCAACAATTAAGGTTATAATAAAGACACTTCTCTCCTTTCCCTCCATCTACAGGTGAGAAAAAGAGTTAAATTCCTTCTCTGTGCCTGCTGCTACCCCTTCCTGAAACCATCATCTCACATGACAATTAATTGGCGGGGGGTCCTATCTGCATAAGGTTACCTGCCATAGGGAGGTGGGAGATAGAAAGAAAACAGGCAGCCCAGTAGCAGTTGGCCCATTGCTAGCTCAGGACTAGAGTACTTTTGACTTTGGCTCCATCCCCTGCTGGCTCCATCCCAGTCGTTTCCTGTATGGGACTCCCTAGAGACCCCCCTGTGCAAACATGGCCTTCAGTGTTGAGAGGAGAAAAAGGGATGTCCATTGCTGTAGTACAGAATAAGCAATTTAAGTTGGTGCTCCAATCTTACAACATCCTACTGTTTGGTGGCAGGAAGGGAAACGACATTGCTTTTTAAAATAAAATACTGCAGGGGAGAGAAAATGCCCACTTTAGAAAAAGTGAAGTTTTTGTGACAGTCTTTTGATAGAAATTTTACAGCTCTTTTGCTCCTTTAATTGGTTTTATCTGACTTGGCCCAAGTATTTTTGTTTGGTGTTATGGTATATTACACTGAGGAACTTGTGTTTTGTGGCTGTTACTTTATTGTTGTTTACTTTTAAAATTGTTTTTAATTCTAGTGTGTTATTTGGGGGCTCTCAGGCTGAAAAGCAGGATATAACCATATTAAATATTGATTTTATTCAATCAGAGTTGCTGTGCAGGCTTTCTGAAATGCTATAAAAAGTAAAACATATTTTAACTCTTTTGTCAGACTGTGGCTGACATTCCAGACTTTGTCCAATGCTGTGTATTTTTAATATAAATGGCTGTCTTCAACCTGCTGCAGCCTCTATGCATTGAACCCTAGCGGGGAGGGAACTGATCACTCCTGATGGCCTCCCACTTTCAAAGTTTCTAAACACAGGAGTTTTATTCCTGTATTTTAATCCCTGGCAAAGTTTTTAATCCTGCATTAGGCACAGTGCTTCTGAGCTAGGACCATCCCATCCCATGGGATTTGCCAGCTAGGTGACAGTCTGGCTCAGCACAAGCCAAGATTAATTCAAGGCATACCCTACCAAAAAGGAAAACCAAGGAAAGAAGGAGGAACAGCTCTGCTTCTTTCCATTACCAACACTGCCTTCCAGATGCTCTCTGCAGGGATGTTCTGTGAGCTCAACTGACAGCAAGGAGCATGTGAAGAGAAGACCCAGCAATCTTTGTGCAGTCAACATATGCCATAGATGGGGCCTACTTCTCAAGCATCAGTGCCCCCCTCAATATTTTCCCACTTCTGTTGTTGTGGCATAGCAATAGTTTTTTTTAAAGCTAACAGTGGGTGATAACAAACTTTGCTGGATATAAAAGACTCTTCCAACTGTAGTCAAAGGCTGCAAGACATACCTCATTACTGCACAAACATCTCCAGTCAAGTTCCTCCTGCAGGCTGTGCTAGTCAAGTACTCTTGAGGGTTTAGGCGATAGGTATCGATCATAAAATTGCGGTAAGCTAAGTATCTGGAAAGAAACCCAAAAACATATTAGAGATACAACTTTCCCACTGTGTGTACCACTTGAGGAACACATCTAATCTGACCACAGCTTTCTCACCCTTGAATGCAAACACACCTCACTCAGCACCAACTCTTCCTTCCTTTTGCTATAGCGATCTGCCTCCAATTAATCTGACAGACATGCTGATTTTGCCAGCTCTGGTCCACTGGAGCATGTAATAGGAGCTAAGTCACACATTTTGAGCACAAAAGCTGACTCTTTCTACAGAAAGGAAACCAGCAGAACAATCATTTCCCTTTAAACTAAATACAGAGTCCCATCAAACTGGGCAAGAGCTGACAGTTTGTCTGTCTGAACTTTCTGCCCAAAGACAGATTTCAGTCTTGCCTGTGGCATTTCCTGACCCCCCAGGAATTTCTATCAGCTCCAGACATCAAGGCCAATGATGCGAGTTACAGTTCCACAAGATCTCAAAGACCACAGCTGGTGCAGAAAGACGGCAGGCTACCAAAATGTACTTTTGCAGGAATCCCAACATTTTCCCACCAGACTCAAATAGGTTACAAAGACATGCTAGTTGGATAACTCTTAGGCCATTTATGCACTAGACAGTTACAGTGCTATTATTCTACTTGCAACATCCCATGGAATCCTGGGGTTTGCAGTTTTGGGAGGGGCTGGATTCCATAGGATGTTGCAAGTGGAAAAATAGCACTATAACAGTCTAGTGCAGAAACGGCCTAGGAATAATGAAATTCTGAGTACACAGTCTAGGACAGAAGTGGGAACAGTGCAGCCTTTCTGATGTCACTGCACTGCAACTCCCAGCATTCCACAATATTGGGAACTGCAGTTCAATAACACCAGGAGGGTAACATGATTCACTCTTCTGGCCTAGGGATTTGTTTCTTGGTACAAGAAGTGAGATGACAGTGCTTTGTCTCGCATAATACTTTCTGCCAACAGGCATTCTTCATTTCACCAGACTAAGATGAGTTGGTGGAGACTTCTTTCATGAACCTGGGCTGGAAGTTCAGTGGAAATGATGCATGTCCAAAAGGTGTGTCACCAACATGAAAAGTTTGGAAAGCTCTGCCCTAAAGGCTCCAGATACTGGCCAACCTTGGAAGCTAGGCAGGGTCAGCCTTGGGTTTTGCTTGGAAGGCAGACTGCCAACAAATACCAAGTGATGTCAGCTAAATTTCAGAGGAAGGGACTGGCAAAATCACCGCTGAGTATTCCTTACCCAAGAAAGCCAAACCAAATTCATGGAGGTTGCAGTAAGTCAACAGGTAACTTGAAGACACATACGTCCACATTAAAAAAAATACAGGTTGTTATTTGAATGAACTACAAATACAGTGAAAAGGAATAATGAGCAAGCTTTCATATATTCCCAGACTCTTTTTCAGCCTGGATGTTAAGTCAGATAATTCCATCAAACCCCATTCAATTTAAATGGATACGCCTGACTTGCTAGTCTTTTACCTCTCTTCCAAAAGGGACTAGCCCCTAATATAGGTTTGATAGTTTTGGGGTGTCTCCAGGTTCTCTCTTTTATCTGTGATGCGGCCATGCGAGGCACTTGCCTCACAGAAATTAAGGTCTATTTAATAACACAAAAACTTATTCACTGAAAATTGGCATATTAGGTTATCTTCAAACTACCCTTGGGCTTTAAAGAAGAAAAAAGGATGACAAAAATCATTTCATCTGTGGGTTTCTTTTGGGGGGAAAAAAAACCCTTCCTGAATAGAATGTCATTTCAGTGCCTATTATTCCACCATAGTTGGTCCAGTCTTAGAATTTTTAGCAAATCAAAGAGGGCATTTATGAGAAACTCAACCACCTATGAAGCTATCTGGTTTTCTTTACTACTAAAAGAAGTACCAAAGGTTGCTTTGTGGGTGTTCCTAAATAACAAAGACTGCAATTTGGTGAAACTGATACGGCATTTATTGGTCTTTTAGTTCTGAAGACTAGTTAGCAGCAATGGTGAATAATTCTTATTACAAAAGTATGAAGCTGATCATTAATGGGTGACTGAAAAATGGTTGCTGGGGAAATACAGTGGGAGACAGTGAGTGACTCTGTCTGCTTCCTATGGGTTTCCCAAAGACGTCTTGCTTGTTACAGTACAAATTGGAACAGCTTTTGGCTGATCTTAGCAGACTAGGATTTTCTTATGTTTCTTAACCAAGCTAGGTACTTCAGGATGCATATGTAAGAACCACAGAGACCACAAAGAAGAAATATGAACATCAGTTTCAGGAGAAAGGGACATCCACAAAGGGACAAACCAAACCTCACTGAAGGACCTTTTCTTGACACTTTCACATACAACAGAATAAAGAAGATTACGATTACGCTCAAATAGCAACGGATGGTTTTATTAGCTAAAATGAAAAGGCAATTAAGGCTTAAAACACGCAAAATGCACGACCATTCTGTCATGTGTCATCTTCATGGGTGTCCTTCCTCATCCCAAACGGGCATGTACATTGAGTCACCGCCCCAGGCACTGGGTCAAGTGTGTGTTTTGGTTCAGTGGTCCTTTGCAAAGAGATGCCAAGGGGAGTCGGAGTCCCTGTGGTGCAGAAAGGGCAGACTGAACCCAAGCCCCCCTCCCTCGCCCGGCAAGCCTGAGAAGATTTTACATATGGAAGAGCAGAAGGGGAAGACCTCCTGGGACACACACACCCCACTTCCTTTCACAGTCTTCCACCATTAACCAACCATACGACAACAACAAAAGAACAATGGCAGAAGAGATAACAGAGTTCAGCTGCAAACGGAAGGACAAGGAAACACAGGAAAGTAAGTTCCCAAAAGCCAGGAGAAGTAAAGCAAAAATATTCTCTAGGTTTCTAATGCTGTCCACCAGCTATTTTCCTCATGTGAGACATAAAACACCAAGGAAGGATTGCTCCACTTAAGGATGTAGTCCACAGCCAAGTTTCCTGTTATGAAATACCCTCGCCTTGGGAGTCCCAACTGGCACCAACACTGCTGTCATTATGGTGCCAAATGAAAATACATTTGCGTACTAGAGACTGGAGGCCTACCTGATCACAGTAGTGTCTCATGGATCATGCTAGCCCACGAGCCCCAGCTACCAGCCCACAGCAGGCTTCCAGGAAAGACAAAACCATTGTAGTCAATGGGCTCAAAAAGGGAACCAGTTCCTCATTCATTGGGGGAAAATAATACGTCAATCCCTCATACTGGATAGCCGAAGAAAATTGCCATGGAAATAAAATTCCCATGGAAGAAGTAAAATGAGAAACATCTGAAAAAAATCCAATGAGGCTGTACAGCAAATTCAAGGAGGAAATGAAAAGAAAAAGGAGTTTATATATGGAATGGAAGGAAGGACAAATCACCAAGGAAGAGTTCAGATGTGCTGCCCAAGCTTGTGGGTATAGTATAAGGAAAGCTAAAGCTTACAGTGAGCTGATTCTGGCTGGGCTAGCAAGGAGCAAAAACAAAAACAAAAAACCACAAAAAACAAGCAAAAAAAAGGGGGGGGCTTCAGATACATCGGAGGCAAGAGAATGACCAAGGAGACATTGGGGCCTCTGTTCAATAAAGATGTCAAAATGTTAACAGCTCACAATGAAAAGGCAATATCTATTTTTTCCCCAAAAGAGAACTGTGTGCTTCCAGGCAGCCGCAGAGAACAAGGGATCAGGAGTGCAAACGAAGACCGATAAGGAATTAGTCAAGAATCAGCCAACTAACAATCGGTTCAGATCTGCAGAGCCAGATCTCATGTAGCTTCTCGAAACTCTTTCCATCATTTTTGAGAAATCTTGGAGAATGGGTAAGTTGTTAAGGATGGGAGAAAGGCAAACACTGTACCTCACTTCAAAAAAAGGCAAAAAAAAAGAAGACCCAGGAAACTACAGACCAATAAGCCTGATCTCAGAAGCAGAAAATACATTAGAATTGATTATACAGGAATCCATTTGGAAGTATTTTGATGACAGGGTGGAGGGAATCCTTATCAAGCTTTCCAACAACACTAAACTGGGAAGGGCAGCTATCATAGTGGAAGACAGGAACAGAATTCAAAAGGACCTAAATAAACTAGAGAATCAGGTAGAAATTAATAAAATGAAATTCAATAAAGACAAATGCAAAATTCTACATTTAGGCCATAAAAACCAAACGCAGAAGTATAGGATGGACCATGCATGGCTCAGCAGTACTACATGTGAAAGATCCTTGGGATCATTGTTGATTTTAAGTTGAATGTGAGCCAACAGTGTGATGCTACAGCAAAGAAGGCAAGTCAAGGAAAGTAATAATTTCACTATATTCTGCACTGGTCAGGCCTCATTTGGAGTCCTGTGTTCAGTTCTGGGCACTTCATTTTAAGAAGGATATAGACAAGTTGGACCAGATTCAGACAAGGGCAACAAGGATGATAAGAGGTATGGAGGAAAAAAAACATATGAAAGGTTAAAGGCACTGGGCATGTTCCACTTGGTGAAAAGAAGATTGAGGGGTGACGTGATGATACTCTTGAAGCATCTCAAAGGCTGTCACAGTGAGAAGGGGCCAGGTCTGTTTTCTGTTGCCCCAGAAGGTAGGACCAGGTCTAATGTTTTTAAGTTATAGGTGAGTATATATAAATAGAACATTAGAAGGAACTTGATAGTGGGAGCAGTTTGAGAAAGGCATTAACTGCCTAGAAAGGTGGCAGGGTCTCCCCTTCTCCAGACATCTTCCAAAAGAGGCTGGGCAGCTACCTACTGGGGATGCTCTCACTGCCGATCTGGTGGGATTTGATAGGCCATGTGGCCTCTTCTGACTCTATGATTCTATGACTCTATGCCAGCATCTGGTACACTTTTACTGCACTTATGCACTCTGGTGATTCACCATCATCATCCTACCCTTCAGCCCATTTAACATTTTGGGAATGCTGATTTTCTTTTTTCTAAGGCCATTTGCACACTACACTGTTATAGTGCTATTACTCCACTTTCAGCCTCCTATGGAATACTGGGGTTTACAGTTCAGGGAGGGGTCTTGAGAATTCTCAGCTGGAGAGTTCTTTGGCCTCAGTAAACTACAAACCCCAGAATTCCATAGGATGTTGAAAGTGGAATAATAGCACTATAGCAGGGTAGTGCAGAAATGGCCTAAGTCATCCACATATCTATGTATTTGGAAAGCCTTCTCCTTTCCATGTGTCAGGGCTGTATTCCAGTTTGTTGATTGTTATTACATTTCAATTAAATGCTTTAAAAAAATAGCCTACGAAGTACAGGCCTTAAGACTGGCTTGGTTTTTTTACCAGCTTCCACAGTGTCTCCCCTGCCCACCCAAAAACTTTGCCTAGATACAACAGATTCTTACAGACTCCACTGGATCGAAGCCAGACGCCTGGAAGCAAAACCTCCAGGCAGGATCTTCTTATAGCGGCCGGGTTTTATTCCACTACGGGATTTTCGGTGGTGGATGCTGACAGTTTTCTGCCTCAGGCACGATATTCTTTACTTAGGGCTTCCCAGGAGGCTCAGCCCAGGAAAGAAGAATGCAAAGGCCTTTAAGCTGTGTTTGGCAGGGAGGGAATCTTTACACCAGTAGTGAACTTCTGAAGTGCAGAAACGCCCAGGCAGGCTACGAGCCGCCTAATAACAAATGCTTTCAGCAATTCTATGTAGGATAGAGAACCAGCCACTTTGCAAGTATAACCAAGGACTTAATGACTCACAAACAAAGGAGGGCAGACACAGATTGTTCCAACACTTGCCACCTAAGAAAGAATATTGATAGCTTCCCGCTGCTATCAAAATCAGTGGTTGCTTCTCATTATTGGACAGGATTTTTTTTAAACCCTCTAATACCCAAACGCAGGATTCCGCACAGTCTAACACTTCCAGCCACTTTACTTGCATTCTTTCACATATGTATGTCAAAGATAAAAAACTTAACCTACAGTTAAATCCCCAGCAATCTATCTATTAAAATATTAGTGCAACTGAGGGCTTTTCGATGCATTTCGGGTTATGTTGCAGAACGTCTTTAAAGGAATCCAAAGACATTTTGCTTGTAGGACTACAAAGGATATAATTCAAGATTGGGGCTCCCAAGGAGACACTGCATTTAGCCCAGGGGTGAGACTTGTACAGCCCTCCAGATGTTGTTGTCACACTGCAAGCGGCACCAGCCCTAGCCCATGCTGGAATGCTGGAAGTTTCAGTCCAGCATGATGAGCAAAGTGGCAGAATTCCCATCTGATGAAGTAAATTCCACATGATTACACCTTCCCCCAATATGGTGAGCCCCAGACGTTTGGGGGCTTCAGCGTGATGGTCATGAAGGCTGAGGATGATGGATGTTTCTAGTCTAATGCCTCTGGAAGACATCAGATTGGGAAAGGGTGCCATCAGAGGCTGCCGGGGCAAAGGGGGCAGTGCCCAGCTACTTCCCACTGCCATGGCACGATTAGTTGGAGCATGGCTTCTATTCTTCCTGCAGTCAACACTGGAGCAGTGAGGAGTAAGCCGCTCCAGGCTGCCCTCCATTTTACTGCTGACAAAGAAATTTCACAGTAAGTCTGATTTTCCCTTCTATTCCACTATTAAAGGCGTAGAAACATTGTACCTTCTCGCATGATGATCTCAGACACACACACACACCCCGACACAACAACAGAAAAATGTTCATGTGAGCCTCCCAATGCTGTTTGACATTTTAGCTAAAAATTAAGCATCAGAATCCAAAATGCATCCTCCTCCCTTTTTGGTTATCTTTAAATTTCCACCCTACTTTTCACTGAAATGACTCTCGAGGCAATTTACAACAAGCCTGGCAGTCACAGGGCAATTAGTGGGTCTTCTGTGGGGGAGCAAGCCGTCTGCAGCTGCGTTCCCTTCGGCTAGCGGACAGGGCAGGGAGGCCTTCTCCTTGCCACATGGGTTCTTTCCAGGAAGCAGAGGGCGCACTTATAGGTACACCGAGCGATGGCAGAGCCTCCTTCCTTCCCTTCTGCTAGGCTGTCCCTGGGCAGCCATGGAATTGTCTTCACTAAAAAAAAAAAGTGTTCTTGATAACCTTTGGTTACTCACTTTTTCGCTTCAGGATAATCGAAATCTTGGTAGAGTAACTGAAGAAAAGGATTTTGATTAGATGGTTTGGGAGTGACACCCCTGCTCTCAAGGAGGATTCCAAGCAAAGCTGATCTCAGCTTTGTGGGGAAGGATGGAAATGCAGCTTGCTTTGGGGGAGGGATGGGGGTCCATGTCCTCTATGCTTTATGGCCACACACCCTCACTGAAAGCCTCCCCACATTTCAGAGAACAGTTTCACATTCCTCAAGGCAGTCCCTGCAAAACTATTACCAAATGACTACGCTTGCTTGACAGAAACTTCACCCCACATTTTTTCAAGGTCTTTTCAAAGTAGTTTTTTCCCTGAAGAAACAGTACCCGCCTACGCTTCTGGAGACTTAAGAGGTTGCAGCCAGGGACATTCTTAGGTTGGTTAAATATACCTGTCCTTTAGAGACCAAGAAGGCAGCCAAAAGACAAGAATAAAACCAGCACCACATTAATTTTCATTTAGCAATGCAGCACTTCACGTGAGTATCAGGACCTCTGCCTCCCCCTCAAATATTTCTAGAGCAACTCAGAATGTAGCCCTAATTGATGCGTAGGCTAGACATGAGTAATAATTTATTGAATTAAAAAAAATCAAAGGGAACTGGTCCAGACATTGGTTCATATTTTTTTAGTATTTTCCTCCCTTTAAAAAAACCTGGAATAGCACATCCCTGCATGACAGTCTCTAGTGAGAACTAACCAGACCAACAGATATACTTGTCTGATTACTTCCCATCAGTGTCCATCGTGCAAAAGTGGACCATCAACTACTTTTATAGTTATATCATTCTTAACATTTATTAGCAACTCTGCAGAAGGGGCTCTTGGGCACTGTTTATGAAAGAAAAACAAAATTAAATCCAGTAAGGACAGCACAAAAGAGTTCAGCATAAAAGAGATCAGAACTAAAGAGTCCATGCTGGGTTCTGTAGTTGTCAGGCAAGCACAGAGACTGGACAGCACCCACAAGGAGCGAGGGAGGAATCTATTGGGGCAAAAAGAGGAAGAGGAGGCAGGCTGCCATGTCTCTCCAACACGTGATGGTGACTGGGCTCTTGGCACAAAGGCCCAGGGCCTGTTTGTGCTGCTGCCAGCCAGCCCTGGATATAACACGTTAACAGGCCATGGGGCTTGACTTCAGCCAAATCCCCACGATGACCACAAAGTACCATTTGTTTTGGAGAACAAGGAAGACCACGGCTGCAGCCAAGGTCCACCAGGCAGATGGCTGTTTGAACTGTCCATCCATCTCTCTCTTGCCAAGAAGGAAGAAAGAATGTGCTCACCGTATTGGTTTCAGTCCAGAGCTCCCTATGACAATGGAAAGCACCCTAAGGGCTTTCAATAGATACCATTTCCAAAGAGCAGGCACCTGGACTCTTTGAGATTCAGGACTGACACCTGAGTAACGCCTCTTCGTTCAGAGTCTGGCCTACCAGAAGTCATTAGTATTTATGTAACTTTAAAGTCTGATTATTGCAACACACTCTAACCCAGCGAAAGGAATAATGTAGCCATTCAGATGTGGCTGGACTGCAAATGCCAACATCTCTCACTGTCAGTTGTGCTGGCTAGTTATGCTAGAATCATAGAAATGTAGAGTTGGAAGAGACCCCAGGGGCCATCCAGTCCAACCCCCTGCCATGCAGGAACATCCTCAAAGCACTCCCAACAGATGGCCATCCAGCCTCTGCTTAAAAACCTCCGAAGAAGGAGACTCCACCACACTCCATTGAGGCAGCAGATTCCACTGCCGGACAGCCCTGACCGTCAGGAAGTTCTTCCTGAGGTTCAGGTGGAATCTCCTTTCCTGCAGCTTGAATCCATTGCTCCTTGTCCTAGTCTCTGGAGCAGCGGAGAACAAGCCTGCTCCCACCTCAACATGACATCCCTTCAAATATTTAAACATGGCCATCATGTCCCCTCTTAACCTTCTCTTCTGCAGACTAAACATCCCCAGCTCTCTAAGTCTATCCTCATAGGGCATGGCTTCCAGGCCCCTCACCATATGTAATCCAATCATATTAGGAGGGCCACAGAATTCCTTACACTCCTGAAAACTGTACAGAACATTATATTAGTATAGAAGGGGGCATGCTGCACAAGAATAAGAATGAGTCATCAGAATCCCACTGCTATCGGGATTCCAGACTCCACAGCCTTCCTATCATGGTGATGATGTAACTGCTGCTGCTGAACTATAAGAAAAATCAAAAACAAGCCTTGCATGCCGGGTAGCGGTGTAAGAAACGCATGCACCTCAAACAAGACAGCGCTACAGCCTTGTGAGGTAAGCTCATTTTACCACGTAAGCATGATACTGTATTGGGTATGGGTGGAGCCATACTTTAGCTCCTCCAGCTTTGGACACTAAGGGCATTTCTGCCCTGCACTGTTATAGTGCTATTATTCCACTTTCAACATCCTGTGGAATTCTGGTGTTTGTAGTTTAAAGAGGCCAAAGAGCTCCCTGGCTGAGAATTCTAAAGGCCCTTCTCTCAACTGCAAATCCCAGGGTTCTACAGGATGCTGAAAGTGGAATAATAGCATTATGAACAGGGTAGTGAGGAAATGGCCTAAGAGAGTCTCGGCCCTCACAGAACACAGCTGGGCAAAAACTTTCCATAGTTCTCATTTGCAACTCTCCGGTGGTCAGAGAGAAGCTTCTTGTTCTCTTTCCAGTCCCACAAAAAGATCACAACCCAATAGCATATGAAGCACCCCAGCTGTATTTAAGAGTTGCAAAGGTAAAATGGAAGAAGAATTCAAGATGTCTGTTATGCAGCCTCACAGCCAAGTGACATCTTGCACATCAATGCTTCAGTTTAAGAGGCAGCAGCAATCATGCTCACTGACATTTTGCAACACTGATGTTGCCAAGCCCCAATGGGCTGCCTTCTGCTGCTTAAGGGATCTCTAATGTTCTTTAAAAAAAATCAACAGACAACCCCACCAGGGACTGCATGTGCAATATTCAGCAGCAGGAGTCACCATTACCACAAAGCAGCCACAGGGGGAAAATCCTTTACACACCATGTCAGACATAGTTTTACCACAGAGCAGATGGGAAGGCCTGTTTTGTTGCTGTTAAGCCACCAAGTCTTCAAGGCATTTTCCTCGAGTTTGGCAAGTGCCACAAATCGGACTAATTGAAATCCTTAGTAACAGGTGGAGACCCTTATCCAAATGCTCATATGAAAGCAAACTATACTCGCATGGCACAACCTCTTAAAACAAAAAAAGAGTTAAGAATGTGTGTGTATGTATGTACCTTCAAGTCACCTGTCGATTTACGGTAACCCCATGGATTTCCTACAGTTTTCTTAGGCAAAGAAAACTCAAGGGTGGTTTTGCTAGTTTCTTCTTCTGAAACAGAGCCTACAGCACACCTGGGATTCCTTGGCAGGCCTTCTGGACTTGGGGAAGGCTCTTCTTTTTGACTCCAAAAGGCACCTTTCTCTATGCTCTGGAGGTTCTAGCCTGCAGCGTTTGGGAAAAGGGACCAAGCTCAGTTTTTGGGTGTGTATATGTGTTCTAGTCACCTGTCGACTTGTGAAAACCCCATGAATTTCCTAGTGTTTTCTTCTAGGCGAGGAATCCTCAGAGATAATTTTGCCAGTTCCTTCCTCTGAAATGTAACTCATAGCACACAGTATTCCCTGGGAGCCTCCCATCCAAGTACTAACTAGGGCTGGCCCTGCTTAGCTTCCAAGGTCAGGCAGGATCTGGTGCCAAGAGTATGTACAACTGCATTTTTGCTGCCTACAAGTAACACATCTAAAACTTCAGCAACTGACACATATTTTTATTAAGCTAGCAGTGAAAGAGCAACCTGTGCAACTTAACTCCACATCTCTAGGCAATGAAACTGGGCTGCTGGAAGTAGATTCTAGCACCTGCTTCTCTCCCATGAGAGCCCTTCAGTCTTCAGAAATACAACATTAGGAGATCCTTCTACACCAGCAAGTGAGTGTCTGAACAAAAAGGTCTTTCTCAGCTTACATAAGGAGAGCAGACAGATGTCCAACACTCTGAATTGTACCCAAAACCAAACCAGTAGCCAGTGGGGTTGTCATAACAAGGACTTTCTGTTCCTCCTGTAACCAGCTTCACTCAACAATCTGAGCCCAGCATCTTGGACTCTGATATGTCCAAAGACTTTTCAAAGGCACCCCAACATAATAGTGTGTTAGAATATCCAAATGTATCACCATGGCCAGATCACATATCTCCAGGCATGGGTGCATCTGGCACACTAGTTTTAACCACTGAAACAAGGGCATCCAGTGCAGGGTGTTTTCACAAGCTGCAATGCAAGCAGTCTGCAATTATGCTCAAAAATAAATAAATAAATTGAAAATTAAGTGTTTGGGCTTATTACAGTGAATCAAAGTATCGGTGCAGATATAATAACCAAGGCAAGCCAGCACACAGGGTGACCTAGCTAGAATTGCCTCAAGTCGACCAACAGCACTGAATTTGAACCTATGGGAGGCAAGAGAAGAGTACATTGCATGCCTACTTTATTTGCTCTTACTTACATTTCTGGGGTCTTAGACTTGTTTTTCCCATTGAAGAATTCTGGAAGAGCACGACGTTCAATCACGTGAATGCTGTTAGAAAACAGAAGATCAGTGTGCAACAGAGTTGTACTTCCTATCCTAAAACAAAATTATGGCCTAAATATACCGCAAAGGCAGCATTCTTAATAATTCATATTGATGGCCTAAACACGTCCAATTACATCAGATTTAGATTTACGAACTAAGCCATCTAAATAAACATGCTCTTTCTTTTGCTCACGTGAGCGCACATACACATCACTGATTTTGCCATCTAAACACAAGCACTTTTCAGACCGAAAATCCTTAAGAACTGTTTAACTTAATATTCTGTGCTTTAAACAACATTGTGCATCTATATCTGAAAAAATTTAGTACAGAGAAAGGTATGTTAGCCATAAGTGTTAAGAATATCAAAACCTTATAATCTTAGAAATATGTGACAGTCATGATGTTTGGAGGAGAGAGATTTTCATTCTTTAGCACATGTATCTCAACATACATAGATTTTGATCTTTCAGCTCAACTTCCAATTCCTTTAATAGACTGAACAGTACACCTCAATGCAGTGTTCTGAATATAATCCCTTTACCATCAATTGAATTATGAAATTGATTTTCTGTTTGAGAGAGAGAGCTCAAAAGGCTAGTTCATTTTAAAAACTTTAGGATGAAAATAACTGAATAGTGCATGTTTTCTTCAACAAATTGAAGAAATTATCTGAGAATAACCACTGAAAATTCAGGCTCAAGTGTTTGAAGATCTTCAAACGCAATCTACCTTGCACCATCAGTTGCCCTCTTCCCACCGAAGGGACACACACAGAAGCATTTCCCTGATTTAGGCCAAAGCCCAAAGCATCAGACCAAAGGCCCACCTAGCTCTGCAGTATTCCATTTCCCCCAGTGAATGAACATTTGATTGACTGATTAATTAATTAATTTATTCCTCTCCTTTCTCATAACATGGGACCCAAGGCAGCTCACAACATATGCTTACCCTGTTATACTAGTGTATTGTGATTACATCTTGTACTATTGTATTGTGATTACATTCTATACCAAAAATATTATTCAGGAGGAGTGCTTATAGAAATAAATAGTCATTACTGTCATTTGCTGCCAAATTGACTTCCACATGTGACACCCCTACGAATCAGAGACCTCAGCTGGTCACCAACTGCCCCACTCAGATCTTGCAAACTCAAGGCAGCTGTAGCCGCCTGATTCAATCAATCCACCCGCAGGGCTGTCTCCCTTTTCTCCTACTGCCTCCAACTTCTGTCAAGCATTTATGTCTTCTCACAATATGTCCAAGTACAACGGTTTCAGTTTATTTGCCCTGGCTTCTAGGGAGAGTTCAAGCCCAATCTGCTCCCGGACCCCATTCAGTCATCCTTTCTGGTGACCCCTGGTATCCATTTAACACCCCTCCACATTTGAAAGGAGTTGATTTTCTTCCTATTGGCTTCCTTCATTGTCCAGCTTTCACAACCATACACAGCAATCGGAAATACTACAGCAGGGATGGGCCTCACTTCTGTATTTAAAGATATTGTGTATTGTTACAGCTGAGGCTCTACTTCCTTCCATGTCTTAGTCTTCTGATCTTTTGACTATGGTCTCCATTCTGTTGAGAGGTTGAACTGAATAGCAAACCTTTATTTATAGAAGTAAACAGCAAAAGATCAAAGCTGCTTGACATCCTCTGAATTTTCCTGAATCCCAAATCCCAATGGAACAATGTGAGATAGAGTTCCTCTTGCTGGGCTGCCTGCCTGTACTACCATCTACACCTTTGTAAGCTCAGGTGAAAACAAGGTTAAACTTTAAGGAGAGAATTCCCTCAGAGGCTCACAAGCAGGACACGAAGGAAACAGCCCCTTCCTGCTCGTGCTTCTGACTGTGAGTCTAAAGGCAGCATATCTCCAGTAGGTCTTGCAATAGCTACTGAATTATCTTCCACAAATTTGTCCAATTCCTTTCTACGCCAAATTCTGCAAGCTGAAAACATACTATGTGAGGATGAGCTTCCTTTTGTCTGTTGTCAACCTCCTGCTCATCAGCTTCATCAGATGACCCAAAGCTCTCTCCTTTGGGACTCAGAAATAACTTCTTTCACTGCTGCCAGCACTCCAAAGACAATTTTCAGGGCTGACAGAAGCACAAGATTTTTAAAGTGGATGTTCTAAACATGTAAATGCTGCATGGCTAAACAACTTTAATATTATGCTTTACTTCTAACAATCTTTATCTGAAGAGAACCACAGAATGCCTTCCACCCGGTAAAATGAAGCAAAAAGCAATTAATGAATCAGTACCTTGCCTAAGGAAAAAAATATGAAATTCACAGGGTCACCATAAATAGACAGGTGACCTGAACACACATACTACAAACATACAATAACTGAATTAGCAGGGTTAAGTGGCAAGGAACACCTACAGATTCTCCTCGCATGCAAGAATGGGAAATCTGGCTTCTTATGTCAGGCTTACTAAAACACAGTATTTAGCATTTAAAAGACACACCGTTTTAAGTGAGGGCAAGCCAGTAGACATAGATGTAAAAATTCCTCCCTCTTTCTGGCAGCAAAATGACGCAAGTCTCAGAACAGCAATTATGCCAGCCCAATTTGCATTCCATTTGAGGGTACCGCCTAGCCTCGTTACAAGTGCCTAAGCATGCTTCGGATACAAAAACGCTTTCCCCAGACACCTATTAGACTAGCTGTATCCATATACGTCAGAGAAGAACACTTCAGGCCCAGAAGAAGCAGAGACATAATTTTATTTGTCTCCTCAAAGCTGTGTTAAGGCACCAAGACAAGTCCCCTGGCACAGAGAAGGCAAGAACGCTGACCAAAAATGTTAGTGAGCATCCAGAGTGCACCCTTTCCTGGGAAGAAATCAGTGCCAAAGAAGAAGAATGAACTGGATGTTCCACAGTACAATGTTGTGTGGTTTGCTATGAAATCTTCAACTGGACTGTGAAGGGCTACTCTAGGGTGGACAACTGTGTCCTGAGCTAACTTATGCACCCTGTAGCAGCTCCCAAATGTACAAAGCATCCTAGAATCCTAGAACTGGAGGAGAGCACAAGGGCCACTGAGTCCAATCCCCTTCTGCCACGCAGGAAGACACAATCAAAGCACTCCTTTTGGCAAACGGCTACCAGGCCTCTGCTTAAAAACCTCCAAGGAAGGAAAGTCCACCGAACTCCCAGGCAGCAGCAGGTTCCAGTGCAGAACTGTTCTCACGGTCAGGACATTCTTCCTAACAGGAGCTCCCAGCCTGATCTAACTGCCACAGGCAATGGGAGGAGGAACTGTTTAGGTTTCCCCTCCTACTCTCTGTGCACTGCAAAGTCTGACAAAATCACCCTGCCAACCTCCAATTGCAATAGAAAACCTTTTTCCTTAAGCCAGTCTAACATCGTTGATAGAATCAGAGTTGGGAGAGACCACGAAAGGCCACACAGTCCAACCTCATTTTGCCATGCAGGAAGACACCATCAAAGCACCCTTGACAGATGGCCATCCAGACTCTGTTCAAAAACCTCCAAAGCAGGAGGAGACTCCGCCATGCTCCCAGGCAACGCCAAACTGTTCTTATCATCAGGAATTTCTTCCTAATATTTAGGTGGAATCTCTCTTCCTGTAGTTTGAAGTTACTGCGTCCTGGTTTCTGGAGGAGTAGAAAAACAAGCTTGCCCCGTCATCTGTATGACAGCCTTTCAAATATTTAAACACGGCTATCCTGTCACTCTCAACCTTCTTCTCATGGAGAAGGTACTTCGAAAAGTTGCTCCGATCCCTTTTCGCTGTGGCTGCCTCACCAAAGCATCCCTAGAGCGTCACTGCCTGATATCTATCCAACTTGTATTAACACCTAGAAGACAGAGATTCTATAAATTCTCTAAACAGTCTGCTCTACTGATGAATAGTGCCCTTCCAGACAGGAAGCTGTTAACCTGACTCAAACAAAGCACAATCCTCCAGATCTTGTTGGACTGCAATTTCGATCAGCTCTAGCCAGGACAGCCCATGTTGAGAGCTGCAATCCAGCAGCATGTGGAGGACCATACACTCCCCAGTCTGGCTGAAACTTGTATTTGGAAACTTTATAATATTTAAGTTCATAAGAAGCACATGGGGAAATGCATCAGACAGAGCTAGCATATTCTGGGACTGAAATAGAAACTGCTCTGGGTTGGGTTTGTTGGGTTTGTTTTCCTTTTTATGCCTTCAAGTTGTTTACAACTTATGGGCAACCAAAGGTGAACCTATTGGAGGATTTATTTTTTGGGGGGAAGATTTGTTCAGAGGGGTTTTGCCATTGCCTTCCTCTGAGGCTGAGACTTCCCTAAGGTCAACCAGTGAGTTTCAGTTGCAGGGTTTGGATCTGAACCCTGATCTCCTGGAGTCCTAGTCCAACATTCAAATCACTATACCACGATGGCTCCCCAAAGTATGAACTAGGAAACAAACCTAACTAGGACACCAGCTCCAGGGCTATCTTACAAACTGGAAAACAAAGGAATAAAAACAATCTAGGACACAAGCTCTGAGTTCTGCCTTAAACTGAACAGCAAACACAGCTGTACACCTGAAAGGTTACAGCAGAGCTAACTTGTTATTCTTAATATTTACTTACCCACTGCACATTTATTTACACACCTGATTCTGTCACAGTGTAGGTGTTCTACTTCATCCATCACAAAGTTAAGACCAGCTGCCTGTGCAAGCTTCTGCATTCACCAACACTCCCCCCACAACAGGCAAATTACTGTTTTAGACAGAGGCCAATTGGCCTTGTGTCCATCCAGACATGCTTGTAACCAATACCTCAACTGTTTGTAGGCATTTCAACTGAAAACCACCACCACGAGTGCACAACTAAGTTTAGTCCCAAAGACAGCAAGCCCTAGACTAAGCCTGAGGTATATCATAGAGCAGCTTCAAAAAATTACAACCTTAACATGCTGGCAGGCTCCTGGGGAAGAAACAATCACCTAGAGCATCCTCAGGACTTTGGCCATGTTAAGACAGATGAACTGCCCAGCTCTTCCCTCTATAACTTACCAGTTATAGTCAAACCAGGATGCATAGCTGGGGATAATAATGTGATTTGTCTGTTCTGTGACATTGTCTTCTCCTGTGTCTATGGAACGGCTCTGGTCACCTTTGTTGGGATCTTCATCTTCCTGCAGGAGGAAAGCCTCAGGAATTATTTTGGAATTAAGCAACTGGATAAAGTCAGTACAGAAATGGCAAAACGATGACCATGATCTTAAGCTAACAATGCAAGCTAACACTAAATGTTTTCTTCTTCCTACTTGGCTGGTCCATCCCAAGTTCATAAAACAAATGAGCTTCCTGGGAGAGATGGGAACTCTGCGTAAGGTGGTCAAAGAAAAAAGGACTCCTTCATCTTACGGCTGGGACAGTCAGCCTCTGGAGAACTCTTGGCTGTTAAGCATCTTTATAGCCCCAAAGTGCGCAAATTCTAAGTGTCTTCCTTTACAAAAGCGCCCTACGACTCTCTCCTCTGTGTCTTGCCAGTGGCAACAAATATTCTCTATGAGGACATGGGAGAGGACCTTCTCTGTTGTGATACCCTGGCTATGGAACACTTTCTCTTTGGAGGCCTGACTGGCCATGAAACTGCCTTCTTTTCAGTACCAGGCGAAAACCTGCCTTTTCCTCAGAGCACTTGGGGGTATTTTTACTAAATCTATATGGTTTTTAAACTGTTTAAACTATTCCTCACTATTTCAAAACTTGAATTGTTCTAAATTGATTTCATCACTGAGATCTTGTGATGTAACCCAGGACATAAATATTTCAATTTAACTGTTGCCAGGGAATGGCAAGCCACAGAAACTTTCCTCAAGCCAACAACCTCCCTCATTCATCACAAGCAGGCAGTTAAACACTGTCAGTTGGAAGATCAGTAATTCTGAGTTCTCTTTCTAACCATGTTTCTCTAAATGAAGAGCAGGCTGTTACCTTTCCTCCTGTAGCCACCGTTTCTTCATCTTGCTCATCTGAAAGACAAGGATGCACAGAGAAATTCAAACTACCTGCACCATTAATAATCTTTTACAACTATTACTCCTATGCATGTGTCCCGGACAAAAAGGCCACATCCAAATGCTCTGCCCTCTCTGTCAGTCAGCATCCTGTGGCTACTAAACGTGATCATCAAATCAGTCCTGGGCTGTTGCAGGACTAGTAGTTTAAGCATTAGAAATAGAAAGAGAAACAGAACTTCAAGAGAGCATCATTTGGGACAATGACACCAGCGGGGAGAACATGCAGAAACTGTATCGCTTGCTATCTTTGCTGCTCCAGAGGACAGGATCTGAACCAAGTCACAAGAAAGGATATTTCAACTAAACATTAGGAAGAAATCCTTCATGGTAAAGCTGTTCAACAGTGAAGAACAGACTACTGTGGAACATGGTGAGCTCTCCCCCATTGGAGGTTTTTAAAGAAAGTTTGAGAAAGCTTTGCTATCTACCAGTTTGTTTGCGGGCACAATTCAAAGTGCTGGTTATGACTTATAAAGCGCTGAACAACTTACGTTCAGATTATCTGAAAGCTGCTCTCTCCTCGTATGAGACTACTCAGTTCTTATGATCAGAAGGTGGCTTTCTCTCTGTCCCACCACCCTTCTGGTTGCTCCTAGGCCACAGATTTCCAAACTGTGTGTGTGTCACAACACGTTAGTATGTCAGCTGCAGTTTGTAGGTGTGTCGCATGAAGGTAACGGGTGGAGGAGCTGCCTCTCCTGTTGCTGTGGTGGGCCAGGCCCAGGTGAAGGGGCTGCCTTTGCCACCATCACTGCCGCCCCATAGAGACAGGGGAGAGTGAGGCTTGGGTGGAGGGACTGCCTCTCCTGCAACCACCTCAAGCTGAGAAAGACTCCAGTGAAGGCAACAGTGGACCAGGTCAAGGTGAAGGGGCTGCCGCCGACACCATCCTGGCCCAAGGAAGACCCCAGCAAGGGTGACAGCAGCAGCAGCAGGCCAGGCTCAGGTGGAGGGGCTGCTTCCACTTACTGAATTACCTACTGAATGACTGTGCCGTGAAATGATGCATGTCTAAAAAGTGTGTCACCAACATGAAAAGTCTGGAAAGCTCTGTCCTAAGCTATTAAATTCCTGTCAGTTGACCCCCGCCTCTCCTTCACCACAGACCAATAAATAAAATAAAATTTTAAGAAAGCAACCAAGCACCACTTTCTTGTGCGAGGCTCTGATCTGTAACTTGTGAAGCATATTACACAGGTTCAATTAAGACTGGTGCTTTGTTTTATGGAACAGTGAGTGAGCTGCCCCAAACAGTGTTCAGCATGACAGGATTTTTTAAAAAGACTCACCACCACAATTTGTTGGCTCTTCTAGCCAGGACTGGTCCCCCCTCTCCCACATACAAAGATCATTTCATAATGCCCAACAGCTTTTAAAAAGCAGTGATTAAATAGGCTACAACATATCAATTATTTGGCAATCTTTAGGAGACTTCTTTCACTTACTTCCATCTTTAGAAAAGCAACCCACCAATGAATAAGGATCTGTCGCTACAGAAAATGGCAGTCCACTTTTGGAACAGGCTGACGTATGAAGCTAGGTAAAAACAGCTGCAGGCGCCAAAGAATGAAGAAAGCACACACAATTACAAACCAAGTGAAAGAATGTAAGAGTCTTACCAAGGTCTGCTACTGTTCCTCCTTTAACTGGAGTATTTTCACTATCTTTCTTTGGATTTACTATAAAAGTTAAGCAAAATTAGAGGTAAGTCAGGCTGTGTGCAAACTCTGCTGTAATATGGCATAGGACTGTTACCTTCTCCCATGAAGCTTAATGGCCTCCCTCCCTCTTTGCACTCGTCATTCATGAGGGGAGTGTTTAAAATGCCATACCATTTTTTGGAAGCACCACTTCTTCTATGTTAGGCACAGGGGTTGGATCCTCCATCTCCTTGGTAAGATCTTCTTGGTCATCATCCTCCCTCTGTCCTCGCCTCTTCCCATACAGGCCTGTTTGTCTAGGACAGAGTAACCACAAACAGCCCTCTTTCCTAACAGTTATCAGCAACAGCCATGTTTCATGCTGTTGAGATACTGCACACCTTACCTGTATGGGCCAAGTGCACACTCCCCCTGGGGAACTCCCAGGGCAGGGATATTCATTACACAGCTCAAGACAAGACGTAACCACCAAGACCCCATCAATTCTACAACCAAAGCAACTGCATATGTTTCACACTTGGTAACACAAAGAATATAAAGTCTCTCCAAATGACTAGTTTTGCAACACTTCTGGGAAAAATATTCACATTTGCCTTTATGACTACTACACACGATCCCACTGTGGATTTTTTGTCTCTTTCCTTCATGGAAATGCTCTCCTTCTAAAACAAGGTGGGCTACTGTGTGTGGGACAGTGCCCAATTTCTGCCTCCATTGTTTCCTCCCAAGTGGCTGCAAAACCACATTTGCAGCAGCCCCGAAGTGACATGATATCATCTGTAGTTTACTTTTGGGCCAATTTTTTCAAGGGAGGGAGTTGTGAATAACTCTGGAGGCAGCTTTTGTTATTTTCGGACAAAAGGTATGCTTCTTCAAAAATGATACTGTCCTGTTGCAAGACATCTGTGCACCAGTGAAATCAAACAGAGGCAACTTTCTTCTTCAGAACTGCTTTGAAAAAATCAACACATTTACTAAAACTCGTATGATTGATCAGTTAAAGGTATTTTTAATCAGGTGAAAACCCTGGCAATTCATATTTTCTACAATAAAAGAGGTGAGTGGGCTTCTTGCCTTATTAACCGCATTGCTCTGGATCAAAAATATGACTTTCTTAATTTCAGATGCTTTTTACAGGAATGTTGCTTGCAGAAGCCCATGGGAACAAAGCAGAGATACATGAGACTGTTATTATTCTGTCCCACACAAGGCCTGTTTTTAATCTCTCTCTCTCCCCCCACCCCCAACTTTGAAATGGCACAACCTTCTCCCTGGATTTTTGAAGACTTATTGCAAAAATTTTCAGGTACAATGTTAAACAAAACATAAAAATCAAAGCAGCTCTGTTGCAGAACTTCCTCTGAAGGGCAATCCACCTGACCAGACAGTTACACAAGCTACAGCTCCCGAATTTCAGGTAGCTATACATGAACAAGTTCCTAATCTATTATCTTTTACTTTTCTAATTGTCAGTATTTTAACAATACTAACTAACAGCTACTAACATAGCTGTTAAACTACTCCAACAGTACAACAGAAAAACAGCCTATTAATTTAAATATACCTATTGCAGTGTGCAAAACCTTAAATTAAACGCTCATATGCAGGAGCAATTTTAATGACTGCATTATCAGATAACTTTATTAAGACCATCAAGCTGTATCACGACAGCCTTTGCAAGCACAGAAAAGAGAATTCGTTTATTACGGTCTCTGCATGTCAATTACAGAGCACTCATTAGCTTGGAAGTAATGATTCTACCAAGTCTTCTTCCACTGGCAGGAGGCGCATTCCCCTCGGATGATCAAGGAATCCTGCTCCATGGGCAGCATTAAAGATTCATGCCACCCACTCAAGGAGATGGTGTGGTCGCAGGCGGCTGTAAACATTAACTCAGGCGAAACTGCTGGCTCATCTCTCCCCTCCCCAATGATTATAAGAAGAGAGATCGTCTCAAGCGGCAGGAGGCTCAGAATACTTACCCCTTTTTCCCAGCCTTCTTCCTCGATTCCACTGGGGTGGGAGGAGGTGGAGGGGAAGGAGAGTGCTTTCTTTTCCTGGCACCTGCTGCTGCCTTCCTGTCTCGCCGTTCTGGACTGCGGACTGGCTGTTAAGAAAACAAAAGCTGTCAGCAGCAGTCCCTTGCTTTGGGTGGCTCAATGACCTCCACCGCACTGAGATGCAGTCTGTGACCTCCCAGGCCTAGCACCATTCAGCCAGTTTATACTGAACTGGCCTGTCCTGTGTTTTCCCAACGAGGTTGGCCACTACCTTGAGGATGAGAAAAGCAGCCCCCCAACCAAGAACATTTCCAAAACCCAGCACTGAACTCCCGCAAGGGAGCCGGCTTAGGACAATCCTATGGCTCCTCCTTCACACTCTGAAAACCTAGAGGAAAGGCAACCCTTTTTTAATGCACTTAGCTCAAGTAATGGTCTGTTATGCCAAGAGAGAGTAGTGTGGGATCTCTGTCTGCAGGGAAAATTGAGAAGGCCCAAACAGGCTATTTCCACAACGCCAGATTCTGGGTAAGTCCTCAAAGCTAAAGGTACCTTGGGAAGGATGTCTTGGAAAGCTGCCAGTGCAGGCCGAGTGATTTTCCAGGCAGCCTTCCTGGAGTACCTGTAGTTTTGAGGGTCCGTCCAGAAGCCAAACACTTTGGACAGTGACAGATTTCCCTTCCTTCCTCCTACTGCCATGCTCTCAAGCCTTTCTCCCCTGCCCACCACTGCCTATGCCACTATCAGTATAGCAGCTAACAGACTCTTAGCTGTTATCTGTTTCTCTTTAAATGAACACTAAGTTAATCATGTAGTTCACATTCTGTGTCGCTTACGTTACATTGTTGTTTTACTATGTTCTGTGCCTCATCTTGCATATTGTTTCATCGCTCCTTAAATTAGGTATTTTACGTATATCACTATGATTTTAGCAAGTTTGTGTACAACAATATAATTACTATCATTTCTCCTATTCCTGCTCCTCCTTCTCATCCTTCTGCTTCCCCTGAACTGGGACTCAAGGTGAATTATAAAAATTAAAAACAGACAAAGTCTTTACACTTTATATGTACAAGCCTTATATTTCACTTCCAAAAACTTCATAAAGTTCAAAAAGTTCAAAATGCAAGCTTCTTTTTCACATTCAGCATTTCCAAAAACTCCAAAGGGCACTTCAGGCCGCAATCTGTTCTTATACACCCTCTCAAAAAAAAAAAAAAAGTGTCTCCACCATGTGTCTCCATTCAGTATGGCTCTGAGACATCAAAACCCAGATCCTTGAAACCTGGCATGGAGACTAAGGGGATTCTAGAGAGGTTTGCCTTGTGGTGATTTTGTTCTTAATAGGGAAGGGTTTGTTTTCTTACTTAAAATCATTTAAGAAAAAAATTCAATCTACAGTCTGCAGTCTCATCTTGAGTCACTAAGTGGCAGATGCCCCTACTTTTCTCCAGAGACACAGCTGGAAGGAACCCTGGGACAATTATTTATTCAAAGCAAGAGCAAAGAAATTGTTTTTAAAGAATAAAATCTATTCCACCTACAAGCACATGAAGTTTATTCTCCTTCTCCTTTGCTATTTCTTGAGAGGGCCAATAAGGAGCTTCATGTTATGCTTCCATCTACAAAGCCCCCCAAACTATTCAAGCAGTTATACAGAGACAGACATGAGGGGCTGCTGCCTATTAAAGGAGGGGTCAGAGAATGAACAAGGGGAAAGCTTGAATAAGAACCACAAACCTGACAGGATGAAGGGCAAACCTTTAAAAAATTACCCTCATTTCCAGCAGATCCAAGATGGGAGTGCATGGGTTTAAGTGTCATAGTAACGAAATGGGCTCCCCACATATAATAACTTCTGAGTCAAGCTAAGTGCAAAATCCATCCGGCCGTTCAACAGTACGACTACTACCAAAAGCAAGGCAGCCTTACTTCTTCATTCTTCATATAGATCCGCTGGCGAAAGCTAACTGGCTTCTTGTTGTCATCAACTTCATAATCCTCCTCATTCATCCACTCATTGAAGACATCTGTGTCCAGAATCCATTTGGCATGAACCTACAAAAAAAAATGCAATGGTGCATTCAGCATAATTCCCAAATAATGTTGCTACTACATACAATACTATTAATTTTGAAAAGGAATTGTCCTCTTTGAAAATCTGTGCTTGATAACAGTTACTAGATAAAGCTGCCACATGTTTATGAATGCATGCCAAAACAATATAGAAAACATTCCTTACATCTTAATATCACTGCTGTTTATATCAATCAATCTCTATGCCTTGGAACATCTTCTCACCTCCTCATGTACTGTGCATCGAACAATTCTCTCTTCCCTCAATACACATCTTTTTAGTAAAATGATTTTTCAAAAGTCACCCGAGCCTCAGCCTCGTCTGGTTTTTCATCCTAGCACTTCATCTTGCTGTTAACTTACCCCAAACTGAGAACATTTTCCTCTAAAACTGCTGTATATACTCATGTATAAGTCTAGAAATACTAGTCAAAAAATCAACCCAAAAATCTCAACATGAAGAAACCTGAGAAATGGCTGAAGGATCAATCTACTCCAAAAAAAGAGGAAACAGAGGAGATAAACGGTCAAGAGAAGGTAGGGAGGTTGGGACATTTAGAATACAGACGGTCCTCCACATTCATAAGGGTTGGGAGTGCAGAACCCCCTTAAAAGTGGAAAAACTGAAAACATCAAAATACATGTGTCTGTGAGAAGGGGGCAAAGGCATTGTGGGGAGAGTAGGCACCAAGGTCCAAACCAGGTCAGAGAAAGGGAAAGGAAAGGGGGTGGGCCTGCATTGTGGCCCTATACTTCCTCTCTCTTGCCCATCTTCTTCCTTGGGTTCGGGGCACTGGGAGAGGGTTTGTGGTGTAGAGAAATTAGGATGAGACGTATCCTTAGCTGGCCAAGCATCAGCTGGTAGAGGAGGAAGGAGGACCAGAGGTGGGTTTCTAAAGGGTTCTGCAGCCTGATCATAGCTGCTGAGAGGAGAGGTTCCATTGGAAAAGAAGCACTTGGGGTGGGAGAAACTTGCAGATAATCAAATCCTTGAAAGTGAAACCCACAAATACAAAAGGCCAACTGTACATCCAGGAAAGTATTCAGAGGCTTAGATAACATGATGATTACGCAGAAGTTGTCTGCTCTGGTCCTCTCAAATCTCCAGCTAAAATCAGCTCAGGAATAATCACTGGAGTCCGATTGCATATCAGGTTTTATCCTTCCATGGTTTGGCTGGGGACAGCCTACCATTTTTGCTCACTATTGGAGAGAGAGAGATGGACAAGCAAATAGAGAAATGGAAGCTGGATCCACCTACATCTACAACTTTCTTGTCTATAACGTGCTGCAACAACATAATTTTTAAAAGATTACTTTATTTTTAAAGAGTTAAAAAGTTCAAGAGCAGTCTCTGCACTATGGGACAGTCCGAAGCAGGCATCCCTCTCTGTAACTTTACCTTCGTTCTCATCACCTAAATACTATCCTCCTGCTGATGGCAGGCAAATGAATTAATGAACCCAGGAAGAATGCTTCATGTTGTCACGCAAATAAATAGAGTCATTATCCAAAAAGGAACACTTCTGCTATAACAGCTTCCTTATTTTCTTTCCGTGAATGAAATCAACCTCAGACTACTGCACTGCACGCTGGCCTCTAATCATTAATAAGGTTGCCAGTGTTTGTTTTCCTTCTGTGCTCAACAGACCCTGGGAAATTATGACTGCTGTCATAATTAATACTGTGTTCTAAATGTTTAATAGAAGTGATCTCCTCTGGCCTAACAAACAAGTTCTTTCAAATGCTCAGGCTTCTAAAAGATACATCCACCCCTAAAAGAGCAAACTATTATAGTACAATAAAACACATTTACCAATTTGTTTTATTCTTGATTTGAAGATCTCAATGGAAAAGAATGGCTTATGAGGAACCATTCCAAGCAATCACCTGTCTTCAGCAAATCTCTCCTGCCTTGATTTGGTCTAGTTCTAAAGGGAGAGGCTTCTAACTCTGCCTGCCCTAGATGTGAGCCTCACTTCTTCAGAAAGCAGCAGTAAATCCCTGCAAGGGGACTCCTGGCTTTACACAGAAAGCTGTTGCACCCTGGAATGCTTTTAGAAGACTTAAGCAGCCTTCTATCCATATTACACCAGGGGGCTGCAGAGAATACCAATGGCAGGCCCTGCGTGCCAGCCTGTGAGTCTGCTGTGCCCACTCTGTGCTCTATAACCACTGGGACTTGTAGAAACCAAGAGCAATTTGAGAAGACCTTGATTCACAGTTTCTACACTACATTTGAGGGTACACTGCCATGAGCCAATGTATCACCACAGTTGTTACCACAGTATGTTCTTCCTCATGCCCTCATCAAGGCACAGGTTAGTAGCCTTTAAAAAAAAAAGGTTGATAGTTGCAACGGCCTCCCTCACCACCTGGTCCTTCTGCCCTTCCTGCTGAGAAAGGGGGCAAGGGGGCAGCCAGTCAAGTCTCTCCTCCTTAGGAGAGGCTGTGGGAAGAGACCAGAGAAGGTAAAATGATGTTGGCAACTCCTGCTGGTCCCCTGGAGACACCACCCCACTCTTAGAGTGGAACATGGGCTGGTCCTCCTGGGCCGTTCCTCCCCTAAAGCTCTCTTTCTACATTCCCAAAAAGACTCCCTTCCATGCTTCCTGGGCTTTGTCCTCCACTCAGTCTCTTCTCTTCTTCTCTGATCCACACTTCTAACTGTCCTCTACTTAAAGTCACCCAGGCTCATCATCTCTCTCTGGACTTTGTCACCCACAGTTGTGTCTGTTCCCAGGCTTCAGCCTCTGACAAAGCGGTGTGGCATCCTTCACTGCCATCCCAGTGGGGTGTCACAAACTCCCATAGCTTGTGGCCAATGCCTTCCACCTCCTTGCCACCCTGATAAGCACACTGCTAGCACTGGGAAACCACTGCTGCTCTTGATCCACTACAACATCTCATATCAATATCGGTCTAACCACATTGGTTCCCAAGATGCTTCTCAGAAGAACTCAAAGCATTTAGAGAGCCCCCAAACCTAATCTTCTTCTCTGTACATCTCCACATTCTCTAACATCACTTAAAGATATCTTCAGGGATATGAAGCAGAGATTTGCTAGTAATGCTGTCCTAACAGCAGAACTCCCTCCTTGTGGAATTTTGTCAAGGTGCATCTCTCTTTTTTTCTGCCATCTTAAACTTTTTAAAACAAACTTCCGAAAGCTTTGCAGTTGCTGCACCCTCAAAAATCAGCTTCTTTTTGCTATGTACATCTAAGATTTTTGCACTGCTTTACAACAAAGTTTTTAAAACATGGGTGTTGTTTTTAATTATTGTTTTTGTTTTCCTTCAACATGCTTCCCATTTACAGTGACCCTATGGTAAACCTATCACAGGGTTTTCTCAGCAGGATTTGTTCAATAGAGGTTAGCCTTCCCCTGAGGCTGAGAGAGTGGGACTTTGGTTTGCTTCCACCTGATTTGCACTACTGTGAGACACCAAAGTATCTACAAATCAATGAATAAATAATACAATAGCTTCCTGTTTTCCATCTGTCACTGGAAGAATTGTGTTTTTCTAACATGACTGGCTTTGGTAAGGTAAGTGCTTTCCCTACACTAACCCTCCATGTAGCGCTCCCTCCCTGATTTTGTTTTGCCTTTGCCTGCATCAAACACCCCCTGGGGACAGAATGCTCTGAAACAATTGTCACTTCAAAACAATTCTGAGAAGAACACCCTTTTACCTTCCACGGCTTTTCTGGAATTGGAGGATCTTCAATTTCCGCTTCTACGTCAGTAGCATGAACCCAAGTGTCATAGCTGAGAGAAAAAGCAACAAGTGAATTTGAAAACTCATCCCTTGGGTAATTCAACCAAACTGGCAGTGGCACAACAGAAATGCACAGTGATTTGGCATCATGCTCACTGCAACTGTCTTCAAAAACCAACATTTCCTTTAGCTGGAAGAACAAATTTACATGTATTTCTGAAAATGTATGCTTAAGCATTGCAAGTATCCAGATCACATCAAAATCTGGGCTAGGGCGCTGAAAGCAGTGTTAGGAAGTTATTTGACATCAAGGTAGCTTACTACTTTCTTCAAAGAGGATTTCTTAGGCTCTCTATCCTGCATAATTATCTTAAAAGATGTTTCAAGCAAAATACCAAATTATCTCCTACAAAATCAAATTTCATTTTCTTGTGGTGACTGAACCAAACCAAAACAATAAGTTGGCAAACAAGCCTGACACCAGGACCTGAAACACACAGTCTGAAGCTAGTGGGTGGGAGAGGGACCTGTGAGGGAGCCCCGGAGGGACCTCAGGGGGCATTAGTTGTGCTCCGATGGTAAGTCCCCACTCCCTAAGGACTTAAAGGCTGGGAAGCACTGCTCAAGTGACACTGAAGAGGGTGAAGGAGGAAACCACACAAACCAAGGTCTGCCTGTCTGAATGGCAAATCATAGTCTGGAGTCTCAACTTTGTTTACTCAAACAATGATTTGCTCTTATTTCTGAATCAACCTTCCATATTTAAAACTCAAGACATTTTGTCACTCTTACAAGAGATGGTCACAATAGCTTTCCTGGCAAAAATCATGATAGCTAGAAACCATAAATTTCACGCATATAGGGCAGAGCTTTCCAAATTTTTCATATTGGTGACACACTTTTTAATCATGTATCATTTTGTGACACAGTAATTCAGTTTTACTAGCAAACTGGAGGTTAAATTAACCCCTAATAACAAACCTCACTAACAAACTAACCCTTTATAAGAGATACAGACACGTACATAAATTGTAACAGCAAAATGTATGGAGACAAAACATATCTCATGAAAACCTCTCATATATTTTTTAAAAATACTTGATTTATAAATAATAACATACATTTCCAAGATTGTAGGCAACACACCTACATACTTCAGGTGACACACTAACGTGTCGTGGCACACGGTTTGGAAAGCCCTGATCTAGGACATAACTTCTCTCTTCTGTCTGAAAGTGGGATTGGAGGCAAGGTGGGACAGTATTTCGAGACTGATATGAGTTTTCTAATCCTAATACCTGTCTGGGTAATAGCCCCAGTGCACAAGAACCTGCTTGTCTTTCTTCATCACAGGTCTAAACCACTCTTCTGCAAAAGAAAAAAAAAACATAAAGAAAATGATCCAGTTGAAATCACTGCAACTTTACAAGCATCCGAAGAACCTTAAATTTTCTCATCCCAAAGAAAGTTAACAAGTAGCTGTGTCATAAACCTCTTTCCTTAATAGAATGTTCTACCAGGGAGGGTTCAGGATAACCAGCAAGAGAAAACTAAGAAGTCACAGCTGCTGAGGATGGGCCAGGAAGAGCTCAGTTCTGAGCACATGGGTAAGAGCTGTCAAAGGCTGAGAGGCAGCGTGGTACAGGAGCATGTTAGAACTAGGTCCAAAAACGAGGCAGATCTGACACTGGAGCAAATAAGGAAAGAGCGCATACCCCATGCACATGGCGAGAAGGAATACACACTGACATTCTACACAGTGTGCGCCACTGGTTTATGCCATCTACAGCCACGCCCTCCTGCAGTATTTTTAATAACCCATTACTTTACATAGTACATTGCACAACTCAAGAATACCGTAGCTTTCATTGCTTGCTACATCTGACCCCCTACTACTTCGGTATTAAAACTGATTACAGAAAGGGTCTGAAAGTAAGTCAGAGACTGCAGACATGTGGCTTTAGCAATAATTCGTTCATGGGGTTTTTGCAACAAGTACAGGACTACTGTATTTGCTTTAGGGCATTATCAATACCCCACATCTTCTGTTCCATCCTTTTGTCTGGAGCAGAGATTGAAAGATGTGTGATTTGGAGACCGCGGCCCTTGGGATCCACAATATGCCCCCCGAAACACCCGGCAACGCCACAAAAGATATAATCGAAAACCAATTTTTGAGACCAATAAATGCTTTAAAATGGTAAAAGATGCTGTTTTCAGTGGCCCTGATCACCAAAGTGCAACTAGGAGAGATTTAACATTATTTTTAGTTGTAAAAATGGCAGTGTGGCTGCAACCTTCTAAGACATGCTCTGCTCCAGGCTAGACAAAGTACCAAGCAAGCTGCCAACTAGTTTCTTACTGTTTCTGATTGCTTCATTTTTGCTCTTTCATGACGTTTTCACTATGTTAGTAAACTTGGGACACCTGAAACGGACATGTGCTCTAGACAAATTTCCTGCAGCACTTCAGATTCAAGGGCATTTTCAGACAAAATTAACTCTGTGGATTCTTCAGCTTTCAGAGTACAATTGCTTTATGCAAGTTTAGAATTGTTCAATCACCCCAAGCTTTCCAAAACCACAGGCAGAATTTAAATACTTTAAATCAATAATACTAGCCCTGGCACAAACAAAGAATCTTTGAAACTCTTGTAAGTAGAACATTTCAGAATCCTGCAATCCAAAACCATTCATGTAATGAAGAGAGGGTTATTGTATTTGCATAGCATTAGGCATTACTATGCTAGCTACAGAAATCTTGTATTTAATAACAGAGCAAGGGTAGCTGAGGTGGGGGAAATGAGTGGTGGGTCATGGAGAGTTCAGAGAGAGAAGACACTCAGCCATGGCTATTGCTTCCAGCCAGCTTCCACACTTGCAACCTCATTCTGGGTCCTAAAGCCTGCAGAATCCCTTCCTCCCAGGCCCCATTTCCTCCATTAAAACTACTCCCTGCATCAGGACTGTCTTAGTTGAGGAGGAGCATTTCTCTCCCTACATCTCCTCCTTTGCCCTATTTTGCAAGGACAGGAGGGGTTAATCTGCACGCAACTTATTTTTTTAAAAAATCATGCCATCTTCCAGATAAAGGAAATATAATCAGGCTTTCAAGTGGTACTCATTCCAAGAAAGCCAATATGCTATATTTATTTTTTATTTATTTTTTAAATGAGAAATCTTATTCTCCCATGAGGGAGGAGCAGGCTGACAGGGCAGAATTTCAAGGCCAAGCAAGTCTCTTTAAGAGTCAAGACTGCTGCATAAATGTTCCTGCCGCCACTGAGACCACAGTAAGGAAATGTGCTGCCATTCCATTTAGAAACTGCCAGGCCCTTTTGCATACACTGAGTGAGAGCAAACCTCTCATTTTCAATTGCATTTAGGGAGACAAAAACAATATTTGTAGGGCCAGTGTGGAGTTGTGAGTGGCTTGCGCGTTGGGCTATGACTCTGGAGAACAATGATCAAGTTTCTGCTCAGCAATGGAAAGCCAGTGGCTGACTTTGGGCATGTCACACTCTCTCAACCTCAGAGGACGGCCATGACCAGATCTTGCCAAGAAAATTCTGTAACAGGATCAATCTGTTGTTTTGTGTCTGCCAGTTGTTTCTGACTTACGGGGAGTCTAAGGAAAACCACTCACAGGGTTTTCTTGGCAACAGTTGTTCAGAAAAAGTTTGCTTTTTTGCCTTCCCCTGAGGCTGAGAGAGTGTGTGACTTGCACAAGGTCACTCCATGGGTTTCCTTGGCTGAGCAGGGATTCAAATCCTGGTCTCCAGAGTCACAGGCCATTAGCACACTATGCTGTTACAGTGCCATTATTCCACTTTCACAACATCCTGTAGAATTCTGGGGTTTGTAGTTTCCTGAGGCCAAAGAGCTCTCAGGCTGAGAATTCTAAATGCCTCTCCCTGAACTGCAAAGCCCAGGATTCCACAGGATGTTGAAAGTGGAATAATAGCACTATAAGAGTGTAGGGCAGAAATGGTCACAGTCCGTGCTCAAACCACTATACCACACTGGGTCTCCCAGTGTCACTTTAGGGTTCCCATAAATCAGAAATAACTTGAAGGTAAAGAACAGTAACGACAACAAGATTTGGAGCAACAGGAATGAGAAATGGCATTTTTCAACTGCCCCCAAAAACAAAGATATCAGCACAGAGAAATTAACACAGATATCGGCTGACTATTATCTAGAACACTGCTTCTTAAACTAGCTGATATGGGGAACCAGCAGGGCATTTTTCCATTGTGCCAGGGATTGGGACCATATCTGTGCCCAACGACTACACCTTTTTTTACTTTTATTTTTTCCCAGCTCACTGGGACTGGCCACAGACCACTGCTCTGAGTAACACTGGTCTAGAGGCAGGGGAAAAGCCCCCCAACACTGCCCCAGAGAAATTGCTTTACTTTCCCAATGGGCACTGGCATAGTCAAAGTTACTCTGCAATCCACATCCTCTCTCATGCTGCAACCAGAAGAGCTCTGCTTTCTACTTAACACCGAAGGAAGAAAAGAATGAGCACACAAATGGATGCCAGCATTAAAAGGTCACCTCAGTTGTCACCAGAATATCATTCTGGGTTTTCAATCAGCTACACAAAACTACTCTTTGAATAGAGCAATTAATTTCAGATGAAGAATGTGTGTGTGAGAGAGAGAGGGCAGGAGGGGATGACCTAACAACAGAGAATCCAGTGTAGACACTGTCAGAATAGAAAATACACAGCAAAGAGAAATCCAGTAAGCTGAAGGCTACAAAAGAGAGAAATACTGCCATCTAGTGCCACAGCTGCACCTTGGCTGAAGGAAGAGTCTTTTTGTGAAGATTTTTTTTCCGGGAGGGAGAAATACATAGGCACAGCTATAAATATATGTTTTCTCCTAAGAAGTGTTATCGCTGTTTAATCTTCTGCTCATTGGGGAATGTCTCCCAATTGAGCCAGAGCCTGTGCGCCTTAGCAGGTTGAGCACTGGACCAGAACTCTGGAAAAAACAGGGTTCAAATCCCCCACTCAGCCATGGAAACCTACTGGGTGCCCTAAGACAAGTCACACTCTCTCAGCCTGAGAGGAAGGCAATGGCAAATTCCCCTTGGCCAGATTAATGTGAGTTTCAAAGGATAAGCCAACTGATGACTTTTTGAAAGACTGGGAACTGTTTAGGGATTTTCTGAGCAATAAGAAATCTAATAAAGTAATAATCTGTGGTTATGGCTATTAGTAACTTTAATAAGCTTATTTAGTTGGATGTGTAATGGCAGAACATTTTTTTCTTTTTTATATTTCTTTTCATTACTGTCAGGAGGGGTGGTCAGAGCCCTACGGTGTAATAATTATATGTCCTCTTTAATTCTTCCTTTGAATGCATATTACTTTGATTGTAAATCAGACTGTCTATACTGAAAATTTATTTAAAAAAATTAAAGCTATAAGACATGTGGGGCAGAGACTCTTTTCTTTCCTATTACATGCCATGGTAAATGGGTAGTATAATCAGGTTCGGTGTAATTTAGTGTAATTTAGCAATATACCGGTAATTGCTCCATGTTTTCCCAGTTATGCCAAAATCAATTTTTGCATTTGCCACACTAGTAAACTGGAATGAGAACAGGTGCATGGTCTAAACATTTATGAAACTTCAATTACCACACTCCTGCTTGCTATATGGTAATAACACAGCAATGCCTTCTACCCTAACGCCACATCCTTTTTTCAAATCTTAGTGTTCACATCCTAAGACTAAAGGGACTGACACAAAAGACACCTTTTATTTTTAAATATTTTTATTCTACTTTTTGGCCCTCTGAGGTGGTTCACAGCATAACGTTCTAAAAGCACCACAAAGGAAATACTTCTTACCTTCATCCAATGAGGTAGGAACAGGATAAACATGGTGAGTGGCTTTCGACTTTTCCTCTGTGACTGTGCCCTGGGAAAAAGCAGAGACAGATGATTGCGCCAACAGTATGCAAAGCAATCTGTTCACTTGCAAGGAGAAGAAATGTGTTCTTTCCCTATGAATATGCCAAGTGGTTTGGAGCCCGGGTGCAATCTGACATTGGCTGCCATTAGACAAGCCATTTCTTGGCCCAAATCCCTGGTCTGAAATGTGGGAACATCAGCAGCTTGGCTGATACGCAAATTGCACCTCAGCATCTCACATCTGGTCTTCAGAGTTAACAGCAAAGCTACCGAGCACCTACGGAAACACCGGGGGAAAATAATCTGAGGGACGGAAGGCAGATCACCAGGAGAAGCAGCAGCCACTGCAGCCTTAGAAACAAAGAGACAGCACATCGACTGTGCCTGGGAGATCGCGCCCAAGATGGCATACGGACCACACGTTTCCATTTCCCCACAGCAGATTTGTCAACATGTTCTTTTCCTTACTTCATCCCACATCACAAAAGTATTATTTTACATGAAATATACTTTGTTTAGTGAGCTTAATGCAAAGGCTAAAGCTACAACACAATTCAGATTAGTTTTAAGGCTTGCTCACATCCATCAAAGGGAAAGGAACTCCTGGCAAAGTCTTGGGTACTTTAGCATTAAGGATAATTTTGGAGAGGTGCCACCAGCAGCTTCTGGTTTACTTAAGAATCTTTTTCTAAGGCTGACCAGAAATGACCTAACAGCCAATTTCAAAATTCCAGCAAGTCTACAATACATCCTTGCAAAGAAATCATGGGCAATCAGCAAGTTATAATGCTTATACTAGATTTCTTACACACTGGGTGCTTTGTCTGGTAAGCCTCATTTGACACCCAGCTTCATTCTGCAGTGCTTTTAATGGCACATTTCTATTATTGTGTTTCAAATGCTTTCATTACTTGCTTTTTGTTTTATTTAAAGCTGTTACCGCTTCAGGAAGCAGTTAATTAAAAAAAGACTCCTGTTCCGTTAGTTCTTCTTCAAGGAGACCTTACACAGGCTTTTTCATAACACCAACTTCCTTTAGCAACTGTTGTATATAAACAACTGTCTTCTACTGCTATCTGTTAAATGAATGTTACCTGCACGTGAAACAATTTCTATGTGTTATCTCAAAGATGGTAACTTCAGGATATCTTCTACATTCCTACCGGGAAATTTCTGACTGAATGCTGCAACTTTGTAGACTACAACAGGTGGAAGTATTGCTACCAGCTACTTAACAGGTCTGCAGAATTTCACAGAACCACAAAGCCCGGACACTCCACTATATAACTTGAAAGTCACTGTATATATCACAAACTATATAATTTGAGCACCTTCTAAATAAGAAACACAACAAATCCGTTCTTAGCTGTGACTTCTACCTAGAGCAAGGAGTTAAGACTCTAGCTGGCCAGTGTGCCTGTAGAAAGCTCTGATAACTATACAACAGTGTTGGTGCCAATCAGGCCTCTAAGGGGAGGGGATGACGTAGCACCCCAAGGCTCCCTCCAGCTATGATGAAGAGCAGTATTTCACACTCCTCCCTGCAACAGCCGTGATCCTGCTCAGCCAACCTCTCACAGAATGAGGGACTGAGGGAGAAAAGTAGCTCCCTACTCTGACTCTCTGTCTCTGGCATAGAGCAAAGGGGCCTCCAGGCTACAACACAGCAGCCCAGCAAGAGAGCCACTAGTAGCAGGAAAATCCAGTTCTTACACCTGTGAATACATGTCTGATCTGCTGTGCTGCCAAAATTCTTTTCACAGAGACAGCAATACGCAAAACTGAAATATTATGACCTTTTTGCAAAAAGAACATTTTTAAAAACACCTGGGGAATAAAACACAAAGCGAAGTCCACAACTAGAAAGTCAACTATTCCCCCATTTTGAGCAGAACTGATGAGGTGAAATGGGGCAGGGGCTGGGCTCCACCACCCCAGGCCCCTTGAGGGCTAGCAGGCGTCAGGGATGTGGCCATGCCCTTGTCAATACAGGGTCTCCAGCCTCAGTCCCAGGTAGAGCTTTCCTACTTGGAACTTCGGCTGGAGATCCAGCAATGGGATCTTTCTCCAATGTAGAAGGAAATGGAGCCTGTCTCAGCTGGGCATTCCCAGGAGCTCCTGAATGGGGAAAGTGTAGGGAAAGCAATCTGTTTTGAGTTGGTGCTTGCACGAACTAATAAATCCTGAACTAGTAATCAGGTAGCTTCCATACATGCTGCCTGAGAGTGGACTACAGAGTCCCTACGATCTCCATCACATGTACAAGCAAGCGATGGCTCTTGCAGGTGCAGGAGGAGCTTTACTGCTAATCAGATACTGGAAACAGCAGAGATTCCACTTGCTCTCACAGGATCCAAGGAGATAGCCTGTCAGGAAAACTCCGGTGGGCTACATTCTGATCCTCCATGGCACAGATTAGGGAAAGAAGCTCCCCTCCTCTATCCCTGAGTCTGTCTTAAAACCACAGAATTGGAAGGGACCACAAAAACCATCTAGTCCAACCCTACCATGCAAGAAAGTGCAACTCAAACACTTTCAAAAAATGGTTATACAAGTTTTATTTGAAGACCTCTAACAAAGGAAAGTCTAACAACCTGCAAGGCAGTTTATTTCCCTGTCAAACAGCTCTTACTGCCAGGAAGCTCTTCTTAATGGTTCTTTTTCAATAATGTTTCTTCTATGAACATGCTTCCAAGGTGATTAGGCATCTTTAAGTACTGAGTCCATTTGTCAACTACCTAGAGAGAAAACCCAGAACATGCTATGTGTCGCACTGTACAATAGTTACCTGGTGACGTTTGACAATGTCCTTTAGCTTATTGGCCAACTTGAATTCAATATCTGGAACGAGGTAGATAGTTGGTCTGCTCAGACAGTTATTCTGAAAATCGAGACACCAAGCATAAGAAAATCAGCAAATAAATCACATGAGATTAGATATCACCAGCATAATCTGATCACTTTCCCTATTTTAGCAATTATAAAGATAATAACTGAAAAATACAATTTTGCAAGAATAGAGTTCTAGCACTGACAGGTAAGAAACATCTGCCAAAATGCTTTGGGCAAATCTAGCTCACCCTGCTTTAATATCTTGCACTGAAAATGATCCATCTCACAAGGTTGCTGAGAAAGCAAATAAAATTTAAACTAAAAGACTTTTGAGTCAGTTTTTCCAGTTTTTTAAGGATTAACGCTGTTTTATAACTTACAATAACTGTTCAAACATTTCCTTTCTTTAACTTTAGAAAACAAAAGCTTTACACCCACGCAACACCCATGTCTTCCATTCTCCTCCTGCTAGTCTAAATTTTGAAGCTGGAACTAAAAAGAAATAGCCACAAATGTACACACTGATTTCTACAGATGTTCACAGAAAGGTCTCCCACTGTTATGCGGATCACCTTTACAATAAACCTAAAACCAAGACATGCATCTCTGCATTGAATACAGTAGGCGTCCTAACACTAGGTAGTTATTTATTATTAAAATTCTTGCCTGCACTAATGTTTTTTCAATGTTCATAAACATTTCTACATTTCGATCCATCCGGGAAGGATTCTGTAAGTCGAACCTCCGCCTGCAAAGAAAAATATTTGCACTGTGCTTGAAATACTAACGAAACCTTACACTTGTTTTGTTATAGTTCAACACAGCATTATGGCTATATAGAGTGAGGTTATCATATTACAATGATTCACATAGCAGATTAGAAAAGAGCCATAGCTATTCTTTCCATGTGGGTAAGGCAACACTCTTCACAACCACTCCATCAGAAGGAGTTTTGCAAAATGCCTACTAAAACACATCCTTCAAAGCAACCCATGAACATTTAGGCCTAAGTGACCTCAAAAAAAATCCACACAACTGATGGGGGAAAGAATAATGAACATAAGCCAGGCAATGCATCTCCAGTTACTAACAATTGGTAGAATGAGACAGAAAGCACTGAGAACTGAGGACACGATGATCTTACAAGATCAAGAGGGAGCGGACAGCTACCCCAATTACCACCACCAACAGGCCAGGAAGTGCATAACAAACCCTAACAGAAGTAAATTGCAAGCTACTTTTCCAGGCCTAGCAGTGTGTCAAAACAAAGATAAACACATAGATAAAAGGGGTAGTTCAAAATCTGTGCTACCTAGTGCCAAAATATGACCCCAACACCTGAAACACAGGCCTTCCCCTGCTTATTTGACAAGTTAGGGACCAGAGCACTTTCAAAAAGCAGAAGCCGTCAAAATGCAGAAGCAAATCAACTCAACACAACATTTTTTGTTCAGTCTGTGTAAGGAGCAAAAAGATGGCACTAAACAGATGGAGAGAAAAAAACAGTGCATGGTTTCTGGTTGATGATCCGCTCTTCCCACCTTTTTCAATTAGTACATTTGGTCAAAAGGGAGGAACATGCCTCAACTATATGGGTTCTGTTTGTAACAGAAAAGGGCCGAAAGAGCAGAACATTAAAAAGTCAACTCTCAAAAAGCAGGGGACACCTGCTTTAAATTTGACTCAATTTTATTGAACTCTATTCAAATGAGGTACCCTCTAGGAGTTCTTCATAATATTCCTTCTGTTTTATGTTATAGGATATGGCAGAAAACCACACAGTATGAGATTATTAGAGACTATGGTTATGGAGAGAACATGACAGGGTGCCAGGCAAGGAAGACAAATTTCCTGAACCAATCCACCTTCAAAGTGAGACAGGTACGTGTGCACATGTTTGGACTAAACTGTCTCCATTAAAAATCTTTTTCTGGTCTAAAATGCTTGAAAAAACACTCTAAAGGACAATTGCCTGGCTAACTCAGACCGAGGTCCAGTTCAATATTCTGTTTAAAAACATCAGCAATCCAGATTCCTTTGGACACAACAAGGAAGAAGTGCTAGCAAAATATGCTCTGCTTTATCCTTAGTTTGTTTCTTCATAAATTACTTACTACAACCAGAATGCTATTCAGAACCAGGAAACATTACCAAGGGTTGCAAGGAGATCTAAGCGGTCAAAAGGAAAGCAAATTATTAACTTTTTTACCAGTCTGTTTCAGAAAGTCTCTGATGTATTATGAAATCGTTATGTCAAAATAACATAAAATACAGGCAAGAACAAAGCAGTAGTTCTCCATAAAAAAAAAACCATCAACAACCTGATTTAACTAGAAGTTTCTTGAAATAATCTCTGTGGAAAAGGTACAAAGAAGACTCACCATCCTTGCTCATTTTTATACTTATAAGCAGCACCAAGAATGTGGCATAAAGTTCCTCCAGCTTTGAAATCCATGAAGCACTTTGCCTGAAAGAGAGAAAGTATCAAAGTTACAACCACGTTCACATTATCAATCAGAACACAACAGTGCAAGTAGACAGTTATAAAAATCACTGTGTGCCCAGCAAAGTTCCAACAATATAGATGTCACTCTAGTTGTTTCTTGTATATCACACTTAACAACATATAGGAGGGTAGTTCACATTCATTTCCAGAAAGAGACTTAAAGATATTTTTTTCATGGACAACATTTCTTAAAGAAAATTCTCTGAAAAAAATCTGTGAAATTCTTAAGAAGTAGATATTTAAAAGTAGGTTTAAAGTGAGTTTGAAATGTCTTCCATTGAAACGTCTTTGGAATATCGGTTTGATGGGGAAAACTATCTTTTTGTCTTTGAGATATGAACGGTGATCAGACAGACAACATTTTTTTCTTTTTTGTTTTACCATCTGGTTTCCTTTTATCGACTTTGTTAACTATTCAGCTGGCTTTGTCCTCCCTCCTAAATCACATATGAACATGGGGAACAATGTTACTGTTAGGAAAGATTCAAGGTAGTTTACTATGAAGATTCCAAATTTATTACCATCTGCTTCCTGCATCATGAAAACTGGTATTTGAAAAAAATTATTTGGTTTTCTATCTATTGGGACCATTTAAATAAAGTCCAATGCAAGTGTCAAAAAATGTCTTCCCCAAGGATGCTAGAGAAATACTTGGTTGTATTTCTTGTATGCTAGCACCTGTAGTGACTTAGTTGCTAGTCGTCTGATTTACTAGGAACCCCATGATAATAAGCATGAGAAACTCGCTTTCTATTTATTCATCTCACACAGTGCACAGTTTTTCCCTCCACAGCTCTAGCTTTAATTCAATGACCCACTTCACACATCACAGCAAGCCACAATACTGTCTCTAGAGAGTAATATGCAGTCCTAATGGCTATTAGTCATTAATAACCTGGCCATGACAAAGACATCTTAGTCACTTGTATCAGAGGCAGTATGCCCCTCAATACTAGCTGCTAGAGAATATAACCAGGAAGGTGGCATTGTAACCCTACCCTGCTAGTAGGTCTTCTGTAAACATCTGGTCGGACATTTTGGAACAGGATACTGGACTTTGGTGTGAGCTGGCAGTTATTATGACCTTTTTATTTCATCAGGTAGTGGGGCTGATGAAACGAACCACAGAATCTCTTCCATGACCTGCTTCGTTCTTCTCGCTGGTTTCCTTGGCTTATGATTCTAGTTTTTAAGAGCGCAACAAGCTCAATTTCCTATATTAAAATAAATCAGTAAGCCAAGCACCAGGGATTTTCTTTTTCAGTTTTTCCTGGTGGCAGAGGGAGGAGTGTTTGAGCAAAGGAAGCACCTCACAGAATTTAGCTTTCACAGATCCAAACCGTTTCATCAGAAGTGTTATGGAAAGGGACCACAACTGAAGAAATTCTATGTGAATCAGAACTAAATTCTCCTACTCCCCACACAACATTCATGGGACTACCAGAACTTCCCCACAGCTGCAATTTACATAAAAACCACAAAAAACATCATGTCTGGTTTAGCCATTAGGGCATTCCCTTGCTAAACACCAAAGACAGTTTATAAAGGCATGGAGTATGCAGTGTGCTTGTCGCAGGAACACTCTTTCCTCCTTATGTGTGCGGTTCCACGCAGCTACTGGCAGCTTATTGGCTCCTTGATGTAAAACTTTACTGAGTTCCCATTTAGGTCATGATATCAGTTTCTGACAAATATCCATAAAGTCCTAAATGGCATGGACTCAGCATACCTTTGCTTTCACCTACACAGTTCCCTGCCTGCCAGCACATATGGAACAACACTTCCTCAGCTCAGCCCAGAGCATTACTGCTGGATTTTAGTACTAGTACCAGTGGAATGCAGCCCAGAGCAAAAGCTAAATTCATTGACCTATTCTTTTGATATCTCAGTCAAAACAACAGGATCCCTTGTGAATGGTTAGACTCAAACAAATGGGCTGCTTCTCTAGAAGCTGCTTGAGACTCATCCTCTTGGGGTGAAGTATGCTGCACACACAAAGGCTGAAAAAATGATACAAGATCATTCCAATTACTCACAGGGAATTTTGTGAAGGCAGGATTGGCGACGTGTTTTCCGAAGGCATCTTCCTGAAACTGCAGCAGCTGTACCACAAGCCCAGCCAGCGTTTTATTGGTAGGAGCATCTGCTTGAACATACTGAAAAGCAAACATTTCCCAAATCAATCTTGGTATTGTCTTTTTACATTTGCAAAGTGGTTTGCAACTCCACAGCAACATTCACACCACAATTTAAAAACCAGCTTGCATCATCATTTCAGCTTTTATAATTCTAATTTCAATTCTGACTATTACAACTATCTTGCAGAACATCCATTAACTAGGCACTCAGAGGACAACCCAGCTGTCACTACATTTAAATCTGTCAAGTTTCTTCAAGTTGGTCTTATGGAGTTAACTTTCAGTACTTTAAATGCAAACACCTAACCCCAAGATACATGCAGTACTCTCAATGACAGCTTTATTTCTTTGTTCAGGAGAAAACAAAGAACACACTACTGGACTGAGTACTAACAGCACCACTTTTATCTTACATGAGCGCCTTATTAACAGCATGTAAAAAATTGATAATTGTTTGATTTGCTGCTTTTTTTTGGTCCACTGTACAAATTTAAACAAACGACTATGTGCCAATTATAAAAATGTTACCATTTGTGTGAACATCCCCCAAAATTTAACTTGTCCTCACAATGCTTTGCTTCAGTGGACCCCTTTGTTTAACAACTTTAACCTCTGTTAGCTAATTGTACCTTAAGTCTGCATAACTACATTCGCTAACATCCGTTCCCTCTCTAATGTCTATCTCCTTCACCCCTACACCTTTTTGCTTAGGCTGAGAAGCACCAGGTAAACTAAATACTATTTACCTGAAGTTTGTAAATTCTGGATGACTTGGACTGTGAGACATTATTTGTAATTACAAATAAGCATACCCTTTGGCATGCATGAAGGACATACAATGGACATAAGTAAGAACAACATGCAAGCACTGTGATCGTTGAAAAAAGCACGGCGCACTAATTGCTGCTCTTTAAAGCTTCCACAGGTCCTCGGGGAGGAACCAGGGCCACACCATCCTTTATACCAGCAATGGTGACTCTCCTGCTTGGCAACTGAGCATCAGGTGACTCCTGTCGCTTCTCAGGAGTAAAGCAGGGGACAATGAACTTAACTGTACACTCCTCAAAGCAGAAATGCTAGACGCAAGAGCCTGTCACCCCTCTCTTGCCCCTAACAATTTCACCTCCCTTTGCTCTTCTCCCAGTCAATAATGACTCCATCCTAGGAAAGAAAGAGAAGCCCCAGAAATTCACACACACACACACACAAAATAAGGAACATAAACCACTTGCCCATCTTTTTGACACAAAACTGCAGCCAAGATCTTGGGTCTTTTCTGTGCTACACTCTTATAGCAGATGATTCCACTTTCGACATCCTATGGAATCCTGGGGTTTGCAGTTTCGGGACGGAATGGCAGGTCCCTCCCAAAACTGCAAACCCCAGAAGAGGAATCATCGCGCTATAAGGGTGTAGTGCTGAAAAGGTCTTGGTTTATTGTATCATTCACATCAAGATATTATTTCCTAGGCTGCCAGAAGATCACTCTGCCACCTCCCAGAAAGATCATAAAGGCAAGGAGACGATCAACCCAGCTTCATCCATCAGTCAGTAAATCTTGGGCAGATCTGATGCTTGCTTTTGCCTCCCTACACCAATCCTGCTTCCATTTGTGTTGTGGCTATTAAACAGCAATTGAGCACCAAGGTATTTATTTCCTTGCAAGTTTTAACACATATTTTAAAGCATTGTTGTAGGGCTCTAATTTCCATCAGCCACAACAGTAATCCAAGCAAGCACCATAGGCTCCCCTCTCCTGATTTAAAGTGCTTCATAACAGTCACCATGTGGGCTTATTTCCTTCTCTTCTCTCAGGCTGTCAATTCATGAGATTCCAGCCCTGTCTGACACTCCCACCCACCCTCTTGGTTTTCACCCCACTTTTGGAGAGCTTCACCACAACTTGCCCAACGATCCCCAGGCTGGCACCCAGGAATCTGTTTTGGACTCAATTTCAGTTTTACCAAGTCAGGCCAATGCCTTCATAGCATACGAAGGGAGGGAGAACCCCTAACACAAGATACCAGCCCACCAATGTGGCTTCACAGTAGTCACACCATCTCCTATACTCATGAAAACCAATGTCTGTACAGAGCATCAAGAATGTATTGTATCATACCCTAATGCAAAGTTTTCCAAAAGGTGTGCCATGACATGTTAGTGTGTCACCTGAAGTGTGTAGGTGTGTCACCTACGATCTTGGAAATGTATGTTATTATTTATAAATCACATATTTTTAAAAATATATGAAAGGTTTTCATGAGTTCCTATACATTTCGCTATTACAATGCATGCGTGTGTCTGTATCTCTTATAAGGGGTTAGTTTAACCTCGTTTGCTAGTAAAACTGAAATTACTGCCACGAAATGATGCACATCTAAAAAGTGTGTCACCAACATGAAAAGTGTGGAAAGCTCCGCCTTAACATATCATGTAAGATACCCCTTTCAGAATGGTCAGCTTGGGAACCGCTTACGTATTGCTCCCTGCATAAGGCCAACTGTAGGGAACTGGAACTCACACATCATCTTTGTGCAACTTCCACTCATCTTTATGAGGTATGTACAGGCAAACGTGCTGGCTGATGGCTGTGGGCAGGGTTTTCTCAGTGATGCCCACTCACCCTTAGAACTTCTCCCCCAAAAGAGATGAACAGTCTCGTTATTACTGGCTGTAAAAACCACAACTGAAGACACATTTATTCCAGTTTACATCTGGTAGTTTATAAGGACTTCACTGCCCTTTTGCATTTATTGAACTTTAACTGCATTTCAGTTTCTTAGCCCCATAAGCCCCCTTTGCGAGGGCAACGTGCTCTGAAAGGTAGATCGAAAACCTTTTAAATAAATAACACTGTCTCCTTGCCATCTTTCACCACAGTAAGTTCTTTACGAATATATTTGTTCTACATGATTAGTATTTTGTACGCCTGCAAGTTTATATTCATTATCAGAACGCATTTTTACTATGCTACATTGTCTCAGAAAGTTTAGATAATCCCACAAGATCCATTGTGGTTTTGCTACACACAAAAGAATCTGGGAGCACTTGAGAAAACGAAGGGACTGCTAATGCTAGTGACAGCTACCACTGGTCTAAAATGAAACTCACATCACCTTCACTTTTCAGATCTCAGCCAGCAAGACAAAAACATTCAACCTGAATCACATGTCCGACGCAAGGTTTGTAAATAAGTAGTTTTCTTTTCCGTTTCATACTCTGCTCAGCCTGATCAAAAAGGGTGCAAGAATAAGAGCGTGCTGCTTGGGCCAATCTGCAATTTTTTTTAACAAAACACCCCGCTGCTCGGCCTGTATTTCACACACAACCGACAGACAAGGGGACAGGTGGCCCTTTGTTAGCTCTTCCCAGGGGAAAAACAGAGAGAGGCAGGGCCTCTTCCACAGGGGCTGCCGCCGCCGCCTCCTTCCCACGTCTCACAATAAGGGCTGACACTCAACCAGATTAGCAGAAGCTGGGAAAGGCTGTTCTCCTTCCCCAAAATTTAGGTGGGGAACAGGGCAATCTGACCTCTTATAATCTGCCACTTTTAGACAGTGCAAAACCCACGATTCCTTCCTACGGACTATTCCACGGACAGCCTCCCAATCCATGGCCTTCCCCTCAGAGACCCCTTCAGCACAGCTGACACCCACACCAGAACATCTAGCTTGTGTTACCCACCTATACCCCCTTCTTGCACCCATACAACAAAGAAAGGCTTTTTATATTGAATTGGATCACCAGTCCAGTCAGCCCGGTCTTATCAACTCTGACCAGTAACCGCGGCTTCAGACAGGACAGGAACCTCATCTAGGTCTACCTGAAGTTTCCTGACATTTCCTCCTGGTGGTCTCCCACCCAAGTATTTTCCTGGCCTGTTCCACCAAGCATCTAAAACCAAAGCAGAAAGGCATTTTATATTAAATTGGATCACCGGTCCAGTCAGCCCAGTCTTATCAACTCTGACCAGTAACCGCGGCTTCAGACAGGACAGGAACCTCATCTAGGTCTACCTGAAGTTTCCTGACATTTCCTCCTGGTGGTCTCCCACCCAAGTATTTTCCTGGCCTGTTCCACCAAGCATCTAAAACCAAAGCAGAAAGGCATTTTATATTAAATTGGATCACCGGTCCAGTCAGCCCAGTCTTATCAACTCTGACCAGTAACCGCGGCTTCAGACAGGACAGGAACCTCATCTAGGTCTACCTGAAGTTTCCTGACATTTCCTCCTGGTGGTCTCCCACCCAAGTATTTTCCTGGCCTGTTCCACCAAGCATCTAAAACCAAAGCAAAGGGAGCTGTACACTTTGTTGTTAGACCCTGAAGTCTACGTCACCCAGTCTTGTCAACTTTGGCTAGCAGGAAAGGCTCTCCAGCATTTCAGGCAGGTTTCTTTCCCAATCCTACCTGGAGACTCCCAGTGGTTTCCTCTCCAAGTACAAGCCAGACCTGAACCTGGTGAGCTTCCACAGTCCACAAAGTGCTATCTTCAGGGTTCACACGGTGGTTAACAGGACTTTCTGTCCCTAACAGGACAGACAGACCCTAACAGGACTAACAGCCCTAACAGGACTTTCTGTCCCTACCCCAAACTCTCCCATGGCTCCTCTCTATCAGGGTCTCCTGAATTGCAACCCTACCCCTCCCCGTTCCAGGAGGCCACTGTTCAGGCATGCTTTCTCCCCCAGCCCCTTCCTTGGGTGTGAACTGGCTCTGCACGGCTTCCTTCTCTAGTAAAGATCCGTATAGGGCTACGCTGGGGAAGGGAAGCCTTTCATTGCTTCAAGTTCCTCCTTTGTCACCAACTGGCAAAGTCATGAGCCAGGTGGGAGGGGCAGGAGATTTAGGTCTCTCCCAGGACCACAGTCACAGCACTTGTGCTCCACTTTAACTCCCATGGCTGTATCCTAAGGAACCCCCCCCCCGCACACTATAAAACCCGTGCACTACAGTTTGGAGAGAAATTTATCATTCTCTGTAACCCTTGAGAGTTTTCCCACCATGTCTTCCTTCTTTCCCCTTTGCTGTCAAAGCAAAAAAGTATTCACCAAAACAAAGAAATAGTAAGTGCATAAGGACTTCCGTGGCCTGTGCTTTGGTGATGTTCTCCAGCACAGAATTCCGAACCCCTCACAAAACTACAAATCCCAGGACTTTCTAGGATGGAGCCCTGGCAGTTAAAAAGGTCTTAAAGCTCACCAGTGGGCGACGTGAAACAGATCTCGGCTTCGTCCATCAGGAAATGCCCAAAGTACCGGCCAATCAATGGCAACCAGAGTAAAAACAGACAGATGAAAATTAACTCCAGTCTCGGTCTAACACTTTCACTGGGAAGTATTTCACGCTGCGCAATGACAGCACAACAACTGCGTTTCTTCTGCCCCAGCAGCACCCTGAGAACTGGCCTTTCGGGAGGTACTAGAGCTCTCTGACAGAGAATTCAGTATGCCTTAGAAAACTACAAATCTCATGTCCCCCCAGCAGTTAAAGGGGTAGCAAAGCAGTGTCACGGGGCGCGAGAGGTGCTTTGATCTCTTACCTGTCCACCTCCTCCACATAGGGCAGTGGTTCTCAACCTGGGGGTCGGGACCCCTTTGGGGGTCGCACGGCCCTTTCACAGGGGTCGCCTAAGACCTCGCTTCAAGCCCTTCTCAGGTTGAGCTTCTGACACTATGATAATGGTTGGGGGTCACCACAACATGAGAAACTGTATTAAAGGGTCACGGCATTAGGAAGGTTGAGAACCACTGACGGAGGGGCATGCACAATCTCTCTCACACACACCCCTACGCACCCCTTCCCCCTCCAGGGAAGCCAAGCCAGGAGCCCCCTCCCTCCCTCCCTCCCCACACAAGGAAGGCCCCAAAGGCAGAGGGAGAAGGCCAGTCCGGTGCAGCGCTTTGAGCGTCGGGGCTCTGCCTCCAGGGTCCAGAGTTCGAATCCCGCTCGTCCGTGGGAACCCACCGGGTGGCCCCAAGTCACACTCTCTCAGCCTCTGGGCGAATCCCGCGGAGGAAACCCCGTGAGAGGGTCGGGTGGGTCGAGGGCGAGCCGAAGGCACACAACAACAACAACGGCAACGACCACCACAGGGCGGAGGGGCCCCCCAAGGGGGAGGGAGGCGGGGAGGCGGCCCCTCACCTTCTTGCAGTGCTTGCCGAGCCAGACTCGGGCGGCGTCCAGCTGCGAGACGGTCTCCGGGCTCTCCCAGAACTTCCCGGCGGGGCCTCCGTCCTTGCGGCGCGACACCGACAACGGGGTGGCCGGGGCGGGCGCGGCTCCCGCTGAGGCGGCGACGGCTGAGGCGGCTGAGGCGGCGGCCATTCCTGAGGCGGGAGCCACCGGGAGCCCCACACCGGGAGCCCCAGGACCGACCCCGCCGCCGGGACCGGGACCCCCGCCGCCGCCGCCGCCCACCCCCGCCGCCGGCACGGCCGTCACCGCCGCCGTGGCCGTCGTGGTCGCCGCCGCCGCCGCCGCCGCCATTGTCCTGCCGGGCCTTCCGCGCCTCCTCCGCCGCCGCCACCGCCGCCGGGGCCCTACGCCTCCCACTCTCCTGGCCCCGCGCATGCGCAGAGCCCGCGGGACGCCGCGGCGGCTGCCACACCGCCGCCACTCTCCCTCTCTCCTCCCTCCCTCCTCTCGCCGGCCCCCCCCCGCTCCTCCCCACAACCCAACCCACGCCCGACCCCGCGCGCCCGCGCACGCGCAGGGAACCCGCCTCCCCCCGCTCCACGCAGACACGCGCTCTCGCCTCGCGCGGCCTTCCCCCACCCCCGCGCGCGCGCGGGACGCCGGCTCCTTTTCTCGTTGGCTTTATTAAAAAAAAGGGGGCGGTAGGCAGGCGAGCGGGCGGCCGGCGCATGCGCGCGGAGGCTCCTTCCCCCGCGACCTTGCCCCTCTTCTCCGCCTGCTCCCTCGCCAAAGCGCAGGCGCCGACAGGTAAGAGCCGAGGGGGCCCCGCCTCCGAGCTCCCAGCGCATGCGTGTTCTATGTCGACAGGCCTCTTTTTGTTCCTTTCCTTTCCTAGCGCGCATGCGTGGGGGAGAGATCCTCCACGCGCCTGCGCGTGAGGGAGAAGAAAGGGGCCCTTGTTCAGTGTCCGAGCGCCGTCGCCGCCGCCGGGGTCTGGGAGACACCGGCAGGCCCTCCTTCCCTTCCCCCGGAGAGCGGGGGAAGAAGCAAGCCTGGCTCCTCCCTTTCTCCCAGGCTGCTCAGGAATGGGATGGCCATTTCCTCTTGACCCGGCCGACGCAGACAGGCCCCTCTCCCGCTTGGCGGGAAGGGAACAAACAAAGCGCGCGCGCGCGCGCCCCCTCCCCACAGAAAAAGTCTCTCCCTCAGCGCCTGTTTTCCCTCTGAGGCGAAGCGGCTCGGAAGGCTGGAGCCCCCGCCTGGCGGCCGAGGAAGCGGGGAACGCGGGGAAGGGGAAGAATGAGCCACGTTCTCCGAGGCCTGAGCCGTTACTCCCCTCAGAGTAACGTTAGCCACTCGTAACGCCGACGAAAAACGGGTTGGCGCACAGAATGGCGTAAAACATGAGGAGAAAATCTTATCTGAAAGCTGTAGAAAATGGGGGGGTTCCCCTTGACATGAGCTAGGCCATTTCCGCACTGGGCTGTTATAGCGCGATGATTCCACTTTCAACCTCCTCTGGAATCCTGGGGTTTGCAGTTTCGGGAGGGGCCTTTGAGGATGGCCCTTGACTGTTATAGCGCTATTGTTCCACTTGCCGGCCCCTCCCGAAACTGCAAACCCCAGGATTCCAGAGGAGGTTGAAAGTGCGATCATCGCGCTTTAACAAGCTAGTGCGGAAATGGCCCTAGTAACGGTTGCCACAGCAAAGTAACTTCGCTCGTTAACGAGCTTGTTACTGTTGCCTGGGATACAGGGGGGCTTCGCCGCATCCCCCTCACCAAAGTTTTAAAATGTTTTGTTAGGTGTGAACTCTGATATTCGCTTCTCCGAAAGAGCCTGTTCCTCTTCGCAGTTTTTAGTAATTCAATTCAATTATTCAAATGACGTTTTTCCACTGCTTTGGGGAGATGGTTTGCAGCCGAGCCCAGATCCTTTGCAGCCGAAACAACTATAAAGCCTCTGCGAGCATCTGCAGAATTAGCAATTTTATTTGGCATAAGTTCTGGTAAAGCCTAGGCCAGCCTTCATCATTTAGAGTCCAAGGAAGTTTACAGCCAATAAAACTAAATAATCTTATAACACGCTGCTAGGATGCTTGCTGTTTCTGGACCACAGCTGCTGAATAAGGGCTCTGGGTGTTGTGGTCCAAAAAAAGTAACACTCCCATGGAAAAAATTACAAAATTGAAAATAGAGATGGATCCTGAGGTATTTTTATTGGGCATGGTGCAAAACTCAGTGAAAAATTATCGAATGGCAAAACTGATATGGTACATGTTATTAGCAGGAAGGTTGGTTTATGCAAGATATTGGAAGGTAGAAAAAGTACCGCAGGAAAGAGAATGGTGGGATAAGCTTTTGGATATTATGGGAAATGACAGATTATCCCAGTATTTAAAGGATAAAGGAGAAGAATCTTTTTTGTTGGTGTGGCAACCGTTATTGAATTATGTTAAAGAGTTAAAGAATTAATATAAGTTTATAAAACAATACCAATTCTGTCTGGGTCGGGCATTACTTAAAGGGACATAAAGAGATAAAGAGGAAGAAAGAGAATATACATGCAAGGGAAGGGGGTAGAAAAATGTGAAATTTAAGAAATTATTAAAAGGATATTATTATAATGTATGTAATTAAAAAATTATGTATATAATATTAAGTATCAATTGTAATGTAAGTTGGAGAGAGGATGTACTAAAGGTTGTTCTTATTTTTTTTTCCAACTGTACCATTTCGCGGGAGGAAGTCCCCTTTTTTTTCCTCTTTTATTTTGAAGATTTGAAGAATGAATATATATGTCTAGCTGAATTGCTGAAATTGCTGGATGGATATAATGTATATACATATATACTGGAAAAAAAATTTCTTCTTTTTCCTTCCTTTTATGTGAGATTAAAATAAAATAAAAATATACTGGGGGGAAAAAAAAGTAACTCTCCTCACATCTGGATTACTAAAACTCATTGATTACTCAAATAAATGTGCCTGTGGTGTGGTCTCCTCTAAGTGTAAAAACAGCTTTGGTTCAAAGGCACCATCTTTAACCCCCTTACGGAACAGAACAGCCATGTTTTAGATTTTTTTATGATTTTATATGCTTTTAATGCTTTTGTTCTAAATGTTTTTATATTTTAATTTATTGTTGGAAGCTGCCTTGGGTCCAATTCTAGGAGAAAGGTGGCATATAAATATAAGAAAGAAATAAAATTCTCTTAGGTGGCCCTTCTAGCAATGCCATCCAGGGTATGAGAAAGGAAGACGAAGTGCTTTTAAACTGGAATTTGCCTAGTATTTTTACTTTTTTTAAAAATTGCCAAGTAGTCAAGAGCTTGGGCAAGCCATCCTTGTGCAGAGGCGTGAGGCTTGGACTAGGACTCTGGGAGATCCGGATTCAAATTCCTCTTCAGGCACAAAAACTTGGTAGATGACCTTGGGCAAGCCACTGTCTCTCAGCCTTAAAAGGAAGGCAATGGCAAACCACCTTTGAATAAATACTGCCAAAAAAAGACTACCATGCGTGGTAGTCAAAAACATAAAAGAAGGCTTGTGTCTCTGGTCTCCTCCCTAGCTTTCTCGTTGGCTTAATTAAGATATTAACAGAATTATTTGCCACAAATTCAGATTTGATTCACGATAATGAGCCTCTGTCATCAACAACCATGCTTAGATTTTGCAAACCTAGGCCCTGCCTTCCTTTGTTGAATCAGTCCATCTATAATGTTATCTTCCTCTTCTTCTGCCTTCCATTTTACTGAGCATAATAGGTTTTTCTGTATTTTGTTTTATGGTCATCACCACAGCTATCCCCGAGAGTCAGAGTGATGTTCTGGTTGGAGTGTGGAACTACAACACTGGAAGACCAGGGTTCAAATCCCCACAGAAACCCACTGGGCAAGTCACACTCTCTCAGCCTGAGAGGATGGCAAAGGTAACCCCTCTCTGAACAAACCTTGCCAAGAAAGCCCCATGATAGGGTCACAATCAACTAGAAACAGCCTGAAGGCACACAACACCACAACAGCTACCCCTGCATTTATAGAGCTCAAATACAAAATGTATCTGCTCAGCAATGGAATCCTATTTTGACGATGGGGACTTCATTTCCTCTTGAACTGGGATTTCACGACTGCAGCAAAAAGTAAAGCCACCCAAATCGGCTTCTCTGGGCTTTTTTTTTGTCCGATTCAGCACCTCAGAGTAGCTTTGCTACAGCCTTTGGGAGAGGCGGGCAATAAATAAACTAATAGTTGTTGATAGAGACAGCTTTGACATTTCAAGGGGGTATTTTCTATTCTCAAATAGAGAATGCCCTTTTATTGCTGTTTTTTTAATTATATTTGTTTTTCACAGGGACCTGGGCTGTTCTGGATAATCCCTGAGGGACCTAAATGGATATTCTGTACACCAGCTGAAGCCAACATGTAACCTCTCAGTATAATATCAACATCTCCCTCCTACAGCTAGTGTGCATGTTTTTAAAAAGCATCTTTGCCTGATAAACTTTTGATTTTGAAATCTAGTCTCAAGATTTTTGTGCCTTTTTTGTTGCTGAAATGAAAGTATTATTACAACATAGACATCTGGTAGGGAGCAATTTCTTTTAACCAAATAATCATTCAAGTATTGAAATCTCACTTAAAACACATGTTTATGTCATAGTAGCAATGTTACTCTGTAATATAGTATTTATTTTTAAATAGCAAGTTTCAACAGATGTCCTGCACATGCTCCTGGGCACTTGGATTTGGATTTTGTAAGCTGCTACGGACCAGAACTCACTCACTCTTCTAAATCAGATCAGCATAAAAAGGGTTGAGACCAGTGGTTCTCAACCTGGGAGTCGGGACCCCTTTGGGGGTCGAACGACCATTTCACAGGGGTTGCCGCTCCTCAATCACCCCCCTTTTAAAAGAAGGTGGCCTCACAGCCAATGGGAGCAGTGCTTCTCAGACCCCTGTGCTGGGGTTCAAACGGCAAACCCCAGGATTCCATAGGATGGTGAAAGTGGAATCATAGCGCTAGAACAGTCTAGTGCAGAAATAGCCAGGATGACTTTCTCCTCTCGCTTTTGTTGTGCGTGGACCCTTGGCGCTTGCCACACGCACGTGTTGTGTTCTTCGCCCTGACTGTCTGGCGTTCCTCGCTCTTTGTATGTTCAGAGTCCGCACTCCCTTTAAGGGAGGGAGGGAGGGAGGGAGGGTGACAAAACGCGTCTGCTTCTGCCACCACCATCTTTCCTCCCTCCCTGTCCTTTCCTCCTGCGCCTCGTGTAAAATGTGGGCTGTTTTGGCCTTGCCTTTGGGAACGACTGGCTTTTTGAACTGTGGAAACCCAACATTCAGAACTAGAACTACTGCCTCAATTCTGGCATTGATGGACGCTCTCTGTGCTTAAAAAAGGGGGTGGGGAGGGTTACCAGTTTTTAGGCATTAGAAGTCTATCCAGAGCAGTGATTTAGGGCAGTGTTTCCAATCTATTTGATGTTGGAAATAACTAACTAATAACTAAATAAATAAATAAATAACAAAAATGATTTTATGGTTGGGGGTCACCACAGCATAAGGAACTGTATTAAGGGGTCGCGGCATTAGGAAGGTTGAGAACTACTGGGTTAGACAAACTCCTGGTCCAGGCATTAACTTTCCACAGCATAAGAAAAAACTCTGTACTTCAGCACTTGTCTACTGAAGATCTTCCAACAAAGAGAGGGTGTGTGCACAGGGGAAAAAAAGGCATGAGCTATGAGTTCTGTTTAATATCCTCATATCAATAAGACTGGATTGTTAGGACCCTGGAACAATTCCAAAAACAGAACCTTTCTGAAAGCTAAACATGAGTCCACATCGCAATGAAGCAGCCAAAAAAAAAAGAGCCAAAGCAGTTCTGGGCTGCTTCAACAGGATCACAGTATCCAGATCGAAGGCAACAGCGGTGGGCCCTGTGTTCTGCTTCTGTCAGACCTCACCTGGAATACTATGTCCCATTCTGGGCGCTACCCTTCAGGAAGGATGTTAGGAAGCTAGAATGTGTCCAGAGGACAACCAAAATGACAAGACACCTGGAAACCAAGTCTTACAAGGAATGACCTGAGGAGCTGGGTATGTTCAACTTTGAGAAAACAGAGAGATGACCTGATTGCTATCTTTAAATATCAGACGGGATGGAGTGCTTATTTTCTGATGCTCCAGAAACTAGAACATGAATCAGTGGATTCAAATTACAAGACAAAAAGGTTCCACCTAAGGATCGGGAAGAGCCTTTTTATTATAAGAGCAGTTCAACAATGAATAGGCTGCCTCAGAGAATGGTAGACGTCTCTTTTTTATAAAAAGTTTAGATGGACATCTTTCAGGAGTGCTTTAATTGTGTATTTCCCCACGGCAAGGGTTGGAACAGATGGCCCTTGTAATCTTTTCCGACTCTTAAGATCCTATGACTCTATATATGTGATCTTTTTTTTAGGAGTAGTGGCATATAAATTAGAAGATAAAAGTACAATGAACAATGGGAAAAAATTGTGATTTCAGAGAGACTAATGGCTTGATTCAATGTATTTTTACTCAGATTACCTAACTCACACATGTTGAAGGATACAAAAATCAAAATGAAAAATGGAGTCAAGAAATCCGAAGAACAGTTGGAAGGGCATCTATGAAGGAACCATGTAAGATCCTCAATCAATCAGACCATAGTATTGCTGATTTCTGTGTATGCGTGTGAGAGCTAGACAGTAAAGAAAGCTGACAGGAAGATGTTGCAGGCGCTGGCTCTTTGTTGCCCAGCACAGAGAGCTGGGCTAGCAGGAGGCCATTCACAGTCAATAACACTTGCCTGTTCAGAAAAGCTGTCAGTATCAAACCTGTCCACTAAGCAGTCATGTTCCAGAGCAAATCAAGAGAGAGAGGCAGACTCAAACACACGCTAAATGTCTCTCTTCTTACTTGGAAAAGAAATCTACCTGCAAAAGTTAACTACGAAATCCAACTTAACAAAGCTTTCCTTTATGTTTTAAATTGACTCAATTTGGCAAACGTTCCAAAAACAGCAGAGCTGTTCCCGTGGAACACAGATCCATGTGATAAAGCAAAAGGTTCCCACAAACCTTTGCTTCCACATTAGAGGCCCTAATAAGCATAAATCTTGGGAGTTAGTTCCGCCCATCCTGTCACTCTGATTCAACTAGGCAGATAAATTCAAATACCGTATCTATACAAGGAACAGGATTTACAGGCCCTCTGAAGGAAATGCAAACACAAGCTGTATCATGATTCGAAATTTATTATCAGCAACAACAGCATTTCTGCAAGGCCAAGAGAACATGATTTTTATGTTTAAAAAACTGGTGATTTTGGAACTACATTTAATAATTAAAAAACCTTATAAAATCAGTAGGGAAACATTCATCTTCCCCTGCAGGCACTGACTCAGGGCCTGCATATACCAGCTATCCTTTAGTGAAATTCTTCCTTACCATCTGGAGCTGTGGGACAAAACCTGTGAACTGCGTGCATGAGTTTCCACCAGCGATAACTCCTACCCACAAACTGGCATTAAAATCCTCTGAGGACAATGTGCTCAGTTGACTGGCATCTTTTCAAAGAAGTGCTGCCTGAGTAACGGATGTCTAAATTGAAAAAGCTCAACTTTCCTCTCTTTCGGCTGTCTCTCAGCCTCCTCGCTGCTCCCTTTGTGGGTTACTTCGGGCCACTGTACTTGTGCCACCAGCACCGAACCTTCTGGCCAATTAGCATTCCAGTTCTTCTCATCCAGAATCAACCTGCAAGTGGGCCTTTCTGGGTGGCACCCTCTTCTCACCCTATACAAGCCCAGTGCCTTTGCCTCCACTGCCTCTCCAGCCCTTCCTAATCGGGGGGAGCAAGAGCTCCAAGTTCACAGCTGGGCCTCTGCTTTGTGCACAGTAGTGCCACCGCTGCTCGGCTAGGCCAGCCAAGCCCCGTGATACCAATTCTAGAGAGTATGGACTTAACTCTACCCGATATTATCAGGGGTCCGAGAGCTCATCTGTTGTTGATAAGTGCTGGCAGGATGCTGCGTTGGTTGGCAAACTGTTCCTGCTGCTTGCTGCAGTCTGGCTGCACCGGCCAATTGGGCTTAAAAGGCTCCCTGGGATTAGAAGTGCTGGGATTTATACTGTTAGTCCTCAAGCCCTGACTGCGGCCAGAGTCCCTCTGCTGAACAGTACTGGTCTGCTTGCCTAGGAATTGGGATTGGTGCAGAAGCGCTTGATGTTCCACGTTAGAAAGCGGGAATGTCCGCAGCTCCCACGGCTGTACACACTGGAACAAAGGAAAAGAAATCATGAGGTCAGCAGGACAGAAGATTATGCATCACTTACAGGGAGAAATCATGGCATTGCTCCCTTTTTACTTCTGGCAGCTTCAATAATAACGAGGAGCAGGAGAGAGCAAACTATCTTTGAAAGATTTTATCATGAAACAATACCAACAACTCCTTCAGTCCTTATGTACCAGAATACTCCTACACCTGCCTGAGGAAAACTGTGGACTCCCATACAAAAAGTTTGGCAACAAGCTTCCAAAGAGGACACCAAGGCTCAAATTCAGACATCATGCCAAAGCATGGCTTGGGTTAACCAGTTAGGGACCCTGTCCCCAGCACAACAACAGACAAATCACAGCACAGAGCTGCTGGCTGCCTTCATCTAACTTCTCAGGTTCGCTCCCCTCTCCATGCAGCAAAGACAGTGTAAGAAAAAAGGAATACAAGGGGTTTATTCATTTTGATGAACTGGGGAGGGGGACAAGGATAAGACTTATGATAGTTTATAATAGCAGTTCAAATCAAGGCTGGATCATAGTTTGTTTGCTTCCTTTTCCAAGTCACTGGTATAAACTATACTACATCATAACTGTGACCCAACTCAGGCAACTTCACTCTTTCTATCCTGTAACTGTAGATATTACTTCTGAGGTTGCTTTTGTAGTTAGGGGGCTGTGGCTTCCATGAACAGCAGAAAAGTAACATAATTCAAGCACTGCCTTGTGATCTGTTGTGTGTGTGTTGAGGCAGCAGTGAGTGGAAGGGGAAGAACAAGAGCCATTACCTTGTGCCACTCCAATTTTTAAAAACAGCAATTTACGTTAGAGAGACAGGTTGCCTTTTGAAACATCAGATCAACTTTCCAAGCTCCAAGTCTGATAACCTGGCTTGGTAGGAAATCCAAGATTGTGAGCTAACACAGGCTCAGAGAATACAAAACAAACAAACTATGGTTTGGTGGCATTCAACCCAAGAGATTAACAACCCAGTTATGGGGGCATTTTTGGAGAAAAATTCCACAAGCTTAGTTAGCCTATATCAAATTTAATTAGGAACAATGTCTCTTTGCTGCTCTGAAATGAAATAGGTCTTTTAATCACTGCACTACTATGAGAATGAAATTCCTACTTTCCTGGAAGGCCAACGAACCAGAATTAATCTACTGCACCGACTCATTCAATGCTCAGATTCAGGAGGCTGGACTCAATTCTACACAAGCACAACTCAGCAAATGTTTCTGTGCAATTCTGTAAATTGCCTTTTTTAACAAAATCACTGAAGGTGAGCAACAAGGTATCCACTGGCTTTTTATGGCACACTGAAGATGCAAGGAAAAAGATGTATTTCTATCTCAACTTGGAGGAAACCACATTGGTGGGAAATATAGACCACTACCCCCTAAAAACCCCTTCATGGTATCTTAACATGGTATGCTGATTAGCCATCCCACAAATCTATGGCAGGGGTGGGCAAGGTGTGACTCTCCAGAGTAAGCCAAACTGCATTTCCCAGTGCTCCTCACCACTGGCTACGCTGGCGAGAGCTGAGTGGAGTTGCCGTCCAACAACGTTTGCTCACGCTAATCTATGGACTCTCACTTGAGCAGGGCCTAAAGCTCTCTGCACAGAAGGAATCCTCACCTGGGTACTGTCATCCACTTCTGAGACAGAGAGAGTTGCGTCTTCTCTAAAAGAAAGGCTTCCTCTACTTCTGCCCTTGAGCAGGAGGGGCTTCAGAAGACCGGAGAGTTCAGGGCTGAGAGACCCAGTGGGAGAGCCGGCACACTGGACGTGGTTAAGGTTATGGTATGTGGTGTCGGGGGACCCTGGCTGAGGCATCCACCGGCCATCTGCTTTGTTGGAGCTCCTAAAATACAAACACGACACAGAGAACAGTAATGTCACAAACAGGCCATGGTGGGGGTGGCTGTGTGGGTGTTCCAGAGCCTGGGAGCAAACAATAAGGCCCTGTTGTTTACTTCCTCTGGAACGGAGAAGGGTGGGAAGGAACGGGAAGGGTGGGCGGTAGTGGAAATGACAACATTTTATATTTTATATTAAAGTTCTGAAACTAAAAGAAGTCCCAACAGGACTCCCCTCAAGACTGGGGAAAACTCCAGTCCTGTTGAGCTATTATAATGCTTTCATATTTCCATGACAGCCATCTCTCTCTCGCTCTCTTCCTTTATCCACAGTTTTTGAAAACACTAAGGCTCAAAATGTGATGAATTTCTATGCATGAAAAACTGTACAGCATTTCTAAAGCCTGCTCTTGAATATTTGCACAGAATCTTTAACTAATACTTCATTCAAGGTTTTCAGTCTATTTTTACTGTTATTCTAACAACAGTATTTTTAATGACAATATTATTGTTGTTATTTTAAAAGGATTGTAATTCTGAATTGTTTTGAACTGTCTACATTTATTTTACCTGTTTGAAATCCCATGACATAGGGTGGGGTGTACATTTTTAACAAACGAGCACAGCAAAATGCTGCAAGGGCAGGAAATTGAACATAGGCTGGCTTCTGAGTTTCTGGTTGAGCAGGGGATCTGATCTGGGCCACTGGAGCTCAAGTCAATTCTGAATCCACTACAGCTGAATGGCAACTTTGATTTACTCGTTACTTTTTTCTTGTAAATGACGCAAGTTGGTAAGAACGTCAATTCCACAAAACAAAACTACCCCTTAAAAGATACCTGTTCCCCCGCCTGTGGGAAATGGTTCCTGCCCAGGAATCCCAACGGGCTCGTTCCAATTCTTCAAAATTTTGGTGACGATTCAGATATGCCTCATCAGAAGTATCTTCCACCTAGAGAAAGATGGAGTTACTCTCTGCATGCTCAAGCAACTCAAAGCTATTCCCAGCATGGAACTGTACTCCTTTTGCCTTTTTCAAAAAAGACATCTGGGTGAATAACTAGCAAATGAAGGTTAAAAGATGCAGTCTTCCTTGTTTTCCAACACACTGATTTGCAAGGTCCTCCCAAAATAAGCAAAGACACAGAAAGAACAGTTTATTTACTAATAAGAAACCAATTCTATCTTTTAAGCATAGCTACATAACCATGTAACACATACACATAAAGCTTCTCCAGTAACAGAAGAATAGGCAGATCATTTTTGACAAAAAAAGAGAACCGAGTCAGATGAATAGACACACTGACATAGAAAAGGGGTGGAGAAAGTGTGGCCCATAGGCCATGTGAAGATCCAGATCATTTCTAGACTTCCGGATCATTTTCTGGTTGAAAAAAGGGCTCACCAAAATGTGGGAAATTTCCCTCCCGTGCCAACGGGGGCCCAGGCCTCCAGGGGCCCAATGCAGTTCGTAAACTCTGAAAGTTGCTTACCCTGGATGCAAAGCGATGTTTATACACATGTAAGTGAAAGGCAGAACAGCACAGAGGCCCTAGTCCATCTGATCCCCAGAAAGCCCCATTAACAGAAAAACAGACCAATTGATGGAGGCCTGAGCTAACGATCCTCTTACCCTCACCTCTGAATCTGCTTCCCTTGAGGTCTTCACCTCTTCAAGATTCACCATTCTCCAGCTGACACAAAAAAAAACCCCAAAAAACAGGTTAGCTTAATTCCTGCAAACGATTCTGCAGAAAAGTTATTATCCACCGGCCCCCCGCAAAGCACCTCCCAGGACTGATTCCTCAATTGGCATTTTTGTGTCTTCTTTGTCATTGTACCCCAGTTCCACATCTTTACAGTTCAATTTTAGGAACCACAAGAGTTGGCAATGGCTGAAGAGGAGAAGTTATGCTCTGGCCAAACAGATCTGCAAGGACACACAGACCGTGTACTGATCGTGTTTCAAGACCTTCCTCATCTCTTCACTCACAGTCACATCCTCAAGGCAAGGGCACAGAAATAGCCTTAACACTTCTATACAGTCATGCTGGCATATGGAATGCAGAAAGTGCCATCATATACTTCCTGCTCAGCCAGTCCTTGTTATTTTGAATTCCTGCAACACAGCTGCCAATGTATCTGGCAACACAAATGAGGAAACTACGACTGTGCCTTAGAGTGGCAGGGCAATTCCAAAGGGCACATGGTGATGTGGGACAACGCACGGAACATCAGAAGAGACTCCATCTTGAGCTCTGTGATTCACAGCCCTGAACGCAGGCTTCTGCCTGACTGAAAAACAGTACATTCTTTGGTGTGGCAGGCTGCCTAGTGACTCTTGCCAAAAGGACTGTGAGATTTCTTGGGGTCTTTCCTCATGAAATGACAATGTTCTTGTGCCTAAACAAGCAAGACAGACCTGCTCTGTGAACACACAGAGGCTTAGCAGCTTCCAAGGCAACCCACCTTGGTGTCAAAATTTCTTTATACTGCAGCTTCTCCACCCGTGTAGCAGCAGCCATTGACATGGGGATCACGATATTGTTGATGTCATAGGAAGATTCCACTTTTTTCTTCTTTGCAGGCTGCTGAAACCACACAAAGTTCATCAGAAAGACAGCGCTGTTAAGCCTCAACTCTTCCTAATCCATTAGCAGCAGCTGGCACTGCCATCCCATAAGTGGTTAGCTGACGTCACCAAACCTGACTGTACCAGCAAATAAAACGTCTAGGATTCAGTCCAACAATCCCCTGTGTCAGTACATTTCCACATGGAGACAATACAGCACTGCAGGTTGCTAGTGCTATGTTTGGGAAAGCGTCCCCTGCTATTAACACAGATTTTCTGCACAGAATTAACTTTACAGGACAAGGACCCTTACATTCACCGCTGCATGGATTTGCTGCCCTTGCTTTGCCCAATGGTGTATTAGCCGCTTTGAGCATGCCAGAAGAAAGGAAGAATATAAAGTTTTGAGAAATGAACATCAGGGACACATTGTTACAGGATAGGAACAGAGAGAGGGCCATGAGAACATGGGACTAGGGGACAGAATTAGCAAGGCAGACCCTTAAAGGCTTTTCAAAAACCATGCAGCTTTAATACAAGGCAACTAAGACGGGTGATCACGGACATTTCAGAAGGACTGAGTCGACAGGCCCAGCTATGAGCCTACGTACATAGTTGTCGTGGTTAGACTGTTTATCAGTTAATGCATGGAATATCTCTCATCTATCTTGTTTCTCAAGGTACATTAGAAAAAAATCTGAAGGACAAAAAGGGACATGTGTGGGTGAATTTACAGAGGGGAAGACCCAAGAGAAGAAACTGAAAGAGACAGGAATGTTCTACCTGAAACAAACATTAAAGATGACTGAGATAATAGTTCTTCTGTACCTACTGTGCTTTTTTATTCAACCTTCAGGGCTTCCTTTTTTAATTGGAAAGAGAAGTTACACAAGTGATTCATTTTGTTTTACTACAGTAATGAGTGTTTTTTAAAAAACAGCATTCTTAAGACAAAAACTGAAGTTTCACAGGGGAATAAGCTTGAAACAGAGAATGTGTTAGTTTGGAGACAGTGCAAGTTTAAAAGAATAGCACATTTCTTACAAGTAGTTTTGCTCTGATTACAGCTTGCACAGTGCAAAAACAGGAGAAGCTTCAGTCTAGGGAAGGTCATTCAGGAACGTTCAAGCATTATTTCCTCTACACAGCTTTGCCAGGGAGGGGTGTTTTCCAACTCACCAATGCTGAGCTGCCAGCAGCCGTGAAATTGCCAGCAATCTGGTTGGGGTGTGGAGTGGGAATACTTTCCAAGGACAGAGATGACACGTGCTGGAGAGAAGCGGACTTGTGGGTCTGAGGGCCGGCAGCATACAAGCTGTGACTGGTTGATCCCTTTAGCAGAGAACCTGGTAGGGAAGCGTAAGATTAAAAGAACTCAGGTGGAATCCAAGTCCATCTGGGCTCACTCATCTTAACTGACAGCCAGAAGAGGCTAATTCATTTAAATCAACTATCAATAGAGATTATGGGACACCTTAAATAGTGTAATCGGTTGCGGAGGGGAGAGTAGCTGCAGGTGTCCCTTGGGGGAGGAATCAAATATGCCTTTGGAGTCCTTACCAACGTTTACAAAAGGCCATGCTGGCACCACCCACAAAATCAGCCAAGAGATAGTCTTTTGGAAAAACAAAACAAAGAAACACAAACACAAAACTATGCTTGAAAGGTGACCAGAAACAACATGCCATAACTTCTGTTCACCCAAAATGGCCAAACCAACACCCTGTGGCCCTTCAGGAGAGGTGAAAATGGGGTGGTGTGGCCCATCTGAACTTCAGAGATGCTCACTGCAGACAAAAGCTTTCAGGGACTAAAGCCCACTTTACTAGATTCAGGGAAATACAATTAAATAAAGTAGCACTGAATCAACCATTATAAATGAAGTATAACTACATCATCATGCCTGAGGTTGATACTAACAAGCCACCTTAGAATTCTAAGATTAAGATTAAAGCAGCACATTAGAACGGAAAAAAATAACTTAAAATATTTTTTAAAAATTAAAATCTATGAGCAGAAAAAGGACATCCAAGAAATATGGGTAATACATCATGCTGAAATATTACTTCTTGCAGCCAGAAGTTTGTAAAATTGTCTTATCCCTTTCAAATTGATTTAAAATTATAAACGGTATGGAAAGAGTGAAGGGATAATTTTTCCAGTCCCGTTTGCACTGTCACAAATTGCAGGCTTTCAATAAAATTACAATAACGGATAAATTCACTATCAGAGCTACTGATAACCATGTCCAAAGGCAACATATCCCCGCCTGGCAAATGCCAAGAATAAATATAGTATCTATCACGTCTGTCCTCTGCCGGTGAGCACCTTCAGTGGGATACAATGCAGAAGCTTTCCAGATGTTCAACCAGGAGTAATCCTAGCTGACACGGTCAGTGGAAAGGAATGCTAGGATTTGCAGTTCCACAAAACCTGGCAGGCTATGGCTGGAAACATTAGAGGAATCTTTGACTTGACAGGGTAAAGCCATGATCTTACTTAAACCAACCCTTGCCAACAGCTGCATCTCCTCTGTGAAAAATGGCACAGCAACTTCATGGGAGTTTTGTCAAGACGTGGAAGATATTTCTCATATACACATAGCTTACCAGATGCGGAGAGAGAAGATGAGCAAATGCTGTTGGTTAGGTCTTTCAACCCACAGCTGGGTGTCTTTAGATTCTTGATTTTATGGCTTAGCCTGTGGCCCTCTCTCAGCAAGGCTTCAAAGTGTAAGTGAAGAGGGTTGCCTATCAAGAGGGGAGAAAATTAAAAGAAATTGCTTTGGGACCCATTGCAAAGCTACATGTGTCACTGTTTGTTATTCACATTTATATGCCACATTTCCCACTCTGTACCCAATATTTTTACATGCATGTTGCATTTCTACAATTCAAAATATTGCTGATGCCTAATTCGACCCATTCTCACACACTACACAGAAGGATGCCATCAGAATGGCCTTGTATCTTTAATGACATAGAAGAATAACAATCAAGAAAACCACACTATTACACAGAAACATTTCTAGTACAAAAGCATAGCTGGGATTCCCTCCATGCCACTGGGAAATCTTATAAAACCAGTCTTCGTAGGGATAAAAGAGTGGTCTGTCTATATTAGAGGCAGGAACCAATTTCACCCCCCTCACAGCTGTTTTTGGGAATCATTCTCTGACATAATGCTCTGGGGAAAACATGGGTGCTGTGGGTGGAGGAAAGCTGGATGCTGCTGTTCCTCCCCTTCCCAGAAAAAGTCACGTGTGTATGTTTCTTGCTGCTTCTGAAAGGTGCTTACCTTTCACAAGCAGCAAAAAACATACACACATGACTTTTCTGGAGCAGGGAGGAAATGGCATTGATTGGGTGCCACTTTATCAAGCTCTCTTCCTGTACCAGCAGAAATGCCTTTTGATAGAAGGAGATGATGTGTGTCTTCGCCTGCTTCCCTTCCCAAAGGTACTTGTGGCCAGTGACGTACACTCAAGCCAACTGACTCGGACTCAAGTCAATCTTAGGCCGCTTCAGTGACTCAACTCGGACTTGACTTGGTAAAAATTACACACTGACTGACTCACTGCACTTGCTTCAGTAAGATAACACATTCCTCCAGAAACCTTACCATTTACTGGTCACATGACAATCGGTCTCAAGCCCAAAGTGTGGACAAACTTCTCAGAGGGAAAAGCAAATGGGCTTGAGGTGGGGTAGCCTGTCCCTGCTTCATATAGGAGGAGCTTTCTAAAACTTTTCCTAAGAGCAGGTCAAGCTTTGCAAATGGGAAGTAAGAAGGATCCTATTCTTCATCTCTGAAACTACAGATGGCAAAATCACAAAATGACTCTACTTAAATTGTTAAAACTGACTTTATTTGTCTAGAAATTCTAGGATACGGGTTGAGGTATAAAGTTGGCTCCCAGACTTGACACTTGACTTGAAAGTAACTTGCAAGGATTTGAGACTCGACTTGAGACTTAAAGGTAGAGACTTGAGATATGACTTGAGACTTGGAGTAGAAGACTTAAATACATCACTGCTTGCGGCATTGCTCCTGTTCAATAGATCCCACTTACAGGTCAAAGCTTGAGGTGGCAACATGAGAGCACTAGCTTCATAGGCACTGCAATATTTTAAAGGTATTTCTAACCCAGCTAAATTCACATAGTACATTTAACCAAGTATATGGATTAGTTAGCATTCATGTGAAATTCCCTGTTGATGTTTTTCTTGGGGTCAATGGCCCTTAAAAAAAGGAACTCAGCACCACAGGACACACAGTAATCTTACGTGCTCTCAAAGGTGGGGTAGGCATTCTTCAGAGACACGCTGAAGACATGGCAAGAGAAAGGGAACAACTACCTCCCATGTCACAGAAATGCAGCTTCCACAAATGCAGGACATAAGAGCAGTGCTTTATTTATATATTTATTTAATTTATATCCTGCCTTTTTAGGAGAAATCAGAACAAAGTACAGCTAAAATTCCTTGTTAATAAAAATGTTAAAAGAAAAACAAAAGAAAAAATGTGATAAAAAAGACAAAGTCAAGAGAGTCTAAACATACAGGGGAGGGAGGGAGAGAGCTCACTGTGTGAGAAACAGCTGCTTCCAGAAGCAGAACAGTTTTTCTTGCCACGTGGCTGTAATCTTACTTACCATGAGAAAATGAGAGTATGGGGTGGAAGCCAGAGTCCAGCAGAGCGACCCGCTCTTCTAAGGACATTGTCTCTGGGTCAATGGTCTGGACAGAGGCCTTGCAGTCACACAAGATGCAGGACTTGGGCTGTTCGCAGTTGCACTTCATGTTGAGAGGTTTCTGTGGCTGGAACAAGAAAGAGACTGAAACTTTCAGTCAAAAGATAAAGGTGGCCACAAACCCAAATAACCAGTCCTTCCAAAAGGAAACACGCCAACAGAATGTGTGCAAAACTCTGCTTCTTCCTATAGGAATGTCAACAGTTCCAAAGGACAAGGAGGCAGTTCTCAGCGTCGAAACGTCAACAGCAAGAGTGTGAGTGGTGCAAGCGTATCGCAACTGCTACCTCTCTTCCAAAATTTTCTTTACATTATCTCAGCAATTTTTAATCTGCACACATTCAGTTTTTCACAGCTGACATCTTAGCGAATAGACTCTAAACTTAAATAAAGAAATATGAATTACCATTTTCTCTGTTTCCAATAAAGTCTTCCATATGGAAATATATTCAAATCAGCATCCAGCATATGCAAGGCATCAGCAGAGTCAGGGTAACCCCACAGAGTGCAAAGACCCTACAATCTTTAGAATCTTCTCCTTTCCCAGAAGGCAATTCTTTAGAATAGCCCCATGAGAACCTTGGGCAGAGAACGTTAATTGAATGGGAGAAAGCTGGCTGTAAAAGGAGAAATAGAATAGAGCCGCTGAGGAGGGAGGGAGGAATGAATAGGAAAATGAGATAAAAAGGAAAGAATGAGCCATCTTATAGCTTAGAATGGTCATTTATAGATTTCCCTGGATCATCTATTTCAAGATCTCCCCAGGAAGAGAAGTGAGAGCTATCCACAGCTACCAATGGAGAAATAATGTACCTGGAATTGGGTACAAAAGACGTCCAGGAAGGAATTCTGCCCGAAATCCTGGACAGCCATTTCCAATTAGAATTGACAAAACTGGACCCAGGATCTGACTCAGTACAAAGCTGCTTTCTATGAAACAGCTAGACAGCTTAAACAAACAAGGCATGCCTCACAAGGCACAGAAAAGCAAGGTAATCGTTTTGCTGTTGAGGAATGCTGTTTGTTTGTTTGTTGCACCTTGTGCTGAAGAATTTCCATTCTCAGATATTCAATAAGACTGACTGGAATTTCTAGAACATTCACACTTAAAGGACACAAAGCCACTAACTGCTCCACAGTCCCACTAGACAGACTCCATCCTAACTTCTCTGAGGGTGTTAATGCTAAAATTAACATTATAAACATCTTTTTCCAGCAACACCTGCAGAAGTAAAACGTCACACCTACCTACCTTTCTACTAAGGTGAGAGACTGCACTGACTCTCACCAGCCTGCGCTTCCCGTATCTGCAAACTGGGCGGATTCTGGCAGCCACACAGCTGTTGTCAAGGGAAGATGGAGTAGCAGGCAAGGTGCTGTTCAGCTGCTTCGGTTTCTTCAGAATTGTGTCGGGATCCACGCCATCCTGGGAGTTGCTGGCAGAACCTGGGTTGAAGCTGCAGCAAAAAGGGAAACATTCATATCCCCTAAGAATTTTTCTGGAAAAAAAATCCAAAGATTCAGCCTTGTATTGTGGCAAATAAACTCAAAGCACATATTTTGCGACAGCTTTGTCCGTCATTTGTCACAGTCAACTACCCAATTTCACTTCTCTTATCTAAGGGTCTTTCCGCACTACACTGTTATAGTGCTCTTATTCCACTTTCAACATTCTTGGGGGAATTCTGGGTTTGTAGTTTCCTGAGGCCAAAGAGTTCTCTGGGTGAGAATTCTGAAGGCCCCTCCCTGAACTGCAAACTCCAGGATTCCACAGGACGTTGAAAGTGAAATAACAGCACTATAACAGTACAGTGCGAAAAGATTTTTATTGGAGCACAGATGCTTAAACGGCCACAACACTGCCATCACAATGCTGCCATTCTGGGTGACGGGAAGACCTGTTGCCATACCATTCCTGATTTTGTCAGGGTAGCCCCCTGAGACAGTATTATTTATCCATTATTTATTATACATATTTTTCAGTTGAAACAATTTTTTTTCAGCAGCAGGTTTGAGTTTGTTTGAGATGTTAGTAGGTTTTGAGAATTGACAGGGGCCCCAATGGCTGTGCTGGCACCCCAAAATGCCTCTGGGGGAACAAGGGCCACCTGATTCTATCCCCTGATTTATATAAAACCCTAATATTGACCATACTGTCCCAAATCAAAGCCAGTAAGGTCTAAGGAAAAATCGTTGATAGGATTGTGGTAACTACCACTGCATGTCAATTTTGCTCCAGCACTTCAGGAGGAAAAAAAAAAAGCCCTGAACTGACAACACAGATCCTTCTGAGAAATAGTATGACTGTAGTATCTGTGTCACCTAATGTCCCAGTGCCCTACATTGACAATGAACTGATTTCCAATGGTTTAGCTGACATACATTTAGTACACCGAAGGCCTAAAACCTCTGAATTAATTGGATTTACTTATCTTCTGATTTACAGTTTAGGAAGTGATTCAATGGGCCCACTCTAACTGGAACTAGCAAGTGGACTTAGACCAAAGCCAACAAAAATAAACCCGATTACTTTAACATACTGTGTAAGTCTCAAAGGATTCCCCCTGCAACAGGAAGATTAAAACAGAAATCTCATTTCAAAAAAGTATTCTGACAAAATAAACGTTGATGAGATTAAGTATTGTATTACACTCTACAAAAGAAAAAAAAAGGCAGTGTTCTCTGTCCAATCACCTTCGCAGGTCCATTTCCTGAGAAAATACTAGAAGTCTTCTCAGCAGCTATTCCCAGACTCTGGAACTCCCCTCCCAGAAAGGTTAGACTTGCATCTTCCTTAGTATCACTTCCACAAACAGATAACACTCTTTTTCTTCTGGCCAGCCTTTGAGAACTGATTTTTCAGGGAAACAGGTCTTGTATAATTTGCTAGACTTCTCTTTGTAATTGTTATTGTTGTTTTAATTTGCTTCAACTGGTTTCAAATTTTGTGATGGTTTAACTGCTTTTAACTTTTGTATGTTGCTAGTTTTTAATAACTGTAAATTGCCTTGAGTCTCAAACCAAGACAAAGACAGGAAGAAGATAAGAAAAACATGAAGATGACTTGGAAATTGTTTTTACTGTAATAATTCAATTGGGTCCACGAAGTCATACATAGAGATGACATATTTATTTTAAGTATGACAAATATATTTTATGTATGCCCTCCCTTCACAAAATCCAGCATTTAGATTATACATACACACACATTTCCTATGAATGAAATCCGGGGGGATCAAGTACAGTATATCTGAAATTGCCCAATATAATTGGCAATGTATCCATTCACTGGCTTGCTAATTGATAATACAGTTCCATCCAAATGTTGCACCACTGTTTGTGACTGCACCAACTGAAGGCTGCCCTTCCTGCTTCACTCCCCTTGTACTGTCAGAAAAAACTTCCCAGAGTCATAGAATAGGGGCCCTCCTGAACAATAGGCCAGGAAGGGCATCCCAGGGAAAGGCAAAATCACTGTATGCAAGCAACTTACATTCTTAAAGAAGGTCTCTTGGCCCTCTGGAGAGACTTTTTTGAGGACACAGAAAGCCAGGAAAACATTCAGTGAATGCATAGCCTTCCGCTCATGCACCCTTCAGAACCAGCCTGACATCCTGTGTCCACAGAACTGAGTGAGGAAGGAGAAAATTGATGACTGCTATTCTCTAAACTTGTATGCAAGAGCTAACAGAAGACTCCTTACTCTGCAGTGTTACAGGACATCAGGGAACTGTTCTGTAGAATCAGAAACAGTAAATAAAAAAAATGGAGGGGTATAACTTGCGAAGCTTTTAAAAATTCCATTTTAAGAAGGCTTGCAAATCAGCTGCTACTGAGTGTACTATAAAGGAACTCCATTCTCAATGAGGGTCAACTCTTCTTTAAAGATCACCAAGTAAGCTGGAAAACTTCTCGAGTGAGCTACAGAGGGTCGTCACTAGCAGAAGGCCACCCTGGGATGCAACCAAATGAATTTTAGGGGTGTATGTTGAAAAACATCATGATGGAAACTTCTCTAGGCAAATGTCTGCTCCATATCACTGCTCCCTGTCCTGAAGACCTGCTGCCATAAGTGAAACCCAACATGTTTCATAATCTTATTCCGAGAATAATCTATTACTCATTTGGACAAAGACTTATGAGATTATTCTCCCCAGAAACAGCAGCCCTTGGAAGAAGCCTGGAAGAGTGACGACACAGCCACAGATCCCCACCCCAGAAAGACTTGAAATTCCACCTTCTTGGTTTCCTCAAGTGTCACTGGGGAGCACAGAGGAGAGATGGACAAGGCACGAAGCAAGAACATAAAGTGAAGCCTTTTCATATGTTTGTGTGAAAGGTTCTATCCGCAGCATGGCCATAGCCTGGGCATATTTCCAGTCATATTATCAAAAACACTCAGCACTCACCAGCTGTGATCCACAGCTTCCCCCATGGGACTGTGGGCAGTGCATCTACTCAACCCTGTCCACCATATTTCAGCTACTCCAATTTAGGGACATCTGCAAGAATCCTAACCAATGACTGGCACAGCCCACCCACATTAATGCATTATAGCAGTGTGTGTGTGTCGGGGGGGGTACTTTTGGCAGCCAGGATTAAAATGCCACAGACGGAGAACGAAGAGAAACGTTATTAGGCTGAGTCAGTCACACTTAGAGAAGATCCACTGAAATCAGAGAGATTTAAATTAATCATGATTATGTTAAGATGCATGTATCTGTCATTGCTGTTTGTTCTTGTTTATGCTGCTTTTCTCCAGAAATCATAATATTCTCTCTCTCCCAGTTTTGCAAGATGCTGTGAATAAATTAGCCCGAGCAAGAACGGTCACAACTGGCGAATGTCATCCACGTAAACTCACCATCACCCAAATTAGACTAAGCCTAACAGCTCAGCTGTACCAATATCTGTGACCAACTTATGTTTAAAACAAAACAAAAACAAAAGCAAACTTAACCATTGAAGCAAACCGTGCCAAGTACTTTAAGGGCTAAAGAACTACCCCCTGAACAGTCTGGCAAAGACAGCAAGCCAAGCAGGGATCAGAATTTCTTTCATCAGCATTAAACCTCTTCAAATTCAAAAGCCTGAAGTGACAAGCAAAACACTGCTGTGTTTTTGCTGCTTCTCGGCCCATTGTGCTGCAAGACCTGACAGCAGGCAGAAACATGCTTAATGTAATTTAAAACATAATTTAAGCCATCGTAACAGAGCCACTCCTCCTCTCGGGCAGCAGCATGTCACTGTTAGCAGAGAGACAAACAGCTGGTTATAACACGTACCACCAGGATTCTGGAGGGAAAAAATGCTGAAGCAGCTTACATTCTAAGACGTTACTCCCTCCCACCAAGCAGGATCATACACAAAACAACACAGCCTATTTCCTGCCTAGATAGAACAGGCTCCTGATTACAAAAAAGCTCACAGCACAAAAATTTCTCCTCTGAGATGCCACACATCCTCCTATTTTGTAACCATGAGGTAAAGACATTAATGGGTAATGGCAACAGTCAATGCCTGTTCTCCAGAAATAATCTACGGATCTTTTAGACTGGAGGGCTATCCCCCCCAGCGTCCACCCAGGGGTTGCACCAGCATGTTTGGAGTCCACCAGAAATAATATAATGTCACTTCCAGCCTCAATCTTGGCTAATTTTAGCTGGGGGGGGGGTTCCTCTAGTTTTTTTGGGCAGTGGGGCAGCTCTGATGGGTTGGAGGAAGCAAACCACTACATTTTTAGTTGGTTTTGTGTGCAGGGGGGGATTTTTATCAGTTTGGGGATAAAAACTCACCCCAAAATTAGGGACCATAATTAGGGGAATTCAGGAATGGCTCTCAATCAGGAAATGTCACTTTATAATATGCACGCATACACACAGAGTTCTTCCTCTTGAAAAACTTAGCAAATCAGATGTGCTTCACATCTAAGAACAAGAGAAAACAAGGTTGAAAGAAGCAAGGCTCCTTTAGTCTATTAACACAGAAAGAACCTTCAAAATGGATCAGGCCACACTGGATCCATCAAAGCCGCCGAGACACTGCAAGAGGAATCCCACTTGCATAATTTCTTTTTTTTTAAGTAAAGCGTATTAAAAAGGCTTAGTTCCTTACATCTTTTGAAATACAGTGCCAACACAACAGAAAAGATGTTTTCTTAGCTTTTAATTTCTCCCCTTGCCGCACCTTCAGAGCTACCTGCAATCTCTATGCAATGGTCATAGTCATGCCTCTTCAAATGTATGCACAGGGAAGTTCCTTTGGAACTTCAAACATTCAGAAATTCTAAGGCAAAAATAACAACTAAGAAGCAAAGATTCATATAAAATATTCAAATTTCCCAAACCTGAAGAAAGTAAAAGGAATGTCTACGCTTAGACGGACCATAACAAGAATAGTAATAAAAGAGAAAATGTTCTTTATTTGCCCAACAGGCAGGAAGTATGAACTCTGAACCATGTCCAACACAAAAACAGACATTTTTCCATAGAGAAAACAAGGAAAAGTCGGTATTAAGAACAGCAAGGCTCTCGTTCACAATAAGCCAAAGCAAGCTATCCTCTGCGTGTAACCTCTGGCCTTTGCATCCAAGTGGCTTCTCAGAAGAATTACAGATAGTGGTCCCACCTCTTGCTGCTATTTCCAGAAGAGAAGGTAATGAAAGAAACCGAGAACAATTGAGACAGAGAAAAGAAATTCCAACTAAAGCCAAGTTTTCATAGAGCTCTGCCTATGCCTAATAGTCTCAAGCAGTCTTTGAACACTTTACCATTCTTACAATCAAATGCCTTTCTTCAAAGTCAAAGAGAAAAGAGTATCTTCTACCCCTGTAACAGAAGAGCAAATCTTACAATTAAAGCCGGGCTAGCACCTGCCAATTCCAAAAGACTGCTTTTACAGTCTGACAAAAGAACAAAATTATAATGTTATTCCACAGTGGATAGAAACACTAAAAGGGGGTAAACTTGAATCAATCAGCATCTGCTTTAAAGAGATGTTTTCAATGAAAATCTGTATTTCTATCATTGGTCCTTCAGAAATCTCAGTGACCCTCAAAAGATGACATCAGACTAGAAACAGTGACTCAAGAACCCACAGACTACAGCCTCTCACCCCCAAACAGTAATCTCATGGCTTCACTTGAGAACTGTACAGAGAAAGAAATGTAGAAAGTGCTTACTTTCTACTGCATCTCACACAAATTACTACTAATCCTAGATTACGGCCCCTATACTAGCAATTTAATTTCCTATTTCTCACGAGAAGCTTCACAAGACTTTGAATCATAATAGCAACCTGAAAATATATAAAATTACAGTAAACCATCTGGGAGAGATCTTCCCTCAAATGAACCCCTTCTGCATTTTTGTCTCTTTTCATTAAACTTAGCAGAGGCCTTCAACATTTACTTCGCAAGACAAATTCCAAAACATCACACTGATCAACCTGTAAGAAAAGGAGGACTAACCAGTTACTTATTCCGTTGACTTGATGGGGTGATGTGCAGGCTTTGGGGGGCTCTGGAGACCCATTGATGGGTGTACAGGTGAGATTTTGACACACAAGGTTTCTTAAAGACTGCGCAAGGCGAGAATTCTGCAAGAGAAAAATAAAATCTCAAACTCAAGCAAGTCTTGTGACAGAATGAAATCAGAAGACTTGTTTGGCAGGCTGGAAGGAGAGAGAAAGAGGAGAAGAATAAAAAAAAGCAGCAATTTAACAAAGCGCAAAGTAGTTTGCCATCTCAACCAAGATAATTGAGAACCACCTCATCACCTTCTCCATCCACCTGTGTTCAAAAGATCCATAAATATACCAAACACACCTGATTTTAAAATGTGGAGCTGTGCTTGGATGTATCAACAAAGTAAAACGAAAAAACAAAAACCCTCTCAATGATTACCAAAAAGCCACTGGATTAAGAAAACAATCCTAAAATGTTCATTCCAGATAAACTCTATTTGTATAACAACAGTGGCAGAAAGCATACAACATTTTAACAGCCCCTCAAAATCTGGCAAAGCGATTCCCAACACACAGAAACCAACTGTCTCTACCACAACGAACTATAAAATTTTAAAGAAAGACTATCAGGCAATTCATCTTTAAAACTAAGATATTTTCAACACAGTCTTAATTTGAGGTTTTCTAACCACACATCTGAAGATGGCAAAGGAAGCTGAGCCTTTTTTGACATTTACGAAACTAGGTCTTGTTCCAGGGAAGATGCATAAACAATCAGAGATGCACAAACAGAAAATGCATAAACCTCAGCATGTATTACACAAGAAAGTTACAAGCAGCACCACATGTTCTTCTGCTTTCAGGCATTTGATACACCTGTGTATAAGCCAGCAGTGAATAAGGCAACCCAAGGATTTTTTTTAAAAAAGCTGCTTTTGAAAGGTGGAAACACAGGTTAGCTCAAATGAACCAAGAGGACTTTCTTCAAAACGGACATGCATAGGACTGAGTTATAACTGTGGGGAGAGAAATCTGACATTAATGAATAGACCAAGGGTGGAAGAAAGAACTCTGGAGACAGTACAGAAGACAGAGCATCAGCCAGGGCAGGGTTTGCTACACCTGCCCCAAGAGAACGCACGCTTCTTTTATGTCTGGCTTCCACAGCATCACCTAAGAAATGGTATTCCATCTTCTGTATCAGGAATAAAGACTCCTGCCCCAAAATAATAAACCCAAAGTGGAACATCAGGACCAACAGCAATGAAAAAATGTAACAAAGGCTTAAGCAGAAAATATCTGCAAAGAGGTAGGAATCATGCAGCCCTCCAGATGCTGTTGGACTGTAGCTCCCAGCATTCCTCACCATCAGTTATGATTCCCAGGACTTGCAATCTAACGACATCTGGAACAACAAGATCTGCAATCTAACAACATTTGATTTAAGACTACAAGAACAGTATCTCCAATCAGACAAAAAAAAGGATGATTTCACTGAGTAAAATTCCCAAATGCACAGGACAAAAGACACTCAAATGACAGGCTCAAAATTAAAGCCTGAAGATGGCTATACAAGTCAATAGAGACTGAGTGTTAAGATGTGATGATAATCCTCTCTGAAATTTACTCAAGTTCCATTTAACTTTCTATACAGAAAGCTATACAGTGCAGCAATAAGCAAAGTGCAGTCACAGGCCACTGGGACAAAAAGGGTGTTTTTTTCCCCAAAAAATATTTTGCCCCAAAATGCCCTCTAGGGAGTGTGGGGAACATTTTCACTGCATTTTTGCCCCTCCATGGGCCTTTTCAGGCCTAGGAGATAATAATCAAGCTCTGTTGTTTTAAAAAAAGCCTCTGCCTGGACATAAAATGTTCTCTGGAGGGCATTTGGGAGCAAAAAAGAATATTTCTTTTACATGGGAGAATGTGTGTGGGGAAGCAGCCCTACAAGGTCTCCTGTGAGGCTAATACCTCGCTCAGATGATCACCTCTGATGCAGAGCAAGTGTCCCAATCCCAGCTGGTCAAACATCAGGACTAATAAGTTTAGCCATAACCTACAAAAAGGAATTAGTACTTGTTCTGTTAAATCAACCACCTCAGCAAAAAAAGAAAAAGCCACTTTCCTCAAGCCAACGAATACTTCCAAAACAACAACCACATTCATTACTTAAAAATAAAAAAGGAAAAGCCATCAAGTACTGCATAAAAAGTACAAGTTGTGGCAGGATGAATGGGAGAGAAGATTTCTGAAAGAACTCAGAACTGAGTGAGGAAAGGTATCTGAACAACAGCTGCTGAGTCACCCATCACCATCACCTGGGCAGCCATCAGGCAGAGTATCTCAAAAATGCAAAAGAAAGAGAAAGCCACATGGTAACAGCTAGGGATGAACAAGAGACAGAAGAAAGGAAGTAAAATAATGAGGGCCCCTCATATGTCAAGCAGTAGTAGGAAAAGATTCACCTTCCTACAGAAAACCAGCATGGAGAAGCCAGTGAAAGGTCTGAGGGCTATTTTTCCACTTTGATTCTAATCCCGGTTCAGCCCCAGAATTCAAGTTACTTTAGACTCATTAACAGGTCTCAGCCTCAGTTCAACCACTTATACAAACTTAAGAATCACTGGATTATTGCAAAAAGGATCGAAAAGAAAGCATTCAGAGGTGTGGGTGTCAGAATTAACGGATAAAATCATTGTAATGTAATAGCTTTGGGGGAATGGGCAACTGGGCAACTCAGATGGGCAACTGAGTTACAGTTTGTCCAGAACTCCATAGGCAAGGCAACCAGTAATCTAAGTCAGGCAGAAGATAATTTAGAATCTACTGGCAGTTTTCCGGGTCGTTTTTACAACAAACTGACAAAAATTTCTGACCCTCTAAATTATTCAGCAGTAGCCACTGCTGAAAGACTCCCTCTTCCCTGAACTGTACTACTGAAACGAAGAAAGTCTGAGGTATACAAGGGTGAATAAGGAATGTGGGCTCTGTGTAGTTCTGGTATTCAGAACACATACCTGGGCTCATAATTCTTTAAAACAAAGTGTATTTGTGCTACCAGGCTCCACCTGTTCCAGAAGGAAAATGTTGCAAGCCTGAAATCTGCCCACTGCCGATCGAAGTGGCAACATCCACAGGAGACCCAAATAACACTTCTGGCAATAATGTGAATTACGTATATCATCACAAAAGTCCAGAGACAAAATTAAGCAAGCATCTTGCACTGTGCATGCTCTCTTATAAAACAATCCTACTGGATTAGAGCACAAATCAGTTATCTAACATAGAACAAAAACTAAGACTGTATTCGTATTTAACCAAAGAAGTAACAGCAGGCAGAAGAGAGGCCAGATGGAATAAAAGCCAGCCAGTTATTGACACAGCATCTAAGAAGACTTTTCACAAATTCGTGGGTACAGCATGCAATTAGACCCTCTTCCGCTTTATCTGAGGCAGTGCAGCATGTGTGAGGGTGATCCAAATTTCAAGACCTTTAGAAGGAAGCTACCTTCCAGGCACTAAGTCCTCGATGGACTTTTAAATGGAATTTTCCATTAAAAAAAAATTAAATTTCAACCACTCAGAAATCAAAAGTACATTTTCCCCCAAAAACACAGTCTAAGGCAATGCAGTTTTCAAGAACTAGAGGCAACACACTGTCAATCTCTTTTTCTGGATCAATACTGCTGTACTGTAGTATGGAAGAGGATGCTCTCACCATGCACTAACCTGTTTCTCTGCATTTGGCAGGAGGTAGGAAGGGAAGCAGGGAGACAAGTTACACTGCTTGTCCCCAGGAGGCACCTTCAGGTGGCAAGAGGAGGATGACAGTACTTTAGTTTTCCTGGCAGAACCCAATGGACTTGGCTGTTTCTTCACACCTTCGTACTGGAGATCTCCCAAGATGACAGGGCCCTAAAGAATAGAGAGGAAATTAATCGTTTCCCTTAAGCTCTTATTTAAAGCAGCTAAGAATAAATACTTACATCCCAAATAAAAACGTATAAACATTTAATGTTGTTGATTAGTTAGGGTTGTACAATACAAGTAATTCATGAAAGAACATGCCAATCTTATTCAGCTTGGCAGGACATTCATATTTAAAAAAAATTAAATGAGGAGGAAACAGCAAGCTGAAACACAGGCTTGGTTTCAGGACTAAGCTCTCTGTACAAAATTCTTGCCTCTCTCATCTGTTTCCTTAGAGGCTGAACACACACACACACACACATATACACAGCATGAATACAAACTTCTACATCTGGTATTAGACTCCTAAGTTCTCAAACTAAGCCCACTACGAAAGGGAATGATGTAAGAGGAAGACTCTGGGACTCTTCTGCAATACCTTTTCTACGCCACAACTTAAAGTGTCTGCCAGTCTATTATGTTATTCAAATCCACAGTCTTGATCACAAAATGACCAAACCGGTGTGTTATCTAATCTAGCAAAACTAAGACACAATATGATTATGGGCCCAAGTCATCAACTATTCTGGGCATCTCTCACACATACACTTCAGTTTTCTGTATATTTTGCTCTAGAATGCACACTTGCAAGTGCATTTTGATCAAACTTGACACTTAGATTACAAACATTTCTATGAATGTTAACAACTGATTGGCAAACTTCTGTACTCTTCCAGAAAACTGCTGGTTTTGTTCCATTTTGCATGGAAATCAATGTGAAACAAATCTGAAGAACTGTACATACTACCAACCAAACCTTTGGGTTCAAAGCTGAAGTAAAGTCATCAACACCAACACAGGGGATACCAGGTGAAGCTCTTGCCAAATCACACAGACAACTGTTTCTACCAGCCACCATTTTCCACGTGTCTGCAGCCAGTGTAGTGGTTTGAGTAAGACTGGAAGACCAAGGTTCAAATCCCCACTCAGCCATGGAAACTCACATGCTGACTCTGAACAAGTCACAACACTCTCAGCTTCAGAGGGAGGCAATGGCAAACCCTCTCTGAATAAACCATGCCAATATAACCCCATGACAGGTTTGTCTTCAGATTGCCATAAATTGGAAACAACTTAAAAGTATACAAGTGCAGCACCCAATGCAGAGGACTAGCGACAAAGCCCACTCCAATGCACATACATAAGTGTCCACAAGAATGAAACTGCCCTACCTTGTTGGCACGGAGTTGCTTGTAAACATCAGTCTGTTGCCTTATGCGATACTCCAAGTCTGTAACCTGAGCCTGCAGCCATGTCCATCGACAGATGATGGCTGCTCTTTCCACTGCCCACTGGTGCTCGGCTAGGCGGCGTCTGAAAAACAAGCATTTACACATTGTTAGTAGCACTTCCTCACGCTTTTCTTCATAGTTCTATTTATGAGAAACATACAAGTGACAAGGGTGTAGCAAAAACCAATGCTTATTAAAAGTAGCAATTCCCAATTGTACTTTCCCAGACCATCTCCCAAACCAATTGTTTTTAGCAACAAAAATCACACCTTTTAAGAAGAGATGTTTTAAGTACACAGCAGAATTAAAGTGTCCTTTCCTTCGTGAGGAAAAGCAGAACAAACAGCTAGGTGTCATGGATGATGCCTTGTAAGACCATGAGTTGCTTAAACTCAGGAACACACAGCAATTCGCTGTAGTGATAGCCATCAATTTGTAAGACTTTAAAAACAAATTAGGTATATTCAGGGAGAATGCTGCCAACAGCTATTGGCTACTTCCAAGCATATCAAAGGTGGCATGTCTCCAACTAACAATAACTGAAGTACACTGGAAGAGAACTACTGCTTTCTTGCTCTGCTTGTGGATTTCTCTCAAATATGTGCTTGGTCACTATAGGAAACAGGGTAATAAACTGGGTAGTCCCTTGTTATTTAATGTATATCCCACTTCTTTCCCTGCAAAGGATTCAAGGTGGCTTCAAAGCAAGCTTGTTCTCATCCAGCAATTACGCCTTGCACATATAACAGCTCTGAAGAGCAACAGGAGGAAGCGAACATTCACCGCATTGACACAAACCACAGCCATCCTTTTTATCACTGAGACTACTGCATTTGCAATAGGTGGCGAGGACCTCTATGTCATGATGCCATGTGAAAGTACTGGGAGGGACTGAACACTGGTGTATTCGACAAGGCAGCGTCCACAATTACCACACTTCTACCTGACTGCTGCTTGTCATTTATCTTCTGAAGCCCTCTTCTCCTTGTACACCCTTTCTTCACTGATGCATGACACCATCTCTTCCTTTGTCAGCTATAATCAAACCTATGATCAAGCTCCCCTCTCACTCTTCCCCTGTAAAACATTTTTTTAAAAATGCACCAAGCTCCTTATCTTTGGCCCTTCAGCTACAAATCTGTGGTCTCCTCCTGCCCTGAATACTGCAACTTCTTCCTCTTTGCTTTCCTCACATTATTTCATCTTGATCCCCTCGCCTTTTCCCAGAACTGTGCTTTGGAAATTAACTCAGGCTTCTTACTGGAGCCACCCTCTAGAGAGCTGAGGAGGGACTTCTGTAGACTGTACAAGGTGTGGTATTTGGGGGAGGTGAGATTGTCCCAAATTAGTCTTATGCCTTTACATTAACCAACATAAGGAAATTCACAGAAATTAAGTTTCCTATCCCTTCTCCACTTTGAAATGTTTGCACCGCACCCTTATTCACGATGGGTCCCCAACACTCCACACAGGTCTTCTGCGGACATAAGGAAAGGAGGGGGCTGGAAACTTGTGAGCTTTGTGTTATCTTAAGATCATAATTCCTCCTGCCAAAAGCATATGCAATGTTGCTTAGATCACTCAGCTTCCCTTCTGAAATCCCCATGGGCCTTTCCTTCTCCTCCTGGACCTGGTACAAGTTCTTTGCACTTAACCTCCAAGAAAATATATTGGGGGAAACTGGTTCTTGTAACTTGAAAGAATTTTTTTAAACCAGTAGGATTCAATATTGTCTTCCTCTAACCTTCTGCTATCTGAAGCTGGGACATCTTTCTCTGAGAGCTTATCCTCTACATCTAGACGAAACTAATGGTTTCCATCCATCTTTTACTGCATAGTGCATACTGTGAAACCATCTTCAGATCTCTAACAGCTCTTTATTCCTGTTTCCCATAGAAAGGGTATACCTATTTCCCTTAAAGATGGAACGACTGAGCAAAAAGCTGCATTTTATATTTTTGAAAATGAGTAGTCTTTGCTTGCTATAACGAGCAAAGTTTGGAAAAACCCTGGCTATAAACTGAAACATTAGAACCTGATTTGAGTGTCTACAGCCCTCCCATTTTAAAACAAAATCTTCAAACTGTTAAAACATGCTTTGTTGCTTTGATCTGCCACTTGTTTCCTGCTTCCTACCCCCCTCCTCCGTTTGCTTTGATTACAGCTTTACAAGATGAAGAAGTTTAAAGAATCTGAATACCTGCACAGTCGTTTGTGAGCTCTGGCTGTCTACCCACATTAGAGTCCATGTTTTTGTAGTTCTTTACCACTCCAATAGAGCAAGTGTGGTGTACACGTTTGACCACTGGACTACGACTCTGCAGACCACAATTCAAATCCCAGGATTCCATGGGATGGTTCTAGCAAAATGCAATAATTGTGTAGTGTGAAACAGACCTATGAAAACATGAACTACCACCAACCAATTGAGTTTCAACTGACTGATGGTAGGTCACATCTCCCTTGGGTTCAAACAGCAAGAAGACAGAACGTGGAATGGAGAGGCCCAGCTTCAAATCCAGCATAGTAAACTACTATGGATGCACTTCACCAGAGCATCTAGTGCTCCACAAATATTCATTATATGGGGCTTTATCTTAAAGTTTATTTACCTAGTTAATAACCTTTACACTCAATTCAGAACTTGGTATGTTTATACAATCAGGGAGTGAAGCACAGCCTGGAGTGACAACAAAGAGTTCCAAGATAAGGGCTCTTGGCTCACCCCTCTTTCAACCCAACATAACACACAGCTGGTTAACTAGCTATGTCTTTTTCTGGATGTTATGGTTACCTCCCACTTGATTATTAGAACACACCCTGACATCATGCTGGCCATAAAAAAAAAAAGTTTGGAAAGTTCCACTGGTACAACACACCCCTACCAGCTTGGGTATTAAATATGGACACATTACTCCAATCTTGCTTGCTTTACAGAGAGCGCACGAACAATTACATTATCAACTTAAGCTGCTGATTTTAACCTGAAGTCCTAACCAAATTGCTCCCCAACCCTGAAAAGACAGCCCTGCCCAATATGTACCATCTTTTTTACACTATTCATCATATCAATCCCTAACTCCAGTTGTCTTGTTTTGTCAATGCCGAGGAGGCTCACCAGACAGAGAGTCTTTAGAGCAGTGGGCTTAACGTGTGCCCATGGCTTCCAAATGCAAAACCACATATCCGCCCACATAAACTACAACAATACAGGCATACATTTTTCACAGAAGGAACACTAGCCATGTTCAGGAAAACACATACAGGAAAAGAATACCCTAACTCCAAAATGCACCCCACAATTCCATAACACAAAAATGGAGGCAAAACTTTCTACACCCAATATCTCGAAGGCCCTATAAACCAGTGGTTCTCAACCTGGGGGTCGGGATCCCTTTGGGGGTCAAACGGCCATTTCACAGGGGTCGCCGCTCCTCAATCCTTCCCCCCACTTTTAAAAGAAGGGGGCCTCACAGCCAATGGGAGCAGTGCTTCTGAGACCCCTGCACTGGGAGGAGGGGAGAGGAGGCATGCTGGGCATTTCCCCGTCTTTCCCTGGCTGGTGGGAAAGCACATCTGCTTCTGCCGCCGCCATCTTTCCTCCCTCCCTGTCCTTTCCTCCCTGCGCCTCGTGTAAAATGTGGGCTGTTTCGGCCTTGCCTTTGGGAGTGACTGGCTTTTTGAACTGTGGAAACCCAACATTCAGAACTAGAACTACTGCCTTAATTCTGGCATTGATGGACACTTTCTGTGCTTAAAAAAAGGGGGAAGGTTACCAGGTTTTAGGCATTAGAAGTCTATCCAGAGCAGTGATTGAGGGCAGTGTTTCCAATCTATTTGGAATAATTAATAAATAAATAATAAATAACAAAAATGATTTTATGGTTGGGGGTCACCACAACATGAGGAACTGTATTAAGGGGTCGCGGCATTAGGAAGGTTGAGAACCACTGCTATAAACCATACACCTCCAAAGACACAGGCAAATAATACGCTATAGCAACCCACTCAAAGAAAGCTCTTAGGGCGCACACAGGACTGACTCTCAGATGACTTATGAACACTGTAACCCCACCACAAAAAAACCCTTCTGAGTCCCCATAAATTCACAAGCAAATCAAAACAAGCCAAACAAATTTAAAAGACCCATACACACGAAGGCTTACTTTGCAAGTCAGATTCTGGGTGATTCAATAAACCACTGTTAAAACAGTTATTGGACAAAGACATATAACATGAAAGACATATAACATGAAACTAATGTCCTTCTTTGTTATGCTAATGCTGGCTTCCCCTCACAAAACCAATAATTTTAACAGAAAATAGGAAACAGTAAGTCCATTCCCTGTCCCTCAAATGTCTCTGCCGCTATTTTATTACCTCTTCCTGCTGCCGCTAACCAGGCCGCTCTGTTGTTGTTGTGGGACTTCCAAGTTTTTTCCAACTTATGGTGAACCTATCACAGGGCTTTCTTGGCGAGATTTATGGGGTAGGAGGGGTTGTCTTTGCCTTCTTCTGAGTGTGAGACAGTGTGACACGCCCAAGATCACCCAGCAGGTTTCCATGGCTAAGCAGGGATTCAAACCCTGGTCTCCAGAATTATGATCCACGGCTCAGTCCACTTTGCCATGTTGTCTCTCAAGGTGCTTGGTGCTCTCCTTTTTCTGTTTTTAATTCCTTACCCACTCCAAGAGCTTTCAAGGTGAAAGACATAATACAGAGGGGTTTTTTTTAAAATACTTTCTCCTACAAATGTTACTGAAGTAATCTGAAATTCAGGATTAAAACGAAAGTGGTAATTAAGAATGAACCCTGAGATAAGGAAATAAGATTTTACCTGCAAGGAAGTTAAAGCTAATGCATTTGTTTATTTTGACCTCACTCTCTTCCCAAGGGAGGTCAGGGCATGCTTCCTTCTTACCTCATTTTATCCATCTAGCAACCCTGTGAGAAAGGTCAGACCAGGGCTTTCCAAACAGTGTGTCGCCTGAACTGTGTAAGTGCGTCACCTACAATCTTGGAAATGTATGTTATTATTTATAAAGCATATGTTTTTAAAAATACATGTAAGGTTCCCATGAGATATGTTGTATTCCCATACATTCTGTTATTACGATTTATGTACGTATCTGTGTCTCTTATATGTGGTTAGTTTAAACTCCGGTTTGCTAGTAAAACTGAATTACTGTGTTGTGAAATAATGCATGTCTAAAAAGTGTGTCAACAACATGGAAAGCTCTGGGTTAGACAAAGGGAGACCAATGTGCTCGCTGCTAACTTTACAGGTGGACAAGAGTTCCAAAAGGGCTCTCCTCGTCATACTGACATCCTAATCAACACAACAAAGCCAAAATACCTGGAAGACAACAAGCTGAAGACCTGATCTTGGAAGCTAAGCAAAGTCAGGCCAGTTAAGACTTGGGTGGGAGATTGCCTAGCTGTATTTCAGAGGAAGGCAATGACATCCATTCCCTGCCTAAGAAAACCCTGTGAACCCTGGCAACTTGACACGGACATACAAAAACCAATTATCTCTGCCTTGCATTTATGCAAATACTAGCCTGAAGAAGGCAGACTTTGAGTCAGACCACTTCCACGTGCATTTATAGGACAAACTTCTGTACACAGCATGACCTGAAGCACATGGTAGCTTCATGCACACAAAAGAGCCAGACACCCACAACTTCTGGCAAAAAAGGGGCCAAGCTTTGCCATACCTCCAGAGCCAGCCAAGACATGCACAGAACATGAAATGGGGCACAGAAGTGGCTGGATCTACCTTTCCACGTGGAAATCATGACACAGCTTTCTGGCCACCATGCAGTTTGAAGGCACCATATGGGGGTCTGCTGGGCGGCCACTCAGAAGGGTGAGTTGGTTTTTTTCTTTTCTGCTAGGCTTAGGGGCAAGAAACACCATCAGCCACAATTTCCTCGCTCTTTAAATAAACGCCGGGAGGAAATGTATTTAGATTGTAAACTTGAGAACAAGGAACTGTCAGATCAATTACTTGTAATCCCTTCTGAGAGCTTTTTTGGCTGTAGAGGAGGCAATAAATATTTTAAATAAATAAAAAGCCATCTTCTTTACAAGAGCTAGCACTGTATGGTGGCTGGAGCATTTGATTACGACTCTGGAGACCACGATTCAAGTCCCCGCTTGGCCACGGAAACCACTAGGTCAGCGGTTCTCAACCTGTGGGTCGTGACCCCTTTGGGGGTCGAACGACCCTTTCACAGGGGTCGCCTAAGACCATCGGAAAATACATATTTCCGATGGTCTTAGGCTCCATTCCCTCCTCGGTAGCGGTGCGCAAGCCATGCGCTCGCGTCCTCCTGCTCCCTGTTCAGAAGGGAGTGAAATTGCTCCCCTTCTCCGCTACCGGGAGAACCTCCCATCTGACGGGCCAGCTTGGAAGAGGCACAGAACGGGGGGCAGGCCCGCTCCTCACCACGGC